>JBBBDQ010001153.1:1090000-1587500 GCA_037127315.1 Ascarosepion bandense | reverse complement strand
AGTTGGTATATAGGAGTAGGTATTTGTGATATACTAAATGATGTTTTGCACAGAAGCCGTTCTCCATTCCACCTAATTGTCCTGGAAGCTTTGACGATACAGTCAAACCCTCCTTCTCTGTGAAAACAAAAAGATCTCAAGCTCCAATTAAATTTATTCAGGTTTCTTGGTGAAGGTATATAATGGGAAATATTTTTCTACCCGCTTTTCTGAACATTACCTATTTTTCATCCCTGAATTTTTAATTTTCTTCCGACATATACCCATGACCAGTTCTGTCGAAGAAAGGCTTGCCTCAGGTTTTCTGTTATATTTTTGTTTTGTTTTATTTTTAAGCGGATCGTTTGATCTTTTTTTTAAACATGTTTTTTGTTTGTTTCAATTGTTTTTAAGCAAGATCATTAAATTATTTGTTTTTATAATTTGACAAATTTCACCATGGTTCTCCTCCTTACGTATATATATATATATATATATATATGTGTGTGTGTGTGTGTGTGTGTGTGTGTGTGTGTGTGTGTGTGTGTGTGCATTGTTGTAGAGCAGCTGTCACCCCTTTAGTCTTCTCAAGAATGGAACGGTCTCTGGACCGAGGCAGCGATAAAAATAAAGACTAATAGCAGTCTAGGATATTTCGGAGTGTCATTGACATTCTGAGGGATCGATTGCGTGCGTCAGTCGTTCACTTTGTCTGACTCTCTGCGGAGAGGAACATAGACGGGCCTCCGCCTTATGGTAGAGTCTCGTCTGGGGTAAAGCAGACAAGAATTTTTGTCCGAGCTTACGGGCATCTACCTCATTCATCTGCTCGTGTTGGGAAATGGTTCATACCTTCGAAGTGTCATTGAGGATTACTATCGGACTGTGTTCTCTGCGAGTCTAACAACTTAACCTCTCCTCTCTTCGACTATTTGTTCTTCTGTCTTCTGGTGTTTGTCTTGTTTGTATTAATATCCATTTGTACACATCTTCTGGGTATCGTCCTGCAACCTCGGTCTGATGAAATGGGTACTAAAATTTAGCCGTCGCAATAAACTAGTTTATAATCGCTTTAGATGATGTGTTGAGTTTTCCTTTATGTATATCTTATTGCTCTGGACAATATCTACCAACTTTTCTATGTGAATCTATCTCTTTAAAATTTTATATTAAATATTAATATTATATTAAATAGATCTTTTCGGATTATCTTTTCCGTAATTATATATATATATTTGTGCTTCGTGTCGGAAGAAATTTTCCTGCCAGAAGAAATTTTCATTTTGTATGTCGTTGAAAAAATTTCCTATTAACAGAGATATCGTTTATATACCGTCGAAATATCTTTGCCATTAACAGAAGCATTTTTTCATATGCCGGGGAAATATCTTTCCTATTAACAGAAGTATTGTTCATATGCCGGGGAAATGTCTTTCCTATTAAAAGAAATATCATTTATATGCCGGGGAAATATCTTTCCCATTAACAGAAGTATTGTTCATATGCCTGGGAAATATCTTTCCTATTAGCAGAAATATGGTTGTGCCAAATAGGGTACCAAATCATGTTGAAAGAGCCGTTATTGTTGTAGGGTCATCATATATATTACAGTCGTGATGTGTCTAGTGTAAGTTAACCTAACGGAACCTATCTCTCAGGTTGGTTCTGAATTTAAAATTTTCCTTTTCTTGGACATGTTGCCACCTCAAGGCAAGAGAGCCCATTCAGAACTGCTATTAAACTCTTACTTAGAGGAAGAGTTTGATTCATCGTTATATTTGTGCGAAAGTGAAAGTTTTAAACTTTGTCGGAGTTAGAACTACAAGCACATCCCTATGTGCAACTAATTCTTCGTTATAGCATAACTTTGACGGATATTTTTCGACCATCAATACAAAGTCAGAACTTTATTGCCATAATAACCCGCTTCGATTCAAGCCTTGACTATTTACTTAGATGAATGGTTCTGCTAGTAATGAAATTGAAAGGTTAGAAAATATCTGCACTGTGGCAGAGAAGTGTTGAAGTTGGGACATACAAAAGTGGTTTTTTATAACCATCATGCCAGAATAGAATTGTCACTCAACTTTACACCCGCCGGCCACCGAATGCAAAATTAACGAACAACATGAAAGAGATATATAAACAAATACACCGGAGAGTAGTTTTGCGTAGTCTCTGGGGCATCGTAGACAAAAAATGTAAGGAACATGTCCAGATGAGGGCTCTGAGTTCTTTCCGTCTGAATCTATCCTGCATATATATAAATCTGCCATCCGCCTGTGTATTGACTAATCCTGCCACATCTGGTCGAGTGCCCCTGCTATTCTCCTCGGAGTTCTTGACAAAATACAACGGAGAATCTGTAATGTGATCAATACTGACTTGTCTGACCGCCTGCAGTCACTCTCTTACCTGCGTGACGTGGCTTCCCTGTGCCTCTTCTATAAATACTTTCACGGCTTCTGCTCCGATGAACTTATATCACTGGTGCCCTCTAGGTACGAATTTACAGTGAAATCGATAAAATGTAACCGCAATTTCTACTCCAACAGCTTCTTTTCTCGCATTTCCCGCCTGTGGAATTCCCTTCCACATACTTGCTTCCCCGACAGCTACAATCTCCAGGAGTTTAAATGTAAGGTCAATAGACACCTCCTAACAAACTGACTCGCACCCATTCTCTCAAGCACTCTTCCTATGTACCTCCTTACTCGTCTATCACCCTCCTTCTGACATTTCCTATATCTAATCACTCTCTCACCACCTTCCTTTTAACCCACCCAAGCACCACCTTGACATCCACTCGCTCAAGCCCGCCAAGTATGTTACACGTTGCTTTCTCCTGTCTTTCTTTCCCTCTCTCTGACCTGTGAGTATCAGATTCTCTAAGCCCTTACTCCTCGTTATATATCCCAGAAACTTTAGCTGTCTTTTCTTGATGTTAAGTATTAAATTGGAGAAGAACTGTATTGAAATAAAATGCAACGTTAAATATGTGAAATTTAGTCTCGTCTTATCAATGGTGTGCATTTCTACTTTTGTTATGGTAGGAGCCAGTTACCCTCCTTACCAAGGACTACTTAGATCGGTCTATTCATGATAAGTAGTCCTGGGTAATTGTGAAAGGAGAAAGATAATACTATTACAGTGACTTGTTCAGCTGAGTATTGAATGCTACTATCACGACTGACTTTGTCGAGTTAAGCGACGTATCTTGCCAGATATAACAACACTTTTATTAAATTATCAAAACAGAATAGTATTAAAAATCCTTGAAAAAACTTAAAAGAATTATAAATCTTGATATGTCTTAAAACCGTCCAGACGACAGCATTACAAAAATTAGCAACAATGCTGAGGAGACTTCCTGTCACATGATCCGCAGTGACATCCTCTATGTATTCCTGGTGTGAAAACCCAGTGAGTATAGAATAATACGAGCTGGTATCAGTTGTCAGAACCACAATGGATTGGTGCGAAATTAGTAAATGTTAGGGACAAATCAGCGCCGCGTGTGTTCTACAAGTGCGCGACTGTCGTTGTCACGTGTGCTACACGTCGTGGTCACGTGAGTAGCAGACGTTGCTCTATAAATGCATAAAGCCATAATCCGAAAGGCGAGCGACTCCCGTATGAATTAGGGGCAGGGTTAGTGATAGAGCAAAAGTAGATTCGTTCCTGCTTGGGTATGCGTGTATGCAACCGGGTGTTTGGATGCCTTCGTGGATGCCTGCAGGTAAAAATTACACGTCTGAGCACGTACTCTTGGTATAGGGACAGGGTTAGACTGCCTTCACGCTTATAGGTTAAGAATACATGTGAAAGTGAAGCGCACGCTATTGAATGCAAATACATCATGTCAGATTTTATTACGCTAGGCAATGTTTTTTCTTTCTATCTGTCTCTGTCTCTGTCTCTGTCTCTCTCTCTCTCTCACACACACACACACACATACACAATATCAGTATTCAATCAATGCGAGGAAACCTTCAGGATTACTTATATATCTAAACTTATTTATAAATGGAACTGTGTGTGTGTGTGTGTGTGTGTGTGTGTGTGTGTGTGTGTCCGTTACCTATAGACTCCGAAATGGCTGAACCAATTTTCTTGAAAATTTACACAGTTGTACTATAAGTGTCTGCGAGGATTCTTAGCTAGGTTTCGTGTCGAGGTACCCTCGATAAATATTGAAAATCGATAATCGAAAAATCGGGTTATAGAAGGAGTGGTCCGATTTTAATCAAATTTGATACACTCATAGACAAAGACATAAGAAATGATATTCAGAAGTTTCCAGGCTGCAGTTCTTACAACACACACACACACACACAGACAAAGTTCCATTTATAAATAAGTTTAGATTAGATTGAGATTGAGTGTATTGACCAGAAGAAACATATTTAAAGAAGCTGGAGAGAAAAGATGTAGAATATTAAGAGGCGATAATAGTAATGACTTGAAAATGCAAATCCTTTGGACAATTTTTATATAATTTGAGTTTAAAAAGAAAAAAATCATAAGAACACAAGAAGAATTATATAAAAACTTAATGATGATACCTTGTCCGTTATTTTTAAGATTTATATATATATATGTATATATATATATATATATATATATATATATATATATATTGGTGCAAAGAGCTTGTCTGACAAATGAGAGCAACGTAACAGTGTCCACACGAAATTTCGAAGTTGGTATGAAACTGCTCAGTTAAAGAGACAAACTCTTTTTGCTCATAGACGCTATATCTCGACCCAATATCGATAAATAATAAAGAAAATCCTGCTTGCAAAAATAATTTCTATCAGTAAAACTACTGAAAAAACAAACGACAATCTTGAGGTCAAACATTATCATAACTCAACACTATATACACTACTGGCCATAAGTTTGGGACCACCAAAATTTTTAGCAGAATCAAATTCACCGAGTTTGTATTTTGCTTAGTCTTATGCAGATGTTAAGTAAAAACAAGTATTCTTTTCAACTTTAAAGTAACCTTTTCCTCAGTTTGCTACTTGACTCCTCTTATTGTGATCAAGTGTTTGCCGAAAATTCAGAACCGGGCGATAGTTTAGTCTATCTACTTCAATTGAAAAAAAATAAAATAAAATTAAAAAAAAAGGGGTGAAAAGATTGGAAAAGAGAAAACAGGAAACCACATCCTAAACAGGAAACCACATCCTAAACAGGAAACAAGGGATCAGCCTCTTCACCTGTTCAATAGACGAGGGTGGAGTATGAACCGGGCGATAGTTTAGTCTATCTACTCCAATTAAAAAAAATTAAATTAAATTAAAAAAAAAGAGTGAAAAGATTGGAAAAGAGAAAAACCGGAAACCATAGATGAGCCTCTTCACCTGTTCAATAGACGTAAAAATAAAATAATTTTTTTTTAACTAAGTTTCAACTTAGTTGAAAGTCGAAACGGCCTTTAAACCAACAATTTAGTAGAATTTGGTCCCAAAATTAAATGAATAAAAACAAATATGGTAGAATAAATTAGCAGAAAATTCAATTTTACCACGTGCGAGCCACTGAAAGTTGAGAAAATTTCTAAAGTCATACTAAATTTGCTCTGATTTTTCCAATTTGTGTCGGCTACCAGTAAATAAGCGGTGTGTTAGAGAGAGAGAGAGAGAGAGTTTATTCAGATATTATAATTATGGTATAATTTATTTTTGTAAACCATATTACTACGGTATAAATGGCAAGGAAAGAACAGATAAAGAGCTCAGGTTAAAATTCTTTCGAAAGAAGGATGTTCTGGACGTGTTATCGCTAAAAAATTAAGCTTATCAAAAAATGGCATGCATTATTGCCTTCAACGACTTCGTGAAACTGAGTTAAACATTGACAGAAAAAGATCTGGTAGGCCCAGAGTAACATCTATTGTAGAGGATAGGCACTTCATCATATCTAGCAAGAGGAATAGAAGAAAAACTGCCCCGGAATTAAAAATTGAAATCAATTCTACTCGGGAACATAGACGACTTCATTCTGCTTGGCTTAAAGGCAGTGTAGCAGTTAAGAAACCACTATTAAAGAAGGAGAATAAGGGATGAAATTGATCATACAGTTGGAATGAACAAATGTAGTTTAAATGATTGCAGGATGCTTGGAAATCACTTTCACCAACTTATTTTTATAAGTTATTAGAAAGAATGCCAAGGATTTGCTCTGCTGTAATAAAGGCTTCTGGTGGTTTCTTTGATGAAAAGAAAATGTGAATTAACTTTAATTTAATTTGAAATTACTCTATGTTTAGTTTGGTTTTAATTATTGTACAATTGTAAGCAACAATGAAATATATCTATATTATTCTTCTAAGACATAAAATTTTATTTCTTTCTCTTAGAGAATAAATCTAAGTGGTCCCAAACTTATGGTCGGTATATATATATATGTATATATATATATATATATATATATATATATATATATATATATATATATCCGAGTGGATACAAAACATTAATTTAAAACAGTGCTCGGGATAGTATACTGATTAATAAATAAAGGGAGCTTCTATTCAAACATGGGTATCAATTAAAATACTGTTTATATATATATATATATATATATATATATATATATATATATATATATATATAAACAGTATTTTAGTTGATACCCATGTTTGAATAAAAGCTCCCTTTATTTATTAATCAATATATATATATTCATCTACTGTCGAATATTCATGTCTGTAGATGAAAATTACGCAGTGTCTGTTCAAATATGTGTATCCACTGAAATTAACGTTTAATTAACAAAATCTGTTGGATTTATAAATAGAAATTCCATTACTTCGTCAGAAATCTATATGTATATATAAAAAAAAATTTGAATCACCTCATCTGGATAATAGTGTATTGTTATACAGAGTTTTATATTCGGTGGATGCTAACACCGTGAAACTCGATACAAGATGGTCAATTGTTTCTGGATATTCATCACAGAATCTACATTTAAAGTATTTAAATTATTCGGACTAAGATGTCAGTCGTGTGTCTTGTTAACCCCAGTGTAGTAGAGTGGTTGCGTATCGGAAATACAATTTTCATCAGACGAAAGGCACGAGACAAAGATCAGCGGAAAGTGGAAGGCTTTTGTTTTTCCATGACGGGGTTTACAAGATGGACGACTGACATCTTCGAAATAGACCATTTCCCAGATAAAGTGATTCGAAATTATTGTTTGATAAATATTTGTAATTAAATACATTGAACTCTTTCTGTGGATTATTTTTAATATTTTAGAATCTGTAATATTATATTACTACGATCCACTTGGATTATTTACCAAGAAAAGTTTGCTTATCACGAAATGCTTACCGTCACTATATATATATATATATATATATATATATATATATATATATATATATAAAATTTTAATCCAAAAGGAAAAGCAGGAAGGTAAATCCCAAAGAACCGATCCTAATTAATATTAATTACATTGATATTAAAAAATGATCCAGGTGGAGGGCTCAATGTAATTAATATTTAAATTACAGAGCCAATTATAAAATAAAATAAAATTCGATGTTCAAATCAGTTGTATGGTCATTTCTACATGAAATCCGGAAGAAAAATTTCACGCATCATCGGCAACTTCTTTATTTAAAAACAAATCATGTAAAAATGGCCATACAACTGATTTGAACATCGAAATTTATTTTATTCTTTATATATATATATATATATATATATATATATATATATATATATATATATAATTTTACCGTTATGTATATAAAATATTGATATAACTTCAGCATTTCACGCCCTAAGCAACACCGATGAACGCTCAAGGTGTTTAACCGCCAGTTGCCATCCAGTGTTGATTTCTATCTCTTCACCCCAAATTTTCCATTAGCGATGTTGTGCTCTCAAAAAAAATTTCAAATTTATATAATATAATTAGAATTATTTGGTTGAACTGAAAATAATGTCTGATTTTAAAATAAACTAATTAATGTATTTAATCCTTGTTTATTCCAACCATAATACGAAGCCAAGATATTTAAACATTTTTTGCCATCGAGTAACCAGGTTATTTATGTCTCTACGATAAAATCTCTAAAGGTTTCGACACGAAGAAATATTTGTATACAGTCTTTTGGCTTAAAAAAATTCTTAAGATAGTTGAAAAAGTAGTAATCAGTAGGCAAGAGATCAGGGGGAAAAGTTAGTGTATGTATCCCAAATTATTGAGCTTCTACAGTGCCATCCTGGCAATATGTGGTCGAACATTGTCATGAAGCGAAATTAGGATCTCGTTGGTTAAAAATTGTGGCCGCATTTTGCTTATCTGAACGTACATTTCACCCGGGTACTGACAGTAAATTTCGACAGTTAGATTCCAGAAGTCTGTAATGAATAATGCCACAGCTGGGTTATCAGTGTCACTGAAATCTTCTGTTAGTGTAATTTCTGTTTTGGAAAGTGTTTGGGTGCTTTGTCATGATTAAGCCATTGAGTCCAACCGTAAACATACTAAAAAATTGGGTTAACCCACTATGTACATTCTGTATTTGTCTATATTTCTGGGATGAGGTAGTATTTTCAACATTTACATTACTCGGACTATTGTCCCCATCTTTGTTGCCATTTGTACGACGTTTAATAATAGATCATTCTATTTGTCTATATTTTTGAGATGAGGTAGTATTTACTGTATTTACATTATTCGGACTATTGTCCTCATCTTTGTTGCCATTTGTACGACGTTTAATAAGAGATCATTCTATTTGTCTATATTTCTGAGATGAGGTAGCATTTACAGTATTTACATTATTCGGACTATTGTCCTCATCTTTGTTGCCATTTGTACGACGTTTAATAATAAATCATTCTATTTGTTTATATTTCTGAGATGAGGTATTATTTACAATATTTACATTATTCGGACTATTGTCCTCATCTTTGTTGGCATTTGTACGATGTTACCGCCGTAATTCGCTCCGGCTTTTTTCAGGTAGGAAATTACTAGGGTTACTGAACATTAGATTTATAAGTCCCAAAAATTCAGTTGTTCTTGTCCTTAAGGACACATGGCGCAGACGTTGGTTAGTTCCTGTGACTTGTCCCAAAGAGTTGTGAGTTTAATACCAAGCTACAACAGCGGTGAAGAAGTAACTTACAGGGTTAGAGGGAGATAACTAATGACTACCAAAAAGAGGCACTACGACGCAAGGAATGAAGATCATATATCATAGAAAGGAACGAAGATCATATACCCCAGTGATTGCAATAAATCACTTGAAGATTACGAGAGCGTACAACGGCCGAAACGTCGTACAAATGGCAACAAAGATGAGGGCAATAGAAGTCTCCATGGGTTCAGTGCTTGGTCCGACTTTTAGTAATTTCTACATGATCAAACCTTGAAAATACTACCTTTGCAAAATTTAAAAAACCATCAATATATCTACGATATGTTGATGATATCCTACTATTAATTAAAAATACCGACGAAATCTTACAACTTCAAAAACAGTTTCAAAATAACTCAGTTTTAAAATTCACTTATGACCTTAGCAATAATAACAAAATTCCTTTCCTTGACATATTAATTAACACTGATGACAATAAATTTACTATCTCACCGTATAAAAAATCCACTTACAAAAATCCCTCCACACTCAATTATATTAGTGAATGCCCCCACTATTACACAATAGCCATTATAAAAAATCTATTATATCGTGCAAAAGTCAATTCATCTACAAATCAGATCTTCCACAGTGAATTAAAAAACATAAAACAGACACTTATCAACAATAATTTTCCCAACTACATAGTTGATGAACAAATACGATATTTTCTTAAAAAGTTTAACATGGAAAAACCAACACACGATACTAGCCCAAACAATCCCAAACATATCACTCTCTTATGCCGTAGCCAGATGCACTCCAACTACCAACTAGATGAAAATATCCTAAAAGAACTCATAAATACTAATATTTCTCCGACAGACTCTAACAAAAGAATTAAGTTTATTATATATTACACTAAATCCACTACATCCAATTCATTCGTCCGCAACGACTCTTCCCCCACCGTTAGTGATTTGCAAAAAACCAATGTAGTTTATAAATTCATATGTCCATTTAGAGAATGTATCTCTAACAACCTAAATAATATCTACATTGGCCACAGTACAAATTCGCTCTCACGGCGTCTGACGTTGCACTTAAATGAAAATTCAAATATATTCCGACATGTAAAACAACACGGTTATCAACGCACACTTCTGAGAAAAACGCTCGTTGATAACACGTACACACTTAAACAAGAAAATATTAAACAGAAACTAAAAATCCTGGAAGCAATCTACATTAAACAATTTAAACCTGGTTTGAATACAATCAATTTTGATATTTCCAAAAACGTACTCAAATGCCTGTAATCAGATCAGGGACCACAACGCCACTATTTTGTCACTGTCTTCAGCCATCCGCCACGGTAGTGATGGACTTGTATTTTCAATTTAATTCTCTTTATTGTTAATAACTTAAATGTTCTATGTTTACTGTGTGTTAATATTTATTCGTTGATAATGGCTTATGTGAGCCGAAAGCTTAGACCCGATAAAAAAATCAACAATTACTGTGATTTTTTGTTGTCTTTCAATGATATCACCATCAAGTATATCAGACGGTACGAACGGATCCTACACAAAATTAATAGACAAAACTTGTCCATATTATTCAATGAAACCTGCATTAATATATATATATATATATATATATATGTGTGTGTGTATTTAGGTATCAAGTACTTTCAACCTCTGTCCGTTTCCATTTTGGATAATTTTCACGTTCTAATGAACGCTAGCAATTTGTCAACCGTTATATTTGAAGCAGGAAATAAAATGTGCAGTAATTTTTAGCAACACAGTTTTCCGGTTACATTTGTTACCATAACTCACACCCCTGAAGATGATCTCGGAATGAGGTTGAAAGTACTTGGGTACCTTGAGAAATGAATGAAAATAACATCTGTCAACGTTACAGCTCATTTCTGACATCTTTTGATTGTAATACGCGAAAGATTATACGTGAGTATGAACGGATTTTATTAAAAATAAGCAAACATAGAGTTTGCAATTTATTTAATCTGACACACATCTCTTATCCCTATTCTCCATTACTCTCTCTTCTCCCTCTGTCTTCTTCATTTTCTCCTTTGCTCTCAATACATCTCTCTTCTTCCGTTCTCTCAACACACACACACACACACACACACACACACATATATATATATTATGTAAGCGTTACTTTTAGAGGTTTTACGTATTTGAGTTAATGTTTTTTTTTCTAAACAGTCCAATTAATAACAACCATTCTAGAACAAGAAGTCCCCTTAACGCCAAATTTTGCCTCCTGGTAATAATCAAACCGTTTCTTCTTTTTCTGTCAGGAATACCACTTCTATAACCGAAAGATGTTACCAATTAGGCTACGGGGGGCTAGTTTAATAGTCGATTATTATTTTTACTGTTATACAGGGAAAGTAACTGAAACAAATTTACCACCTAAAATAACATTTATAGCGAAAAGAAATAATGTCGGGTAAAAATTCTTTCAATAATTGACTAGTGTTAACGTTTTGGATACGGAAAGAAATCAAGCAGATATTTTGACATTTTTTTTTTCTTAATGAAAAGTGAATTAAAATCAGCCACAATAAATAACAATACCACAGATTTTCTCGTCATTTGTATGACTTTAACTAGTTGGGCGTTATCTCCAGGGGTTGACACAGTGTGAAACTACTACTTGATAATTGTGGGAGTATCCTAACTGGGCGTCTAAGAGGGTTGCTTTTTTTTCTTTACGCTTGAAGGCTGAAGCAGCCAAGGCGACTTGGAGATTACACTAAATTAATAAGGAACATAATCAATCAGAGACTCTCTTAGCCGACTGGGCTACTCGAACTAAAGTTTAAAAAAAAAATTTTTTTTATTGAACCTCACCTGGAAGTTTATGCCCAGTTTTCACCAAAAGCTGTCACCATATAACATACACACTTGAGTGTGAATCATATGCCTTGTGTACTCTTTTTAGACTGTATGTCATGATCGATTTATATAACCGTATATTTATATAGCATCATCCCTTTGATGGCGTGCTGCTATCGCACTCTAATAATAATAATAATAATAAAAACAGCAGCAGTATGAACAATACTCTCTACTATAATAACGACCGTTATATATGTTATATATATATATATATATATATATATATATATATATATATTGCACTCTCTTCCCTCCTACTCTCTTCCTGACACACCCTGCAACCTCTCACTCATCATAACATTCCTCCTCGTCCACCCCACTTTCATCAGTAATCTCTTCCCTTTCCTACTCTCTTCCTGAAACCCCCCTTCAACCTCTCACTCCTCAACATTCCTCCTATGTACCCCCCCCTGCACAACAGTTGCAGTAAAATGCCTTGCTTGCGGCGACATGATTATAATATATATATCGCCTTTTCCATTCTCTGTTGAAACACTTCCCAGGTATTTGAATTTTTTACTTGTTTTATTTGAGATTCTCCAACTTGTAGTTGTCATATTGGTCTCCTTTTTTATTTACTGATAACCATGCATTCAGTTTTTTCTGAGGTTTATGCTCAATCCTTGCTTTTCACTTTCTTTTGCTAACTTCTATAGAAGGTCTTGCATTTTCCTATCTGTGTCTGCTATCAGCACCTGTCATCCGTGTATCGGATATTGTTGAGATTATGGCCGCCAATGACAAATCCTGGCAAGGCTTTTATTTCTCTCAGAATTGCTTCGCTGTACAGAGTGAAAAGATCCGGTGAGAAAACATCCTTGTCTTACGCCCCATTCTATTTTTGCATACCTGCTGAATTCACATCCTATCCGTACACAAGCAGTTTGTTGTGTCGCTAAACGTGTTTCGAATTTAAAATTGATTCTCTTCAGGTGAATAAACGTGTGACTTTACATGTCGAGATCCGTTTGTTGTGGTACATGAGTGCATTAGATTAGTCATATTCCTGGTAGACCAAAGATACAAAAAAAATTAATCTCATATATACAGCTCACACCTTACGAAGTGTGATCTTGTTTTCTTCTTTTGTTTGTTTGTTAATAATAATAATAATAATAATAATAATAATAATAATAATAATAATAATAATAAAGTAAATACAAACAAGATTTACATTTAGTAGATTGTGTAAAAAAGCAAAACAGAAGCCAAGAACCAACTATTGCGGCAAAAAATATGAAAATGAAAGCCAAAGATAAATCTCTTGAACAGATGAAACAATGCTGGCAAGACAGACCTCTGCATGGCCAATATCCAGAATGTGCCAATAAATCCAATGTTGACAAAGTTAATACTCATCGATGGTTACGTGCATCTGGATTAAAGTCTGAAACTGAAGGCTTTATTCTTGCAGCACAAGACCAAAGTCTTTTCACTAGAAACTTTCAGGCAAATATTATACATAATAATACGGATCCAAAATGCAGGTTTTGTGATAAACACCAAGAAACAATAGACCATCTAATCTCAGGCTGTTCTGTACTTGCCCCAAATGAATATAAAAATCACCACGATAGAGTTGGGCAATATTTACATTGGACAATGTGCAAACACTATGGAAAATCTGTAAACAAACATTGGTATGGACATCATCCAGCACTGGTTTCAGAAATAGAAGATGTCACCATTCTATAGGATTACAACATCTACACAGACAGAAAAAATGAAGCAAATAGGCCGGACATTATTGTTAAAAAACAGAAAGAAAAAACTTTTCTATTAATTGATATGGCTTGTCCAGCGGATTGTAACATAGCAATCAAGGAATTTGAAAAACTGTCAAAATATAAAGACCTGGAAATTGAAATAGAAAAAATGTGGAAATTGAAAACAAGAGTTGTGCCAATGATAGTAGGTGCACTTGGAATGATAAAAAATGGAACAAAACACATTGAAAGAATCCCTGGAAACCCCAGATTAAGAGATATACAAAACATTGTCTTATTAAGTACAGCCCACACACTAAGGAGAACTTTGTCTATATAACGCTAGAGATGATAGGGGGGATATAAAAAACATGAAATGGAGCCATAGCAACACGCCACAACCTGCTTTAGGTCTTCCCGCAGACTTGGTTGATGGTGCGTCCATAGCAGAAATCGAAATATGATGAGAAATGACATAATAATAATAGTATAATTATATATTTTTTACATCTATACATTAAATAGGTTTTTCAGTTAGTCGATATAAAAAAGAAAATACATTTGATTCGCTCTAGTAAAAGAGGAAAGCTTTATTAAGAGAATCAAGAGCAAGACTTTACTGTTGGATATCCCTGGTGATCACAAAGTGTCCAGCATGGGGTACAATTTTAGAACATTTCTCATTCAGTATCTAATTTTTATATATTTGTACGCTGTAAGGACAATTCAGAGATCATTAATCGGCCTGTCGGGCATTGAACTAGAACAGAGAACCAGCTGTCTGCCTCAAATGAACCGTAATTCAAAAATCTATTTTTAAAACGTAATTTCTGACTATAAAATTTGTAGATATCCTGGAACTTCTGCTTCTTAATGTGCCAAGCAGATAATCCTTGATAACAGAACAACGAATTTCTTTTGTCTCTCATAGGCATTAATTTTAGAAGGGAAAATTGTGACATGAATGTTAGCCCCGATATTATCAGCAATTTCATGCAGCCATTGGTTGATGATTTTGGTGACAAGACCGTCCCATCTGTTGCCGATGAGCATACATTTGAGTGTCTATCTATTAAGGCTCACGTTGGGCGTACCGCATGTACCCAGTAGCAACAAAAACATGAAACAAAGCAAAATGATAACTACCTTAAACTAGACAAAATTAAGTAGACGAAAATTCAACACCAAAATAATAAGTACATATTAAATACAAAATAGGCGCCGAAAAGTTCTTGTCCGACCAGAAAGGATTTTGAAAAAAGAAAGAAAATTCTTAAGATGTGTGATAATTTGGTTAGATTTTGAAAATCGGTCAGGGGCAAAATCTTACAACACCCTTCGTACATTCATAATTGCAAGCGCATCAGGAGACTCGTTGGTTAAACAGACGTGTTAGTCGAGTACCTGAAATCCAAGCAAATAATTAAAAAATACTACATGTATAGTTTTCAAGCAACGTTCACGTTTTGCCTCTTAGATATAGAAATGTAATGCAATTTTTTTTTCTGTTGTTAGTGATTAAAAAAAACAAAAACAAAATAAACCCACTATAAACAAAAAAAAAAAAATCAAATTACAATCAAACATAAGAATATAACAACACCGGAAAAATACCATCCTATAAAAATGGCCTGTGAAGTGGCTGAAAGCGCTTTGATAATCGAATATTATGAAACATTTTTACATTCCTTATCATCAGCAAAAAGGAAACATGTAAGAATACTGGAAAATAAAACAAAAAATTAAAATCTTCCTTGTTGGGCGTTTTTAACGAAATATGTTTAAATATGCATGCATGTACATATATATGTGCATATATATACACGTATGTTCTAAACTATAATTTATAATAAATATATATATGTGACCCTATTTCTACATATGAGACAAATATAATTCTTCATTTAATACGACGGAGCGAAAGAAATTATTATTAGTGGTGTTGTTGATTTTGCAATTTATTGTAAATCGCAATATGAACGCTGATTAGAAATATTTCAATACTCAGATGCTTGTAAAATCTGGAAAATAGAAAAACTCGCTAGAATTTGGGAAGAAAAGAAAAATATTTTTTCCATTGTTATTTAGAAGAATGAACGGATGTGCGTTGTGGTATATCGGCTCGGAACGAGAAGCAGGGGAGCCGAGTTCGAATTCCAGTTGAATCCATTGTATTCACTTACGC
The DNA here is from genome assembly GCA_037127315.1 of Ascarosepion bandense. Taxonomy (NCBI): domain Eukaryota; kingdom Metazoa; phylum Mollusca; class Cephalopoda; order Sepiida; family Sepiidae; genus Ascarosepion; species Ascarosepion bandense. The sequence continues at coordinate 1,571,582 of JBBBDQ010001153.1, read as the reverse complement.
GCAAATACTCTTGGGAAAGATATTAATCCATCTCTTCCTTCCAATTATGGGTTAAATAGCAGGACAGACTGGGTTCTATAGCCTTGGTCGGCAACTAGTCTACCGCAGAAAGCAATGGCAACCTACTGCGGGATAATCTTCTGCCTAGTCAGTCATGTCTCTTTCGAGACATGATCACTCAAGCGTGTATCACGTATGGCACTTAACTGACTGATTTAGAAGAATAGTCGGTAGAGTGAAAAATAAAGATAGTCAAAAACAAGGCTGTCAGAACTTTATATGGGGTTAGGGTAAGGTCAGATCCTTAGTTCCCACATTTGCTGGGAAAGGATTTGAAAATTTGAAAACTTAAACTGATGTAATGAAGATTAAGAGGATGAAAAGAAATTACGTCAGAAAAGGTGTTGTTACTTCATTGGTTAAACCAAGAGAATGATATAACTCCACCTTGAAATGTGTAGGTGGAAATAATCTCATTGGTCAAAGTTTTGATTTGCATAGATACCCAGTGTCCGTCATTCATTCCTCAAGAGAATTGGGGACTAGTATAAAAATCAGGACCCTGAGTAGAAAAATCAGTTGGAGTCAGTTGCAGTCGAGATGTAGCGACTGAGGGAAAAGTGTTCCCAGCTGGGAGCCACGACCAAGAAGACTGGTCGCCTTCTATAGAGCTCCGGGCTGAATCTATAAAGGAACGTAGAAAAGCCTGCCGCCGAATAATTCGAATAATGCACCTCCGATAGAGTCCTAGCTGAAGATGTATAGGAACAGAAAGACTCAAGTTAAGTAGGAGCTGCCGAGCGAAAGAGGCCAGACAAATTTACTACCGCTGTCGACAAAACACCTCACCTCGGCCGTTGCTGTAAAGCTTCAGTAAAGAGCTGTGAAAAGACATTTTTATTTGGAAAATTGAAAGATCTTATTATTCTTAACGAAAACTTCGCTATGTTGTGAACATTGAATTCGACGATTGTATATTCTATTTTTAGATATCTTATTTATATATATATATATGTATATATATAAAGACTCTTTCCGCAACTTATTCAGGCATTATCGAAATTATTTATTTATTTTTGTGCCGTATGTTTTTTTTTTTTGTTAACCGAATGTACGCGCACGTCCGGCCTGGTTCGACGTGTTAAAGACACAGCTAGCAAGATTTCGGCGTGCCTTCCTTGGATCAGAATTCACAGCGGGGGCAAGTGGGGGCGCCGTTATAATAGACGTTTCGAAGACCAGCTACTGTGTTGAGGCCATCATCACGACTAGCGACTTGAGGGCGTCGTCTCACACACACACACACACACACACACACACACACACACACACACACACACAATCATGCATATTTATATCAGTATGTATGAATGTCTATATATGCATGTATAAATATACATATATATATAAATATACATAAATATACATATATTCATATAGATATGTGTGAGTTTGTAACCCTGGGTTTCACGCTCTTGCGATCGTCAGAAAAACTGATTAATTTTTAAAAAATTGGCTATATGCAAGGCTACGTATTGGTGTATTTTTGTGGAAGTAGGAGGAAAATTTGTCGTCATGACGACAAATTTTCCTCCCACTTCCACAAAAAGACACCAATACGTAGCCCTATATATAGCCAATTTTTATTGCTGTTTTTATATTCTATGACCGTGAAGCATGGATTGGAAATTTAAAATAAGATGAAAAAACTACTCGAATTAATGACAGTTCCTCATTTAAGAAATACTGGCAATAAAATTCTTAATTTATTTTAAATCATATTCAGTAAATCCCATGACTTAGGCGAGTATACCCAGACAGATTCCTATTTTTTAATATTTGTAAACTGTGCGTTAGCATTGAGAGGTGTAGTGAAAGTTAGTGGAGTGATATTTTGTTTTTGTTTTTTTCTATACTCTCTCCATGGTTTTGAGTTCAGAATTGTCCTTAATCTATGCTGGTTACTCTTCTTGTTCTTGTTCTTGTTCTTGTTCTTGTTCTTGTTGTTCTTCTTGTTCTTGTTCTTCTTCTTGTTCTGCTTCTTGTTCTTCTTCTTCTTCTTCTTCAAGTGTCGTGTTTCTACAGGACGTAGGCAACCATGGACTTCACTTGGCTCTGTCTCTTGTTGCTCTCAATATTTTTTCTCTTGGTATTACTTCTAACCCCCCCCCTACTCCGCCATCCATTTGCTCAGACCTAACAAGTACGTTTCGCGCTGCTTTCTCCTGTTTCTCCTTTCATTTATCCGACCTTTTCGTTCTCCAGCCCCCCCCCCCCCCAATGCGTCTTTGGATCTCCGTGTCGCACTTTCCATCCTCTGTCAAAACACTTCCCAGGTATTTGAATTTTTGTACTTGTTTTATTTTAGATTCTCCGTTACCCTACTAAAGTTTAAAACATTCTGAGCATTTTACGTATATCAAGGGAGGAGAAAATTATTTGCCCAAAGATTATTTGTTCAAAGTGAATGCATTAGATTCGGCCGATATTTGAAATCGGTTCACCGATTCCATTTCCCCGTGAATAACCGTTACATTATTTACATTTCGTCTTTAAAAGATATCAGCTTAAAGAAATATTCTTCCTGCTAAACCAGCCACACAACGACAGTGTGTCCATTATTCATCCATTCGAGCAACTAAAATAAAAATCTATACGCGCCACGTTTCAGTTGCATTTTCAAAATTCCGAAAATTTCCTTCGTCAATTTCATCTCTAATTCGTCATAGAAGTGTCACGCATCACCATTCTTTGGTATGTACCCGCATTTTTCAAGAACGCATATGATAAACAGCTATCCCGGGTATGTTCTACTTGGTGAGTTGCTCATCCATCTATGCCGGATGCGGCTAACCCCATATCCTATCTTTCTTCGTCAACTGTTAAACTAAACAAAGACGAGTTTTTTCGTTTCACCCATTACCCACCCAAAAGCAATAGTCGCCACATGTATACACCATTCATAAAGTACCAAATCTTTTTCTTTCTCTCTGCTTACAGGCTTACTACACGGCGCGTGCTGCTCTAAGTCGCGTGTGTCCCGCCCCGCAAACGCCTATTTTTTCTAGTTTTCCTTGTTAGGAACCCAAGCCAGTTGCAACACGGTTAAAAAGATAAAAAATACAAACAAACTAAAAACTAAAAGAACTTTCAATTTTAATTGATTGACAGATAATCAAGATAGAAAGGTTTGTTTTTAGCTCGGTTCAGACTATTGTCTAGTTTTTTTTTCAGTATCGTAAATTTTTTTTTTTTTTTTTTTTTTTTTTTTTTTTTTTTTTTTTTTTTTTTTTGCTGCTGCTGGGGATGTGCGTTGTGGTGCAGTGGATATCGGCTCGGAGCAAGCAATCTGAGAGCCGAGTTCGAATTCCAGTTGAATCCATTCCATTTATTTTAGCGCAAATACCCTTGGGAAAGGTATTAATCAGTCTCTTCCCTCCAGTTATGGGTTGAATAACAGGACAGATTGGGTTTTTTAAGCTTTGGCTGGAAACCAGTCTACCGCAGAAAGTAATGGTAACCTTACTGCGGGAGAATCTTCTGCCCAGTCACTCATGTCTCTTTCGAGACATGATCGTCTAAAGCGTGTATCACGTATGGTACTTAACTGACTGATTGTTGCAGACTTTCCCTGCAGTCACACGCAACCTCTAAATATTTCTCAGCTTCTCTCATTTTCATTAACTCCTTGCGTCTGAATAGTTTTATCATTTAATGATTTAAATGGCCGTTCATTCAAAACAAACATTCATCAAATATATGAAGAGATAAGAAGGCAGACCTGGACAGTTGTGAAGGCTGAAGAGTCGAGAGGATCTGTGTATTCCGAGATGAAACTTAATTGATTCCGGGGTCAGTCAGCCAGTCATTTAAGTGCCATATGTAATACACGCTTGGGTGATCATGTCTATTTCAATCCATGACTGACTAAGCAGAAGATTTTTTCGCAATAGGTTGCCATTTCTGTCTACGGTAGACTGTTTGCCAACAAAGGCTACAAAACCTAAACTGTCCTGCTATTCAACCCAAAGCTGAAGGGAAAAGAGATGGTAAGGGAACCTGTACGGAAGTGAATGTAACGAATTCAACTGGAATTCGAACTCGGCTCACTGGTTGCTCATTTCGATCCAATATCTATTGTGCCACAACATTCCGGTGTACTTTTCCGTTAATCTCTTGAATATTTCACTTTTTCTATTCAATTAATTTTGAATTTCTAAATGGAATACTGAAGACTTTTAATCTGATCATGTCTGCGTGCCTTAAGCAAAGTCAAGTGTCACGTTTTTTCCACTGGGAAAAACTTGTAGCAACTGAAATGTGGTTCTACAGAAGGATGCTGCGGATATCATGGATCGAACATGTGAGCAATGATGAGGTCTTGGAAATGATGGAAACAAAAAGGAAATTAATACTGAGCATCAGGAAGAGACAGCTGAAGTTCCTGGGACACGCAATGAGGAAGGAGGGCCTGGAGAATCTGATACTAACAGGCCAGATAGAGAGAAAAAGAGACAGGGGAAAGCAACGGATAACATATTTGAAGGACCTAATCAGGTGGATGACGGAACAAGGATTGCATGATGTAACAGGAGAAGGCGTGCTCAGAGCCACCAGGGATAGGGAAAAGTGGAAAGCCATGATCGCCTACATCATGAAGGGACAGGGCACATAGAAGAAAAAGAAGACATTCCGTTCTTTCTGTCATTTTTCTGTTTTTGTTAAAATGTTCTCATTGAATTTTAACCTTAACCCATTGAACAATTACCCCATCCTTTAATGACAAATTCATTCTCTGGTTTCACTAAATTTAGCAACGACATATTCTTATTTCTCATTTTCATATTCACTGTATGTTGTTCATAATGATTCAAACAGTTGAAACTGATTGATACAAACATTCATTTCTAGTTCCTCTATAGTCTCCTCTCTCGCATTTCTCTTCGACGGAATTCTCTTCCAGCTTCTTGCTTTCCTGTCAAAAACGATCTTCTAAAATTTAATTGCAACGTCAGTCGTCATCTTCTCTCTTTTTGAATCCTTTTCTTTCTTTCTTTTCTTTTTCTCTTAGTAACGTTTTCTCAGTTTTATTCACTCTAAGTAACCCTTGCATCTTAGTGGCTTTATCGCCTTCATCGGTGTGAAACGATAAAAAATGTTTTTTGTGGCGAGGGTTTTTTGTGGCGAGGGTTTAATATATATATATATATATTTATATATATATGTATATATGTATATATATTATCGATTTTCTGCACTATTGTAAGAACTGCAACCTTGAAATTTCTGAATATCATTTCTTATGTCTTTGTCTATGAGTTTATCAAATTTGATTAAAATCGGACCACTCCTTCTATAACCCGATTTTTTCGATTATCGATTTTCTATATTTAACGGAGGTACCTCGACACAAAACCTAGCTAAGAACACTTGCAGACGCTTTTAGTACAACTGTGTAAATTTTCAAGAAAATCGGTTCAGCCATTTCGGAGTGTATAGGTAACGGACGCACACACACAGACACACAGACAAAATTCCATTTATAAATAAGTTTAGGTTTGCTCTTCGTGTACAATGCGCATGTACAAACGTTTTTATTACAAACACATTTAAAAGTAAATACGAAACATACTCAGAGAGAGAGAGAGAGAGAGAGAGAGAGAGAGCGAGAGAGAGAGAGAGAGAGACGCGTTAGTGCGCGTGCGCGCGCGCGCACACACACACACACACACACACTCACACACACACACACACAAGAAAAGAACATTTTTGAAAGAAACAATGTCATTTTCTAGACCGGAAGTAACTCAGTGATATCCCCTTTCCATTCTTGGAAAAGTTCTCTTTCGTCTGCTGCACACAATAAGGTTTGGCATCAGACCCTGCCTACTACTCAGCAGGGTTCCAATATCGGCCATCCTTCGAGAAAGTTCGAGTAGAAAAAGGAATAGACAACGACGTCTGTGGAGATAGGTTCACGTTAAATTAAAAAAAAACGGGCTGCCATTATTCGTAGCATTTTAACAGCACGTGTCTTGAACGAAGTATTCCGTTTTCTTTCGCTCTTGTTATTGCGTGTGGGCTGCCCTCCTTGACGTCTCATATTTTCTACCCACCATCCGGGTACCACGCTTTCCATCTTCAGATGATCACTGCTGGGAGAGGCCCGGTGGCAGTTGGATTCCTTTTTTTTTTGTTTGTTTTTGTTTGTTATTTTGTGCAACGAAAATCCACTTAGAAGTTTTGTTGGATTTAGGCATTGGGTTTAGAAGACATAATTTCGTGTAGATTTTCTCCCGACGCGATAATTATTTAAATTTACTCATTGAGTTTCTTTTTAACGCTTTATGGAGAGGAGGGACTCGCAACTGTTAATACGAGGTATCCATTAAATTCAAGAGGCATTTTTAAACATTTTTCAAAATTTTAAAGTATATTTTATGTAAAAAAAGTTTTAATGAAGTATTCTGTACAGCAAAATATTAATTATTAAACCATGATAACCGCATATAATAGGCCACGTGTATTTGAAAGGTTTTTGTAATGTCTGTAACTGTTTTATTCCTCCATAGTTATCTCCCTTTCAATAGTGACGCCAGGTGGTGGTAACATTTTTTTTAATATCAAACTTTACTAAAATATTTACACAAAACGGGGGATTGCAATCTTCTTTTATGTGCTTTGTCACTTCAAAATGGGCGATCATTGCTCCCCACAACTTCTAAAATCTCACATGCGATAACCACTTTTCATAATAATAATAGAATATGGCGTAATTTTGTTATGTAAGCTTTTTTACTAGATTGTCTGTAATAATTGTTTCAAAAAATACATGAAATACATCAAGGAATCCTACAAAAATATTACATGAAGAAAAAAGGGAAATGTTACAAAACAATGCATCAAGTAAGTCAGTTTCCCACCGCAATTAAACTAAGCACAAATTTAAAATAGAAATGCTACTCTTATGAGGGAGAAAACAGTTCACTACGACAAAAATGTCTCGAGAGTGCCTTGATCCCAAGGTCATTTACAGAAAATTTCCGCCCTGTCTCTTACAACATTTCCCGAATCCTGGCAAAATTTCTATTATCACAGTGTGAGATATCGGGTAATAAAAATCTAGCGAGTGCCTTGATCCCAAGGTTATTTACAGAAAATTTCTGCCCCGTCTCTTATAACATTTCCCAACTCCTCGCAAAGTTTCTATTATTACAGTGTGGGATATCGAATAACAAAATGTCTAGAGAGTGCCATGATCCCATGGTGATGTACAGTAAATTTCCGCCCTGTCTCTTATAAAATTTCCCAACTCCTGGCCGAACTTCTATTATCTCAGTGGGTGATATCTACTAACTAAAGTGATGGAAGCAAATAGAAAAAGACAACTAAATGAAATTGGTTAGATCAAAAATCAATTACAATTGCCAGCACCCCTCGTTCGTACACATGTGTAGTCGCACCAACATAACCAATTCAGTCCAATCAATTTAGCTCACTGGTGACCGCTATATATAAATTTACTCGAGCCAAAAGATTAGCACCTAGGTTCCACCCTTTTACAGTGAAACCAATAAATTTTAAACGCAAATTCTACTCCAACAGCTTCTTTTCTCGCACTTCCCACCTGTGGAATTCCCTTCCATTTATTTTCTTCCCCGTCAGCTACAATCTCCAAGAATTTAAATGTAAAGTCGTCATCTCCTACCTTACTAACTTGCATCCTCTCTCTCATGATTCTTTCTCCGTCCACTCCACTTTCATCAGTATTTTCATCCTTCTCTTACCCACTTCCTGACACTTCTTATAACCTGTCACTCTTTCTCATAACTTTCTTCCTATGTAACCCCCGGCAAAACTGGCAGTAAAATGCCATGCTTGGGGCGATATGATTAAAAAAAAAAGTTAGATAGATATGAGTTTGTGACTCTGGTTTTCACGCTTTTGCGATCGTCAGACAAACAGATCAATTTTTTTTAATTATTGGATATATGTAGGGCTACGTATATTGGTGTATTTTTGTGGAAATGCGGAAGGAAAATTGGGAGGAAAATTTGTGGTCGTGGCGTCTCTCATACAAACGCAGACATTAGATACACACTTGTACACCCATTGACATACGCAGAGACACACACACACGCACTCACCCATCGTGGCTCTCACAAACATAACTATATGTGAACAGTATGGGGCTTGGCATATTTATGTATATGTGTGGCCTTGTGTACATACATACGCATTTGATGTAAATATATATATATTGTCCTACGTCGTTGATACGATCACTCATCAGGTACATATCGAAATTTCTAATGCGACCACTCTCCAAAAAATTTTATTATCAAGTGCTTCACTGATTCTATGCGTGATAATAGTTAAGACATCAGCAGTGGACTTCGAAGATTGAAAACTATACTGTTTGTCACTCGGAAGTTTGTTTTTGTTGAAGTGTTCAAGGATTTTTTTGATTACGATATCTTCAAAAGTTTTACTAATGAATCTAAGAATGCTGAAAGGCCGATATTGTAACTGGGACGAGGATTCACCGCATCCTTGGACACGAGAAATATAGTAAACACCCTTTCTTGAGCTTGGAAAACTTTTCTTTTTAAGGCAGTGGTTGAACAATTTTGCCAAGAATGTCGATACTTCTAGTCCAAGGGTCTACAGATTTTGTCCAGATCTGTAGCCTTTGTTGAGTTAAGACTTTTGATAACTCTGGAAGTCTACCAAGACTTTATAGAGATATCACGAAGATGGGTGAAGTCGAGTAAGAGATAGTCTTTATCATCATGGCAAAGGTCTTAGCATGATCCGACGAAGATGAGATAAGATGTATTTATAATGAAAACTACTGACGGTTTGCATCTATTGAGTATAGAGTTTTCGGATTTCTAGAACCCGTAAGATGCAATTTTTTTATTATCTACTTTTGATGGGATAGATCGCGCATATGTGCACTTAGCGTTTTGCAGGCCTCTCTTGTGGTGATTACGTGCTGTTCTAAACGAGGCAAGGGTTTTGCTTTAATGTTTCTTTTGATAAAGACAATAGCAATGATTACGGTTCGCCAAGGCCATGGCAACACCCACATTCAGGTGAAAACCATTGCCGGTTTTTAAAATTTTGTTGGTATCAGTCAGTTAAGTGCCATACGTGATTCACGCTTGGGCGATCATGTCTCGAAAGAGACATGACTGACTGGGCAGAGGATTATCTCGCAGTAGGTTGCCATTGCTTTTCGCGGTAGACTGGTTGCCAACCAAGGCTACAGAACCCAATCTCTCCTGTTATTTAACCCATAACTGGAGGGAAGAGACGGATTAACACCTTTCCCAAGGGTATTTGCGCTTAAGTGAATGCAAGGAATTCGACTGGAATTCGAACTCGGCTTTCCGATTTCTCGTTCCGAGCTGATATCCACTGCACCACGACGCACATCCTTTGTTGGTATATTTTACTTAAAAAGTTTTAAAAGACACCAAATAAATTAATGACTCACAACCTCTCTCGAAACATTAATACGAAGCAAAATTGCCGTTAAGTAATATTAAAGCGGAAACAAGAAAAGTTAAGAAAATCCACAGTTGAAAGTTACAGGATGTTAAGGCGCTTATATTAATATCTAAACTTATTTATAAACGGAACTTTGTCTGTGTGTGTGTGTGTGTGTGTGTGTGTGTGTGTGTGTGTGTATCCGTTACCTATAGACTCCGAAACGGCTGAACCGATTTTCTTGAAAATTTACACAGTTCTACTATAAGCGTCTGCGAGTGTTCTTAGCTAGGTTTTGTGTCAAGGCACACCCGATAAATATCGGAAATCGATAATCGAAAAAATCGGGTAATAGAAGGAGTGGTCCGATTTTAATCAAATTGATACACTCATAGACAAAGACATAAGAAACGATATTCAGAAGTTTCAAGGTTGCAGTTCTTACAATAGTACAGAAAATCGATAATATATATATATATATATATATATATATATATTTATATATATAAAAGGCAAGATATTTGTGTGTGTCTGTTTATCTGCCTGTATGTCTGTATTTTTTTCAGCCCTTTTATTTTAGTTTTTGCTTCGGGTTTGGTTCTAAGTAGGTATAATTGTAGTTCTTAGTCTCAGCCATGATACCATTTACTCAGAGGACTTATTTAGCCTTCAAAATTCAGTTTTCGACAAAAAACTTATTTGATATCGATACGAGGAAATCAAAATTTGACTTACATCCATTCATTTTTCTTTCCGTCTATGGTTTTGCTTTAACTGGAAACAACTATTGCTTTTTAGTCTTTCGTGCCAACGTCCAAAGAGTCTGAGCTCCAGGACCATGGATTAGTTTTAAAGCTTTCATTACACCCGAGCAACGCCGGGTTATACTGCTAGTATAAAATAATCTAACAAGTTAAAAGTTCATTTAAGTTTATCGGATAATGTCGTACTGAAAAATATAATTTTGAGGTTTATATCTTTTAGATTTCTTCATAATTTTTTTTAATCATTTCACCCCAAGCAAGGCGGTACCGCCACTGATGTGCAGGGGCTACATAAGAGAGTTAAAGTTTTAGGCAGGAAAAGAGTGAAGACAAAGACGAGCCAGCTACAGGGAATGAAAGAGAAAGGGTAAAGATTGGTGTGAACACAGAAGTGAAGACAGTTGCGAAGGTAAAGAGAAAGGAAAAGAACATGATACACGGGGTGATGTGGAAAGGGCTAGAGTTAAGTGGATAAGAGATGGGAATTGACTTTGCATTTAAATTCCTGGAGGTTGTAGCCGTCAGGAAAGCAAGTATATGGAAGGAAGTTCCACAGGCGGGAAACGCGAGTAAAGAAGCTGATGGAGTAGAATTGTCACCTGCATTTAGTTGATCTAATTGTAAAGTTTGTTTAGATAAGTCTGACAAGTTCAAAATAAATTAAGAATATTCTTTAATAAGTATAATTATCATAAGCTTATAAGGGGGATCAGTTTTATTATGTAATAACAATAAAAAATAGCCCCATGCTTTATGTCCGGTAAACTCTTATATATATATATATTGTAAATTTTTCCAACATCGGTTGTTTAATATCAATTTTATTTTGAAAACATTGATTTGCATAATAGAATATGACATAATAGGGTAATTCTAAAAAAGGATCAATATATTCTAGTGAACAAAACAAGTTCTAGATTTAAAAATTCAAATGCTAAGCACTGACTCACTGATTTTTTTTTTTTTTAGAAATAAACGAATTTTCTCGAATTTACAAACACACACAAAACTCGCGAAATTTCACACCTCGATGCGAAATGATTTTTCGTCCAATAGGAAACTAGGAAACATCTAAAAACAAAATAGAAAGGCCAGAGTTACATCCGGGAGTGAATTCCCAAACGAAATAAAAGACGGGTCAAGTTTGTTCGTCGCCAGAGAGATAAGATGAAGAGTTTAATTAACACGTACCTTTGGCAAACATTAAGCGATCGTTATTATTATTGTCTTTATATTTCTCGCTCATCTCTCACCTCTCACCTCCTTTCCTTTCATTATTCACCTTGAAAGATAACTCGATAGAGATTGACAATCCTACCCAACAATAAACGCTCATACATACATACATACGTTCCTGCCTACGTAGACATAAACACACGCTTGCAAAGACTACTACGAACTCTTGATATCCTTAACTTCTTAATACTGTTTCTCATTGAACATTAACTTTTAACAATACATGTTATTATTTTCCATTAATAAATTTTTATATAAGGTATACTTTGTTCTTCCACAAATCCACACCATCTGATAACCTTCTGATAATTTTGATAAAACCTGTAAGTTGTAGGAAGTTTGGTAATGTAAGACACAATACCAATTCAAAAAACATTAACCATCTCTCTACTGCTTCAATATGACTTAATAACAAAAAAATAATCTATGTCCAGTAAAGACTTGTATAAATATTTAACATAGATATATTATTGGAAATTTTTCCCAAGATCGATTGGTTAATATCACTTTTATTGTGAAAACATTGACTTGCATAATACAATATGACATAGTTTAAGGTAATACTAAGTCAGAGAAATTCATTAATTCTAGTTTAATCCTTAGAATAGAAGTTATTATAAAATGTTTATTATATAAGAACCAGTGAGGTGACGGCTGTTGATCTAGGAAGCCCGTCTTATCATAGGCAATAATAATCCCCTGCAGTAACATAGACACGGAGTTGTTTGTTTGAAAGGTAATGCCCATCACATGATTTTAGGACTCTTAACATCGAATACACTTCCAGCTGTTAACCGATCGTTTACTGTACTTCAATAATACATAAGTGACTTAAAATATACAGGCATAGATGTAATCATAAGATATACATGTGTGTACATATATGTGTGTTTATGTAGTCATTATAAATATATATATATGTATGCATATATATATATATGCATATATATGTGTGTATGTATGTAATCATAATATAACACGACAACGACTGTAAAACAAGATGTTTCTTTTACATTTGTTGAAGATCTAATATTGCCAAGTCATAAATCAAGCAATAACAAAAGACATATGAAAGGCTGACGGTTTCTTTTTTCGCAAAGCGTGACTTGTCAGGTGAATGATGAATTGTCTCCCTTGGTTACTCTCCCTGTAGGAAGGTTAGTTTTTTTCTATTTTATTCTTTAGTTTTGAATATATGCTTTTAGGTTTATCGAAGAAACTGTGTTTGTTATAATGTCACCTTAGCTAGAGTCAAGATGTGAGGGGTATACTTGGCGTAGAGTAAATGTTAGCAGGGTAATTTCGTTTAACTGATCTCTACTGGTGTGATTTCAGGTCCAACTAATCTTGTAACAGATAAAGCTAGACATGTTAAAATGGCGACTTTTCTAGACTACTTGGCATGTTTGTACTTATGTATATGCTTCTACGTTAGGGGTGGCTGGAGGATCGGAGTCCCTACTTTTTTGGTGAAACTGAGAACTGAGCAGAAATCAGACGCTTCAGTACCCAAACGTATTATATACTAGCATCATAACCCGGCGTTGCCCGTGTAACTCAGAACATTTTAGTTAAATATTTCTTCATTTTCAAAATTATTGGGGAAAATATTCACATTTTTTTGACCAAATGAATTTTTAAAAGGTCGGAAGAAAAATTAATATAAGGGCTCATTTTTTTTAATAAAAAAAATATTTTAGTCGCGTTTGGCCCGTGTGGTTTGATTTCTGTGATGTAATTTAGCAACCATGTTAGATATTAGATGTTTTATGGAGCAAATGTAAACAAACGGCTCCATTGACCAAAAAGTGCGAAAGGGAAAATTGCTGAACTTAAACTCAAAAAGTATGTGTCGACCTGGCTTCCCTGTAGATATGTGTCCCTAGAAAGTTTGAATGGCGTAGCTTAAAAATGTAGGCGTACATAGGGAACACACACACACACACACACACACACACACAGAGAGAGAGAGATTGCCTTTTATATATATATATATATATATATATATATATATATATATATATATTTGTGTACTGGAATCTGCCAAGGCTGACAAAGTAAACCTGGCTGCTGCGTTTCGAAAGGAAGAATGTAATTGAATGGGGTAAGAAATGGCACCTAAATCTTAATGCCTCCAAAACTAAATTGCTATCTTTTAACCCCCATAGAGAAATATTCCTGCCTACTATCAGAATGGATAACGCTAGTCTCCTAGAGAGAAATACACTGCGCCTCCTTGGCCTCACTCTCTCAAATGATCTCAAATTTAATGACTACATTGAAACCATAGCTGCATCTACTGCTAGGAAGGTTCACTGTGTCGAACCTGGAAATTTTTCTCGCAAGTATCCATTTTGCACATTTATAAATCTACCATTCGTCCGTGCATTGAATACTGTTGACATATCTGGTCGGATGCTCTTGATATTTATCTTGAGGTTTTCGACAAAATCCAAAAAAGGATCTGCTATATAATCGGTCCTGACCTAGCAGCTCACCTTCACTCACTATCTCACGTGGCTTCCCTCTGTCTTTTCTACAAGTGTTTTCATGGCAACTGATTTGATGAGCTTTTTTTCCTGGTACCTCGACGACATGTATTTACTCGTGCTATTAGATTGGCGTTAAGAGCCCGTGCTTTTACCGTCGAAGTAGTTAAATGTAACCGCCTCTTTTACTCTAACAGTTTCTTTTCTCGCACTTCTCATTTGTGAAACTCATTTGCTTGCTTCCCTGATAACTACAAACTTCAATTATCTACTTAATTCTCATCCACATCTTATCTTTTCTTTGACATACCCTATAACCCACTGACACACCAGTGGCATTTTTCTTCATTATCTCCCATAAATTTTATATGTTTTGGTTTTACTATTGGTAATAGCAATAGAAAAAGCATGAGTTAAAAACTTCTTTGGCTCTAATTCTTTATCGATTACCCCGATTATGTCAACGCCATTATGATAAGTTTTATAACGTTAGGGAAGTTTTGGTAAATAGCTACTTCATAGGTCTTTCATTAATTCTGATAGATAGAAAACAAATGCAGTAGATTTTGAAGAATGTGACATGGAATAATTCTCACGAGTAATTCACTCAGAAAACAAATCTCTTCAATGACACACAACACCGGAATGATGCACGACACAGAACGGTACTTATCTGAGGCGGAATATGGCGCAAGGCCTTTTATAGTGAGGAGTCCGAGCCCTAAAGCCCGGGCAAAAATTTCCCATAAACTCTGCACATGCAAGGGTCTGGGTTCATCTCTGCCTGGAACCAGAGAGTCTGACGAGTTGAGGCACAACACAGAACGGTATTTATCTGCCTCCCCACAATGTACAGCACAGAACACACTCAGATTTCTGAATGAGTGCTCTACATACTCAATATTTACGGTCACGTGATCCCAGTAGCACAACTCATTCAACGGTTACGTTTGTCGCCTGGAGATCCGTAATCGACCACATGTGTCGATATCGACACTTTCTATTTATATAAAAATAATCAATAAATGAAACAGTGTGTAAAATCTTCTTCATGCGTCTTTCATTAATTCCGATAGATAGAGAACGAATATAGTAGATTTTAAAGAATGTGATATTGTTTCCATCTGTAACAACTGTAAGGCACAAAATACAAAGAAAGGAAAGACGTGTTAGTTTTAAACGAAACCTCTCTCTATCAATCACATGAAAAACTTATTTCTGCCTCACGTCAGTATGGCTGATGCTAACCTCCATAAGAGAGACTCGTTGCGCCTTCTTGGGATCACATTCTCGGCTAAATATGAAGTGGAAAGATTATATTGAATCTATTTCTAGGTCTGCTGCTAAGAAGGTTGGTTTACTGTCTAGTGCGATACAATCTTTCTTCCCTTAATCTACCTGATATATTCATAAGTCTGCCATTCTTTGAATATTGCTGCCATATATGGTCCTGTGCTCCTACTGTATACTTAGAGATTCTTGATAAAATCCAAAGAATTTCCCACCGACGCAATGTGGCTTCCATGTGCCTCTTCTACAAATACTTTTACGGCTTCTGCTCCGATGAACTTAACTCACTGGTGCCTCCTATATATAAACTTGCACGAGCCACAAGATTAGCTGCTAGGTCCCACCCTTTTACTGTGAAACCAGTAAATTGCAAACGCAAAATCTACTCCATCAGCTACTTTTCTCGCACTTCCCGCCTGTGGAATTTCCTTCCATTTACTTGCTTTCCCGACAGCTACAATCTCCAAGAATTTAAATGTAAAGTCAATACTCATTTTCTATCTCTCTAACCTTCATCCTCTCTCTCATACTCCTTTCTCCGTCCACTCCACTCTCATCAGTATTCTCATCCTTCTCTTACCCACTTCTTGACACTCCCTATAACCTGTCACCTTTCTTCCTATGTAACCCCCTGCAAAACAGTGGCAGTAAAATGCCTTGCTTGGGGCGATAGGATTATAAAATCCAAAAAAGAATTCGAAATATTATTAATCCTGACCTGGCGTCCAGGCTTCATTGCTTTCTCACCACCATAATCTAGCTTCCCTGTGCCTTTTCTATAAGTACTTTCATGGAAATTGTTCGGATGAACTCTTCGCCATGGTGTCTAAAATTCATGAATTTAACCTCAGTACTAAACTAGGATGTGCGTTGTAGAACAGTGGATATCGATTCGGAACGACAAATCCAGTTGAGTTCCTTGCATTCACTTACGCACAAATACCCTTGGGAAAGGTATTAATCCGTCTCTTCCCTCCAGTTATGAGTTAAATAATAGGACAGATTGGGTTCTGTAGCCTTGGCTGACAACCAGTCTACCGCAGAAAGCAATGGTAACCCCTTGCGGGATAATCCTTTGCCCAGTCAGCTATGTCTCTTTCGGGACATGATCGCCTAAGCGTGTATCAAGTATGGCACTTAACTAACTGACTAGGTGGTGGCAATGTCACATCAATTCACAGTTGAAATTGTTAGATGTAACCGTTCTATGTGCAAAGTTCTATCTTGACAGTTTTTTTTTGTCGCACTTTTCGTTTTTGGAACTCTCTTCCGGTTCCATGCTTTCCAGCCAACTTTGATTCCCCAAAATTTAAATCCAATGTCAATCATTATCTACTGCCTTCTTGATTCGCTCCTTTGCAGTGTTTCTCTTTTTTTTCTTATTCTTGTACATTCAGTAATCCCTTGTGTCTTAGTGGCTTTACTGCCTTGCATGGGGTGAAGTGAATGATCAAAAAAGAAAAAAAAACGAAGAAAAAACAAGAACTGTTTGTAAAACATAATCTTTGATTTTTGAAAGGATGGCCAGCCTATGATGCATTCTAGCAAACATCAATTAATTTTCTGTGTTCAAATTGATCTTAATATTTTCTGCTATGCTGTTTGTGTGTGTGTGTGTGTGTGTATCTGTGTGTATGTGTGTGTATCTGAGTGTGTGTGTGTGTGTGTATCTGTGTGTGTGTGTGTATCTGTGTGTATGTGTGTGTATCTGTGTGTGTGTGTATCTGTGTGTGTGTGTATGTGTGTGTATCTGTGTGTGTGTGTATCTGTGTGTATGTGTGTGTATCTGTGTGTATGTGTGTGTATCTGTGTGTATGTGTTTCACTGCATACGCGTATGTGCGTGTATGTTTTTTTGCTTGAGTATGTGCCTGCCTGTTCGTGTCTGTCTGTGAATGCGTATATGGTATCTATGCATGTTAGTGTGTGAGTGTGAGTGCGCATACATGTTTATGTATGTTTCTTTGTGTGTTTTAGTGTATGTGTTCATGCGTGTATCTGTCATTTGTTATTTTTTATGCGTTTGTAGGTGTATATCTACGTATACTGGTACATCTTAGCTTGTGCGTACACACGTATATGTGTGTGTGTGTGTACGTGTGTTGGTGTGTGCGTGTGTATGTACGTGTGTGTGTGTGCGTGTGTGTGTGTGTACGCGCATTATCAAAAAGCAAAATAAAACAAAGCAATTATCCATACAATTAAAATTTTCTCCAATAAAACTTGATGAAAAAACTAAAAAATAAATAAAGTTTCCCTCGTAATTAAATAAAGCATTTTCTTTTTAATTGTCAAGTTGTGGTGGTGTTGGCGGTACTGGTGGTGGGGAGATTAACAAGGCACGTGACCTCTACATCGAAGGTGTCGGGTTGAAAAGACACCCGCTCGTGCTCAGGTCGGCTAATTGAACGCGAATTCGTCCATGTAGGCGCGCTCATTAATAGGGCGGCTTTAATTATGAAATTCTTATTGTAAAATAAATTTCTCTCTTTGAATAAAATGTTCTGAATAACGACCCATCAACCACAGCCTTTAACAACTAATATTAACCGTATAAACGACAAAGTCGGAAAATTTAAACCGAAGATTTATACGCTCCTCTGCTATTCTAAAAACAGGGAAGCGTATTATACAAGCGACATTTTCTGTTAGACTTTATAGAGTCGGCAACATTTTAAAAATATTATATTTTATTCTTTCCAGACTTAATTTATTTCTAAATTTTTCCAGATTTAAACTCAACTTATTAGATACTAGCAGTATAGCCCGCGTTGCTCGGGTGTAATGAAAGCTTTAAAACTAATCCATGTTCCTGGAGCTCAGACTCTTTGGTCGTTGGCACGAAAGACTAAAAAGCAATAGTTGTTTCCAGTTAAAGCGAAACCGTAGACTGAAAGAAAAATGAATGGATGTAAGTCCAATTTTGATTTCCTGGTATCAATATCAAATAAGTTTTTTTCGTCGTAAACTGAATTTTGAAGGGTAAATAAGTTCTCTAAGTAAATGATATCATGGCTGAGACTAAGAACTACAATTATACCTACTTAGAGCCAAACTCGAAGCAAAAATTAAAATAAAAGTGCTGAAAAAAATACAGACATACAGGTAGATAAACAGACACACACAAACATCTTGCCTTTTATATATATAAATATATATATATTATCGATTTTCTGTACTATTGTAAGAACTAAAACCTTGAAACTTCTGAATATCGTTTCTTATGTCTTTGTCTATGAGTGTATCAAATTTGATTAAAATCGGACCACTCTTTCTATAACCCGATTTTTTCGACTATCGATTTTCGAAATTTATCGGGGGTACCTCGACATAAAATCTAGCTAAGAACACTCGCAGACGCTTATCATACAATCGTGTAAATTTTCAAGAAAATCGGTTAAGCCGTTTCGGAGTCTATAGGTAACGGACACACACACACACACAGTGACACACACGCAGACAAAGTTCCATTTATAAATAAGCTTAGATCTACACAATCTACGAATTAACCCAATGGCATACCCAGTGCTTGTGCCAGCCGTGACCATCATAGAATTTGCTTTAAGCAACATTTTAAAACTGGACAGCATCGACAAAATATAAAGAAAAGATTACAAATTATTTAGTTTGGATTGCAGGAAGAGAAATACAGCAACATGGAATAACGCAACAAGATGAAAAACGCAACAAGATGAAAAACGCAACAAAATGAAAAACGCAACAAGATGAAAAAACATCTATAAATAAAAAAAATATTAACGTTTTCAGTAAATAATTTCTAGGATAAAATGTTATTACATTGACAATACGGCCACGATTAAAAAGAAATCCTCTGACGGTCACTGATTAATAGTGTGACCCTCAAAGTAATTGTCTAGTGTGTCATTTAACCATGAAGAGAATTTAGGTTAAAAAATAGTATTAATAGAATAAGAGAAAAAAATGAGATAATTAATTTTGCATGTTACATCATCCGATTTCAATTGTGTTTAACTCTCCTTGCGTGAGTTCGCACGATCGTTACGCCCTGTCAATGCCTCATAAATAATGAACTGTTTTGTTTTGATCGTGTGAAAAGAACAGAAAATACACTACTTGTTTTCAGTAACGAAATGAATGAAAGAAAGAAGGGTAGAAGCGTTTAACAGCTGTTCTTATGAAATGGAAAAGTTGTTAATTTCAGATCTTTTCATTTGTACCCGCTTTCTTCTTAAAATAACGACACGCATCCATGTCTATGATTGTTATTGCAATACTTTGTTAAAGTTGTTAAGCTCAAATAGTTAATGATGCGATAGCAGAATTTAAACGTCGTAGAACTCGACATGGGCTTCCTCGGTTATTAACTTAAAAATTAAGTTTCTTTAGAAAATTAAGATAAGCAAAACGTGAAATTTTCATGGGTTAAAACTAGTCTTTATTAATCCGCCTCCCACAAAAAATGACTTCCCTTAGAGGACCGTTCTTACAACCTCGTCTAGGTTCGCCATTAAGTTACCCCCCCTCATATTACGAATGTATATTCTTCTAGGATTATATTGATGTATTCAATCCGGTCTTCTGCCGATGAAAAGTTTCCAGATGAATAATTCATTTTGAAGCACACTTGCCGCTATAATGAAACTACAAGTTTGTATCACGCTGATTCAATAACGAAAATGATTCTCATTAGTTTTTGTTAGATTCGGCAGTAAGCAAAGGTTTGTGGCCAGCTCATCCGAAAATTTCCATCTAATTTGAAATATTTAATCATTAATTAACTATTTTATTTTCACAAGTATATATTAAACGAAATATTTTGACCCTAAAAGGCAACTAATGCTTAATATTATTAGTTTTAGATGATTTGATAATAAGTTTTTCGGGTTTAAAGTATTTTATTTCTTTGTTTTATCAAGCGACTTTTGCTTTTAACTTTAACTGACAAAGATGAGAATCAAAATCATTTCACTGTGAAAGTTTGGACATTAACGGAAAATATTCAACTATGTAAGAAATGGACTTTGAAGACTTTAAAATTGTTATATATTTTCCCTCTCCTGCCCTCTGATACAGGTTAGCATTTCGTGTGCTAGCGACTTTTATATGGAATCAATCGAAATTCACAATTTCAGTAAATACTAGTTGAAAGTTCATATCAAATAGAGATCAGTAGATTAATTATTGGCGACACTTAATGCCACAATGTTATACAACTGGAACATCAGCATTGACCAGATTGGAGTTAGCCAATAGTATTATTTGTAGAGTTAATGCTGGTTGACTCTGGATGTGGCATTGTGTCATTGTAATACTAATATCAACTACATAAAAAGTATTTTGGTCATACTTGACGACATGGAGAGCTAGTCGGGGAATAATGGATTTATTATTACTTGTTAAACTTATAGCGGGTTAAAAAGAAATTGATTAAAGAAGTTTATAGTAAAATGGCTGAGTTATCACTTAAGTTAATATGATTGGACGCTGATAAATTAAAAGGATGGGAAGTTGGAAAGAATAGTTGCATAATATGTGAATATGAAGTAGCCTATCAATGGGTGAATAGTGGTGGGATGAATAAGAAGCAGTCTATTAATGGGTGAGTAGTGGTGGGGTGAATATGAAACAGACAATTAATGGGTGAGTAGTGGTAAGGGGAATAGGAAGCAGCCGACTGAAGGGTTAGTAGTAGTACAGTGAATATGAAGCAGCCTATTATAGGGTGAGTAGTGGTGGGATGAATAAGAAGCAGTCTATTAATGGGTGAGTATTGGTGGGGTGAATATAAAATAGACTATTAATGGTTGAGTAGTGGTAGGGTGGATATGAAGCAGCCCCTTGATGGGTGAGTAGTTGTAGAATGAATATGAAGCAACCCATTAATGGATGAGTAGTAGTAAGCTGAATATGAAGCAGCCCATTAATGCGTGGGTGGTGGTGGGACGAATATATGAAACCGTATATTAATGGGTGAGTAATGGTAGAGTGAACATGAAACCGGATATTAATGGGTGTGTAATGGTAGAGTGAATATGAAGCAGCCTATTAATGGGTGAGTAGTGATCGGGTGAATATGAAACAGTCTATTAATGGGTGAGTATTAATATGGTGAATATGAAGTGAATACATATATTGATGAAATGGTGGTGAGATAAGTATACAAGGAAAGCATATTAATGGGTGAGCAATGGTAGAGTGAATATGAAGCAAACGAATAATGGGTGAGTAGTAGTAGGTAGAATATGAAATATACCACACGGATGGAGAGTGTGTGAGAGACAAGTATATTAAGGTACATTAATGGGTGATAATGGTAGAGTGAATATGAAGCAACCAATAATGTGAGTAGTAGTAGGGTGAATAAGGAACAGCTATTACGATTATGGTGGTGGGAGATAAGTATATTGCCAGCATATTACTGGGTGACAATGGTAGAGTGAATATGAAGCAAACCAATAATGGGTGAGTAGTAGTAGGGTGAATACAACAGCTCATTAATGGATGAGTGGTGGTGAGATAAGTATAGATAAGGGTATGTTTAATGGGTGAGTAATGGTAGAGTGAATATGGCCAAACCAATAATGGATAGTAGTAGGGTGAATATGAAATAGCCCATTAATGGATGAGTGGTGGTGAGATATATGTTGGTTGGCATATTAATGGGTGAGTAAATGGGTAGATGAATATGAAGCAACCAATATAATGGGTGAGTAGCAGTAGGGTGAATATGAATAGCCTTATTAATGGATGAGTGGTAAGTAGATAAGTATATTGCTATATATTAATGGGTGAGTAATGGTAGAGTGAATAAGGAAGCAACCAATAATGGGTGGATAGTAGTAGGGTGAATATGAAATAGCCTATTAATGGGATGAGTAGCAGACACAAGCATATTAAGCAGCATATTAATGGGTGAAAATAATGGTAGAGTGAATATGAAGCAACGAAGAATGGGTGAGTAGTAGTAGAGTGAATATGAAGCAACCAATAGCGTAAGAAAGTAGAAAGTGAATATGAATAGCCTATTAATGGATGAGTGGTGGTGAGGCAAGTATATTAAGCAGCATATTAATAAGTATAATGCAGATAATATAAAGCAAACCAATAATGGGTGAAAAGAGAGATGAATATGAAGCAAACCAATAATGGGTGAGTGAGTAGCAGGTGAATATGAACAGCTCATTAATGGATGAGCAGGCAGGTACATATGGCTACATTAATGGTGGGAGAGTAATGAAGACAGTGAGAAGCACCCAATAATGGGTATAGTAGTGGAGAAAGTATCAAGTGAAATAGCCCATACGATTAGTGGTGGTGAGGTACATGCGATGGTATTATTAATGGGTGAGAGTTAATGGTAGAGTGAATATGAAATAACCAACAATGGGTGAGTAGTAGTAGGGCACATGGAACAGCTCATTAATGGATGAGTGGTGGTGAGCATATGAAGCCATGTTGCCAGTCAGTGAGGAAGCAGTGAGAGTGAATATGAAGCAACCAATAATGGGTATAGCAGGGTAATATGAACAGTTTATTACTACGATAAAGGTATAAGTATATGAAGCAGCATATTAATGGTATAAATGGTAGAGGAATATGAAGGAATCCAATAATGGGTGTGAGTAGTAGAAAGAATACAGTTACCATTAATGGATGAGTGTGTGAGGTAAGTATATGAAGCAGCAGTTAATAATGGGTGGAGAACAGTAGATAATACATAAACCAATAATGGGTGAGAAAGAAGAAGAATATGAAATAGCCTATTAATGGATGAGTGGTGGTGAGGTAAGTATATGAAGCAGCATATTGCTGGTGAGTAATGGTAGAGTGAATATGAAGCAACCAATAATGGAAGAGTAGTAGTAGGTGAATATGAAATGCTCTTATTAATGGATGGAGTAAAGAGATAAGTATATTGCTACAGCATATTAATGGGTGAGTAATGGTAGGATAGAATATGAAGCAAAACTTAATGAAATGGTGAGTAGTAGTAGGGTGAATATGAAATAGCCTATTAATGGATGAGGAAGAGATACATATTGTTGTTATACAACATAGCAGCAATGGCAGAGTGAATATGGAAGCAACCCAATAATGGGTGAGTAGTAGAGTGAATATGGCTGTGTAAAATCCAATAATGGTGAGTAGTAGTAGGAAGAATATGGAAATAGCCTGCTAATGGGATGAGTGGTGGTGACATAAGAAGAAGAAGGCAATAATGGGTGAGCATGGTAGAGGAATATGAAGCAACCAATAATGGTAGAGTAGTAGTAGAGTGAATATGAAGCAACCAATAATGGGTGAGTAGTAGTAGGGTGAATACACACAGTCAGTATTAATGGATGAGTGGTGGTGAGTATGTTAGTTATATATTAATGGGTGAGCAATGGTAGAGTGAATAAGTGAAGCAACCAATAATGGGTGAGTAGTTGTAGAGTGAATATGAAGCAACCAATAATGGGTGAGTAGTAGTAGGGTGAATATGAAATAGCCTATTAATGGATGAGTGGTGGTGAGGTAAGTATATGAAGCAGCATATTAATGGGTGAGTAATGGTAGAGTGAATATGAAGCAACCAATAATGGGTGAGTAGTAGTAGAGTGAATATGAAGCAACCAATAATGGGTGAGTAGTAGTAGGGTGAATATGAAATAGCCTATTAATGGATGAGTGGTGGTGAGGTAAGTATATGAAGCAGCATATTAATGGGTGAGTAATGGTAGAGTGAATATGAAGCAACCAATAATGGGTGAGTAGTAGTAGAGTGAATATGAAGCAACCAATAATGGGTGAGTAGTAGTAGGGTGAATATAAAGCAGCCTTTTAATGTTATAAGGCGAGTTTCATTCTTCCTCTTTGTAGACTTTGGTGGGGCTCATTCTTCATCATTGTAGACTTGCGACGTGGTCAGACTTCAATTTTGTAGACCTTTTAGGAGGACATTATTCATCGTTGTAGAATTTGGAGAGGGTCATTCTTCATCGTTGTAGACTTTGAATGATCATTCTTCCTCTTTGTAGACTTGGAAGTGACATTCTTCATCTTTATAGATTTGGGAGGAGGTTATTCTTCACCTTTGTAGACTTTGTGGAGGGTTATTTTCCACCTTTGTAGACATACTTGTGGGTCATTCTACATCTTTGCAGACTTTCAAGGGTGTAATTTTTCATCTTTATAGACTTTGGAGTGTGTCAATCATCATCTTTGTAGACATTGGTGTGGCTCATTCTTCATCAATGTAGACTTTAGAGAGGGTCATTTTTTATCTTTCTAGACGTACTTGTGGGTCATTCTACATCTTCGTAGACTTTGGTGGGTGTCATTCTTTATCTTTGTAGATTTTGGGGGTAGTCATTCTTCATCTTTGTAGATTTGAGAGGTCGTCGTTTTTCAATGTTGTTGACGTCATAGTTGGTCGTTCTTCAAATTTGTAGACCTGACAGTCGTTTTCCAACTTTGTGAATTTGACACACGTTATCTAACTTTGTAGACATTACAGGTGGTCTTTCTCTAACTTTTTATGCCTTGACATGTGGTGGTTCTTCAATTTTTTAGATTTCACAGATGGTCGTTCTTCAAATTGACAGGTAATTGTTATCAACCTTTGCAGACGTGGCAGTTGGTCGTTCTCCTGCTTTTTTGATTTGACATGCGCTAGTTCTCCAACTTTGTAGCCTTGAAAGGTGGCTGTTATACAAATTCTGAGGTTTTAAATTGATATGTCAAAATTTCATAAAACTGAAAATTTTGCAAGCCATTTTTCTTAATTTATTTGAATATGGAAATCATTCGTCTGTCGTTTTTGTCACTAATCATTTCCAATCTGTGATTAAATCAACTTATTTTTTTAATTCTAATTGACATATATTACGACGGGCGGTGCATCGTATCTGTGTGTAGGTTGAATGTTTTTTAGCACTACGAGGTTATCGCTTGTTTTACACTAGTCCTCATAAGAATAAGTTAAGTGAAGTTTAAAGAAGGATAAACCCATAAAAATGGGCAAACATCTTCTACTTCTTTTTAAAGACTTCAATCAACAAATGAAGCAGTCAATTTTCAGAAAATGAGATTGTGCTGATGTTTTTATCAAATGGAAACTCAGCACTTGCTCAAACTCACAGCCAAGAATAGTGCGCATGCGCATAGACGTATTCTGTTCACAGCAAACGATAGAAAATTTTCCCAATATAATGTCGATATCGTCTTCTTTTCCCGCAATATACCTCTTTTATTAATCGAGAACAGCTGTCAACAGGTCGTACTCTATCACTAGACTGTAAAAGTCTTACATGTCAGGAGTAACCGGAGTTACTGCTGGCTGGATGAATTACAATTTGAGCCAAGGTTACTGGAATGTTTGCTGATGGTTCAATGAACATCGACAATATCCATCAATCAAGCCTTTAGTTTCAATCGATTATTCCATGAATATTACAAGAGCATAAAATTCTTTGTTTATCTCTATTACTCTCTCTCTCTCTCTCTCATATTTTTAATGAACCTTTTTAATCTTTGTTTTTAATCACTTCGAACTCTATTCAGCCAACAGCTCTTGCGTTCATTTCTATTTTATTAGGGCTTACGGCCATATCACGTTGAATACACCCGTTCTCGCTCGATCACCGAAGTTGAGCCTGGTCAGTACTTAGATGGGTGACCACTTGGGAATACCAGGTGCTGTAAGCGTTTAGTGACGGATATGCGTTGTGGTGCAGTGGATATCGGCTCGGAAAGATAAATCGGTGAGCCGAGTCCGAATTCCAGTTGAATACCCTGCATTCACTGGTACCCTTGGGAAAGGTATTAATCCGTCCCTTCCCTCCAGTTATGAGTTAAATAACAGCGTAGGACTTGGGGACCCTGCCCTTAAAAACAAGTCCCAATGAATCTTGATACTCGAAAAGAAAGAAAAGTATTACTAGTATTTTTATATTTATATAAAACCAACAATACAATTGTTGAAAGAGAAAGGTATTACCTGTAATAAATAAATAAATAAAATTTAGTTAAAATTTAAAAGACTCGACGAGGTTGATATGCCATAAAAACAAAACAACTAGCCAACTATTTTATTAAGCTCCACTAAAAATGGTATTTACCCTGCCCCCCCCCCACAGGAGCGGGATGTGACGCAAGGTCTTTTTTTAGGTGGAGACCCGACCGCGTACGGACGGGCACAGGGAGAAAAATTCCCCAGTCCCCTCAACCGCCGGCTGAGCTGACCCCGGTGACGAGCACCTGGTCCACTCCTCTGGTGCAATGGGGTGACGCGGCCGCGGGACACTGTTCCCGGGGACCGGACATCTATTCAGTGTCATTTTTCTCAGTTGCGGCCCTGCACTCGCGGACGGAGCCACAACTGATCCGCACTCTGTCTTCGAGGACAGAGATTCAACTCTAAGGATGATTCGGTACCCACCCGACACAAAAATGTGGCGGGTCAATACTAAAAATTATAAGATATGTCTAACATTATTATTATTACAAACTGATTTACTAAGATAAGTACCCCTCTGTTTGGTAGTGAAAGTCAAAACGTATCTGCCGTTGTACCCTCCAACCTCCAGCCTTCTTCGGGTATCTCACGAAATTGGTAACTTTTCAGGAATTTCTAAATGAAATTTAGAGGGGTAGAATATTTTCGTTTCGAAAGAGAAAATATTATATCAGTCAATTCTTTCTAGTTAATTTGTTCTTCTGATATCATATGTTTCTAAAATCAAAGACTGAACGGCGACAAAAGGAAGGCCGGGGAGTAGAGCGGCCAAAAGTAATGGCTTTACGAATATCGTATAAACAAAGAAAATTGAGAAAAATGAAAACGAGTAATAACAAAGAAAAGTAGATTGTTCAGCAAGAAAAACATTGGAAGAAGAATGAAAACAGAGGGAAAGATTTTAAAAAATAAAAATAAAAAAATAGTAGAAGTCATAAAAGCAACGGAACTACCGTTATGAGACAGGTTATAGGGAGTGTCAGGAAGTGGGTAAGAAAAGGATGAGAATACTGATAGGAGATGACTTGTTTTTATAATCATATCGCCCCAAGCAATGCATTTTATTGCCACTGATTTGCAGGGGGTTACATAGGCGGAAAGCCATGAGAAAGAGTGACAGGTTATAGGGGGTTTCATGATGAGAGTGTAGTGGACAGAGAAAGGAGCATGAGAGAGAGAGAGAGAGAGAGAGAGAGAGAGGATGCAGCTTAGTGAGATAGGAGATGACTATTGACTTTACATTTAAATTCTTGAAGATTATAGCTGTCGGGAAAGCAAGTATGCGGAAAGGAATTCCACAGGCGGGAAGTGCGAGAAAAGTAGCTGATGGAGTAGAATTTGCATTTTCAATTTATTGATTTCACAGTAAAAGGGTGCGACCTAGTTGCTAATCTTGTGGCTCGAGCAAATTCATATATAGGAGGCACCAGTGAGCTAAGTTCATTGGAGCAAAAGCCGTGAAAGTATTTGCAGAATAGACACAGGGAAACCATATTGCGCCGGTGAGAAAGTGACTGTCTCCGAATTGCCAAGTCGGGATCTATCACAATACAGATTCTCCATTGGATTTTTTGTATAAAATATAGAAGTACATAAAATCTGATTTCTCAACAGCAATCGTTTGTGATGAGCTACATAGAATGGACATGATGGTCGGGCTAGAACAGATCCATCATGGAATTAGACAAACACCATTACTTAGAAGACAGCAGGGGATTTAGTAAAGTTTTGACTCGTATTGTAAGCAGTAAAATTATCAGTTCCTGTCAAAGCTAATGATAGTGACGATGCAATACAGGGACAATACCTGTTTGGTTTTATAGGTAAGAAACAAGAAATATTAGACTGAAAAATAAGACGTTGCTTCATCACATTCTGCAAAGATGGCTAACGTGCCTATTGTCAAAAAAGGTTTTCAAAGACGCCAAATTAATACAATGTCTCTCAATATATAAATTCAAGTAAAACCGTTGTAAGTAATTTTTAACTAGCAGAAAAGCTAAGAAAATCAATGAATGAAAGAAGGTAACAATATCTAGGAGGCAATATTTACGTTTAAAAGAGAACAATAATTTTTTCTTATATTTAAGATATTGTGTTAATCCATTTTTTTTTTATATCTGAAGGATTTATGAATAAATGAAAATTTATATTGCCCTTTGTTTCTTTGTTTCCCCACAAAAACAAATCGATAATTTACTTTTTTTGTAACGCGGATGGACATTCAGTCAGTTAAGTGCCATACGTGATACACACTTGGGCGATCATGTCTCGAAAGAGACACGACTAACTGGGCAGAAGATTATCCCGCAGTAGGTTGCCATTGCTTTCTGCGGTAGACTGGTTGCCGACCAAGGCTATAGAACCCAATCTGTCCTGTTATTTGACTCATAGCTAGAGCGAAAAAATGTATTATATTATTATGTAGTAATTAGTGGGGGATCGGTTTCCTATTGTTATGAAGTAATAAACTGATCCCCCACTTTATGACCAGTAGAAGCTTTAATCATTATTCCAACTATTATATTCAGTCAGTTAAGTGCCATACGTGATACACACTTGGGCGATCATGTCTCGAAAGAGACATGACTAACTGGGCAGAAGATTATCCCGCAGTAGGTTGCCATTGCTTTCTGCGGTAGACTGGTTGCCGACCAAGGCTATAGAACCCAATCTGTCCTGCTATTTAACCCATAACTGGAAGGAAGAGACGGATTAATAATGATAGACATTACAAGGTCTACTAATATATGACTAATATAAAGAGAAGATCCTGAATGTTTTACCAATATCGCTTAGTTAGGTGAGGCTTCAACCTGCTCCTGGTAACATGTACCTCAGTACAACGTGCTGCATGTATAGAGCGTGGTGTCTAAATCAAATGCATTACTAGTTTTCCTAATAGTCATGAAGGTGGTATGTCATTCAACACGGAGAAAAAATATCTATCAAAGGTTGAATGAGTTTCTTAAAGGAGCCAACATGTATATCTAAAGGGTACGATGGATGAACTGTCGTCTAAATGATGCTAAAATTAAAATAACACTGTTATCTCATTTTAATAGATATATTTATCAAAATTACACAAAAATATCTTGAAATACTAAGAAAATTTATTTAATAAAATAGCCATTAGCTTGAACCACGGCCTCCAGATGACTTCGGAATCTCCTGCAACTTTTCTGGGCGGCCTCCTTGTTTAAGTTGGTAAATGCTGCCAAGGTCCCTGCCTTCAGTTAATCTTTGGTGCTACAAGGAGTTTTGTTAGTCATTCGGTCAACTCCGCCCTACACCTAATAATTAAAAGGATTGCAGTTTTGGGAGGTCAGGTGGCCAAATTCAAGGAATGATGTGGTTACAGAAATTGTCTAACAGCCATACTGGGTTTTCCTGCTTGTGTGACAATAGTATAGAGTCCTGTTGCGAGACACAGAATCTTCCAGCAGAAATCCTCTTAATCCAGGGTAGCACTTGATGTAGGCCTTTATGCTGAGTCTGGGATATACACCAATAAATTCTGGCGTTCTTTTCTAATCAGAATGTGAATTTTTTTTCCAGTTGTCGTACTTTCGTAATCACCATTACACACATCAAAACTCTTTCAGAATCCTCTGCACTGACCAAACATTGTGAAATGTTCATATTGAAGCTTCCGGCTCGAATACTATAGCATGCTGTTCCCAAATTTTTGGTGAAGTGAATTGTGTCATGGTGCTCTTTTTATCACCGACGGTGCCCAACTGACCCTAATATTTTCTGCTGTCAAAAAGATAAAAACAACGCGCATTTGCGAGATCAAAAATGTAAAATAGTCAAAGGTTGTAATATTTAAAAAAAAGAAAAAAAAACTACGGTGCATTATTCATTTAATTTGTATGAAGTTTTAACATTATTAGTTAACAATCTACCGTGTCTTAATATTCATAGATGTTATGAATATATAAAAATACTAAATAATAATAATAATAAAAATACTAGATGTAATATCGAGAAACGAGAAATCAGGAAACCGAGTTCGAATTCCAGTTGAATCCCTTGCATTCACTTATGCACAAATACCCTTGGGAAACGTATTAATCCGTCTCTCCCCTCCAGTTATGGGTTAAATAACAAGACAGATTGGGTTCTGTAGTCTTGGCTGGTAACCAGTCTCCCGCAGAAAGTAATAGCAATAATGTTATAAACATGCATGAACGATAGAAAAAGGAAAACATTAATGCTTTTTATCGAAAAATGTTAGAAACGTATGCAAATTAAATGAACAATTAAACATTATTGACCACTATCTTATAATTTTATAAACGCATACAAACGATATGAAGAATTGAACATTGAAGATTATTATCTAATAATGTTATAAATTCATGCAAACAGTATAATAATCAAACATTGGTGATTATTATGTAATAATATGATAAACGCATACAAAAATATGAGCAATTAAACGTTAAGTATATTATCCGCGTGGAATCATTTGAACTCTGTCAAACCAGAAAAGCTTCTACTCTGTTAAACATGGAAATCTTTAACGAAGGTATGAAAGCAATACTTCATTTTCAACTTACTCTGATTTTTGTAAATATATATCAGGGTAGAACGAGTTGGATACTTTTTGAAGATGTAAAAACTCGACTGTTTTCCAGCCTCTTTAGTGATGGGTCGTATACATGAGTTTCCCTTGAGATCTGGGATGAACTTAGCACCTAATAGACTATAGTGGGTTATTCCATCGTGATCCGAACACGCAGCCTTCTAAACGTCGTGGTCGCCAGTTTATAGTGAGGACGCGTTCTTTAGGAGAGTAGTTGTATATTGTTGCAGATTAACGGAATTTGGCCTCGTTGTAGATAGTCCACTATAAGTCATAAAATGATTATAAATCAAGAAAAGCAAATTGAGTTTTGGTCATTTGCTTTCTGGTCGTGAGAGTGCGAACATCCGGTCCCTCGCTTTTGCTCGGTCGGTATCACCACATAACTTTCGCCCCAGGAAACGCAGTTGTTTTTTTTGTATCTGTTGTCGCTTCTCTTGTTTTTTTCTTCTCAAATAGTAGTTTTCATTTTGTTTTGCTATTTCCTTTTTGTTTTTGTTTTTAGTTGAAAAATAACATTGATATATACACATATCAATTAAGGTTTTTACGGTTAAAGTAATCCTTTGAATACGGGTCCAACAGACGTTAAAATGTTCATGGCAATAAAATGCTGAAAAGAGAATTAATACTTAGGTATGTGGGAGCGTTGTAAGTAAGGAATGTCTTTGATGTATCCGCTCCTTTGGTCAGTAAGTAGTTTTGAGACAGGGAATAAGGAAAAGAGAGGTGAACAGAGGTGAGCATAGTAAGCCGCTTGACTTTGTTACTAATTACTCTCGTCTCTCACGAGTCTGTCTGGGTCTCTGCGTCGGTCTGTCTGGCGATGTTTTCTGTATCAGCTTTTTATTTCGACTTTTGGATCGCAGCAGATCATTTGGGAATTCATACTTCATTCATTCTGGGCTTCCCATTGGCCGATAAATAAAATTCGCGTAGGCTCGCGAACTGGAAATTTAATATTTAATTAATTTTTAGTTTTCAACCGGAACATCTGCGCGAAGCCGGATGGCCACCGACGAGTTTTGGTCATTTGCTTTCTGGTCGTGAGAGTGTGACCATCCGGTCCCTTGCTTTTGCTCGGTCGCCACAAGACGTCCATAGCAATGGACCTTATTGCAAATACAACCGTTCACTATAGAGTTTGACCGGTGATGATAAAACGTTAATAACTCGGTTTTAAAGATATTAAATGTGACAAGCTGGATTGGCCTCATTACGCTGTTAGAGCTCGGTCAGATGCGAGATCTGTTGCCAGACTCTGCTAATCTAGATTTTTGGAGGTGCACCTATAAATTATGGTATCATCTGCGTAGGTATTCACTAATACCTGAGAATGTCTTTAGCCAGATCGTTAATGTAAAGCAGAAAGTCGGTAGAACCGAGAAAAAAAAACTACCTCGGGGAAACCTGCATTGATCTCATGGGCTCCACAAGAGAAACATGCAATCTATAAAGACTATCTCTGATTTTGATCCCACCACACTATAAATAAATTAAATTTTAAACAATATGTAGCTAACTTTGCACAATATCTCAGGTGGTAAATAGTTTCAAACTAAATATGAAATCATTTAAGTTTTAATCTAAATTTTACGAAAGTTAAAGGAAATTAATAACATTAATGCGTCAGCTTTTATTGACAGACAGACGATTTGGGAATTAATTTCCTTTTGACAAACAAATAATCGTTGTTTTTGTTCTATAGAGAATCTCATGAATGGCGGCTCAGGCAGGATTTCCTACAACCGCTCTGTCTCTTATCTGGAAGTTTTTCATTCCTTTGTCATGATGCGTCGATAAAGTTGCGCTAAGCATTGATAATTCATTAAACATTGGATACAATTGATTTGTTATACCAAGTTTATAATGTAATTGCAGCTGTAGACTTTTTTTCTTATGTAGACGGAAGTAACAGCTTATTAAAAGAAAGAGAGTGTTTTTGATGTTATTGGTTAAATTAAAAATGACTATTGGACAATTAAAGACAGACCGACTTCGTAAAATCTCTTTCGGTGGGGAGGGTGCAGTCGCCTCATACCAGACACGCATACGTGCAGATGCAAGCCTGCCATGACATTTTTATTCCTGTAATACCTTCCCTTTGTGAAGAGTTGGAAATATATTGCTGACATTTTTATTTCTCTGAAGCCATTCTGTTGCAAATAAATACATGTGCAACCGCTTGCATTTTTTTTTATATAACTTACAACTGGTAACTGAAAAGTGTCATATTAATCATGCTCTTATCCAGGTGGAGGGAGTGTTAGGTAGAAAATCTGAATTAAAATTTGAATTTTTTTTTTAACTCACAAACAAAATATCCATGGTGCGCCAGATAATCGAGAAGAAATTTAATCTAAAAACAACAAAAATCAGTATGTTTTCCAAAAAGTATTGTTTGTGTTTTAAACTTAAAATGGGTGTGGTATTCAGTAAAATGGCCCTCGCGTTTGATTTTAGCCTCAGTGCAATCCATGAAGCGAGTATATGTCTAAATCAGGTGGTTATTGATCCTATTGATCCATCACATCAATGATGGCAACCTTTAACAAGTTTTTGTAATTGTGGAGGAGTTGTTCTCTCTGCTGACAATACTTCAGACGAGAATTAAGAGATAACGGGTTAAAAGTGATATGATCCGAAAAATTCTCAGTGATATATTCTTGGGTTTCGTACGCAATATACGATGGAGCAGAGTTCTAAAGTGACAGTCATCTTTTCAACCGAGGCTCACGATATAGATGTCCGACGGAAAAAAAAGGACGACATGGCATAGCCTTTGTTACTGGCAACCCTCCTGAATCGGATGTACCCTATATCCACGACAGCAAGATTTTGAGACAGAAAAACAAAAATGCTTAACATTCTTAATCCAGGATAAATTTTGCATGAAATCCCAGTGAAAATATTTTAAAAAATGTCAAACAATACGAAATAAAATCTATTATTAGACATAAATATTTTATTTAGAATTAAAAGAAAAATCACACAGATCAGGGGTTAATCTATCTATCTATCTATCTATCTATCTATCTATCTATCTATCTATCTATCTATCTCAGTCTGTTCATATCTATCTATCTATATATCTATCTATCTATCTATCTATCTATGTTATAAGTAAAAAAAAAAAAACGAACAAAAACAATAACTTTTCAGTGACAGTGAATTCTTTACACGAACTGTTTACATAATATGGCATTCCAGATATCATAGTGTTGGATAACGGTACACAATTCACTTTTCAAGAGTTTAAAGATTTTTGTAAAATGTTCTCAATTGAATATATTACTTACCCTGCCGTATCAGCCAAGGTCAATCTGACAAGCTGAACGGTTTGTGGATAATTTTAATCGCTGTTCGACAATTTGTTACCAAGTAAAAAAAGGAATAAGAACGGATAACAAAAAGGAAACTTAATTTTCAAAATAGGCGAAAAAGTGTTTTTCATTTTGTAAAAAGATGTGAAAGAAATGTAGGAAAGTGTGTAATAATACCTCGAATCGAAAAGATGATATAAAAATGGTAAAAGGAAAAAATGGAAAAACAAATGACATAATAATCAGCTAAAGAAAAGATTACCTAAGAAAGTCACAAAAGAATAGAAGAGCCTATGAAATGACGGTTGATTGTTTGGTGTACAAATGCCCAAAGAATAGGCTGAACGTACTGTCACGATTTCTAGAAAAAGGAAATGTACAAAAAAAACAAAAAAACAAAAAAACAAACAAACAAGAGGCTGGTACAAAAAGGGATAAAAAGCTCAGTTAAGTTCGTTGGAGAACAAGCCAGAAAGAGGCGAGGGTAATACTAGCAAATACGATATTTTTTAATAAAATCTCAAAAGAGAGAATGTTGTGGAGTAAATAGTACACTCGCGGTATTAGTTTGAAAAAGATCGTAGGGAGTTAGTTTTCAGGGTATTTTACAGACGTCATGACGAAGGTCAAAGCAAGGCTTTCTAAGAAAACCGCGAGAAAACTAGTTACAACATTATCTATCTATCTATCTATCTATCTATCTATCTATCTATCTATCTATCTATCTAGTCTGTTCATATCTATCTATCTATCTATCTATCTATCTATCTATCTATCTATCTAGTCTCAGTCATCTATCTATCTATCTATCTATCTATCTATCTATCTATCTATCTATCTCAGTCTGTTCATATCTATCTATCTATCTATCTATCTATCTATCTATCTATCTATCTATCTATCTATCTATCTATCTCAGTCTGTTCATATCTATCTATCTATCTATCTATCTATCTATCTATCTATCTATCTATCTATCTATCTATCTATCTATCTCAGTCTGTTCATATCTATCTATCTATCTATCTATCTATCTATCTATCTATCTATCTATCTATCTATCTATCTATCTCAGTCTGTTCATATCTATCTATCTATCTATCTATCTATCTATCTATCTATCTATCTATCAGTCTGTTCATATCTATCTATCTATCTATCTATCTATCTATCTATCTATCTATCTATCTCAGTCTGTTCTATCTATCTATCTATCTATCTATCTATCTATCTATCTATCTATCTATCTATCTATCTATCTAGGTGTCTATCTGTATATCATGGACGACTTATTTTCGATCCAATTTCGATTCAGTCCAACTGAAGAACAGAGAAAAAGCAGCTCCCTTTCAATCACTTAACGGTAAACTGGAAGACTTGTCGCGGTTAATCCTGGCCGCTGTGATCTTTTTCGTACCCACTCAAGTGCCTTCTACACCACCTCAATATCGCGCAACATGAAAACGAAAATGTCATCGGCGTACGCGGAAACCCCGGCTCGAGCTTTATCAGGGACACACATAGTCTCTGTCTGCACGCCCTGTCTCTCAGCCGGTGAATGAGAGGCCTCAACGCCAAAGCGTAAAGTAGAGGCGACAGCGGACAACCCTTACAAACCGACCGTGACAGCGTAAAAGCCCTCAGCCACTTTCCGTTTACTAGCACCACAGCATTTGGGTAGCGATACAGCAAGCTGATCGACTTGCATAAGTCGCGTTTTTGTTTTAATCATATCACCTCAAGCAAGGCGGTAACGCCACTGATGTGTAGGGGGCTACGTAAGAGTGAAAAGATTGGAAAAGAAAACCGGAAACCACATCCTAAACAGGGAACAAGGGATGAACCTCTTCACCTGTTCAATAGACGTTTGAAACCGGCGTCCTGTAGAACAACAACCAGATACTGATGGTCGACCATGCAAACACTCCGCGAAGATCTTGGCCAGTACCATTAACACTGGGTTTGTAACCGTCTAAATGGCCCCACCATGTTATTAATTTTTCAACAGTGATCCCACCTTGGAGATCCGGTTGGGTACTGCTGTAACCAGTTGTTGCACATCACTGTCAAAATCGAAACAAATATATGCGATCATTTCAAGTCCAATTCGTAAAGTAGATCATCAAGTCCTGGAGACTTGCCTCGGTCCGCCTTCTTCAATGCCAACTGGAATTCGCTCCCTTTGTAATCTCATCCTCACGGCCAGCCGTATCAGTCGACGAAAAACGAAGAAAGTCGGTTAAAAAGCGGATTGAGACTTGGTATATCCCTGGATAGTTCTACCCTAGTTTCTTTTCTTTTTTCATACCCTTTTTTCTTCTTCGTCGTTGTCCTCTTCACTTTTCCTTTTGAAGGAGGCATTTCTTCCCACCTCCGTATCAGATTCCAACTGCTGTTGTTGCTGCTTTGGCCTCAGTTGTTTCTGATGCTGCTGTTCTTGTTTTTGATGCTGATGCTATCTTGATTGTGGCTTCTTTTGGTTCTGCTAATCTTGTTGTCGTCGTTGCTTCTCGTGCGGTCGCTGCACCCCCAGTTGCCGTTTTCATTGCTGCTACCGACCCCCCGGCCAGTGAGATATCCTGTTGAAGAGGAGGGGTTTTAGCCTTTGTTCCCTTTTCACAACCTCCTTCAAATCACCGAGGCCCACTGGCATTCTACCAAACTCCGTCTCACCACCTCCGTTGGTGAACCCGGCTGCGGTTGTGACTCCGGTTTCTTTCGAGGCATGCCTTAGACGGATGTCTGCAGCGTCATAGCCCCAGCAGTGGAGTCGATGGCCTTATACGATTACCAGCATCTTTCGATCTCAACAAGCTAGTGTGTTGTGGATGCTCAAGAAATATTTTAGGCCCATCGTTATCTACAAGAAAAAAATCCCCGGTGGCGATGATAATGAGCGCATTATCGGGGGGACATCCTTAACAAATCCGAATTTGGAAAAATAGGCGCCAAGCCGGTTTTCAGTAATGTCTGCCGTTAACCCAGTGCACAATCACCCTCGTCCTCCGGGTGCCCATGTATTTCGTCTGTTGTCGGAAAGGTTTTGAATTGAGTAAACTGCCCGTCAACTGTTTGGCCTTTTCTTTGGTTGCCAGCAGAATCTCACATATGGCATTAGACCGCTTGGCCATCATTTTTAGACCTATTTTAGTGATCAGCTGGGAAACTGTTCTTGTTGATACGGCATCAAAAGCTTCGGGAATGGTTAAAAACTATAATCCTGTTCACATATTGTTCGTATTTTGAACACAATTTATAAGGTAAAAATGTGTGCGTGGATTATGTTAATATTTTTATTTTGAAATATTACATTTCGTGTGACAAAAGGCCAAATGGAGGTGAGGAAAGTTTGGTTGTCACTGACAACCACACCTTGTTAATCTGTTTAATGACTCATTCATTCATTTAAAATTTACTCACGTACCAAAACTTCTTTTTCATCGCCATTCTATCGAATCATAAAACCGCATATCCCCAGGGATCCTACTAAAACATCCATGACATGAAAATATATAAAGTTGCTGGATTTTTTGTTTTTTATTCTATTTTGTAAATATAAAAATGTGTTAAATTTTAACATTAAATGTGGTGAGAGTGAATTTAACCAATAACAAAAACAAAAATACAAATCATTCGATATAAAATTAAAATATGTTAATAGGACCCGTTCTCCCAACAGAAAAGTAGAACCCGTTCTCCCAACAGAAAAATAGGACCGTCTACCCAACAGAAAAGTAGGATGCGTCCACCCAATAGAAAAGTAAGACCGTCCACTCAACAGAAAAGAAGGACCCGTTCTCCCAACAGAAAAGTAGGACCGTCCATCCAACAGAAAAGTAGGACCAGTCCACCTAACAGAAAAGTAGGACCCGTCTACCCAACAGAAAAGAAGGGTCGTCCACCCAATCGAAAAGTAGGACCCGTCTACCCAGCAAAAAGTAGGACCCGTTCTCCCAACTGAAAAGTAGGACCCGTTCTTCCAACAGACAAATAAGAGAGTCTATTGTATTCTGCCGCTGAGCAAACTCAAGCCGCTCATTCCCACGAATCAAGAAAAAGACAAAATGCATTGCTAAGTGGAGAATAAACGAAGCCTGATTCACTCAAATTAAAAATGTGGGGTGGAAACAAAAAAGGGCGGAGGCTCAGGAAATTTGTCATGCATCATAACTAAAGAGAATGCCAGGTTTAGGCTGGGAACAACAATTACTCACATTAACTAGGTAAACAAAAACGTCTAGTTTAACCAAGGGAGGGGGTTCAACAAGAACTTCTCCAAAAGGCGACTAAAAAAGAAAATCAAGATTCTGGCCTCATTTACACAAACTAAACTCGCCGGCGCTTTTAACCGTCTTTCGTTGCCGATAAGCAAACGCTTTCTGTCAGTTCGGATCTTCCCCTTGATGCCGACAGAATTCAACCAGATCCTGATGAGAATAACGTTCGTATCGTAAGATTCCGTTCCATTCGCGTCGTCCACACCACCGTCCTGCCACGGCTAGCAGCGTCAGCAACACCATTCATCTCATCCCTGAACACGGGGAGACATTATTTCAGTCGTATGCAAAATCAATGGACACAAGATGTACAGGATCGATACAAGCTGTCAACTCGCCGACTTGATTCCAAAATGGCGCATCTTAGGACAGGGATAGGAGTTCGCAGTCGATTCTTCCAAACCAAGGTCATACCGATGACAATCGGGGATGTTTGTTCAGCTCACTCTGAAGCTCACGTCATAGAGAGATATCGCGTTCCGGGTCAATTACAATTGCAATCAGTCTGTTTCTATCTATCTATCTATCTATCTATCTATCTATCTATCTATCTATCTATCTATCTATCTATCTATCTCAGTTCATTATCTTTCTATAGTGAAAGAAAGGAGAGAGAGTGTGTGTGTGTGTGTGTGTGTGTGTGTGTGTGAGAGAGAGAGAGAGAGAGAGAGAGAGAGAGAGAGTGTGTGTGTGAGGAGAGGTCTAAGACGCACCAGATCAATTAGTGGCCTCCCTTATGTGGATATGGTCGCAGGTTCGAATCCTGCCGAATGACACATATTCGTAACAAAAATTTATCGTAAATAATCAGATGGTAGAAATAAATATATAATACTGTTTGATCATAAACAGAATATCTACTTAAATGAGAGTATCGACCAAAAATAATGTTCAAACATAATTTCATATATATATATATAATTATCTGTTTGAACATTATATATATATATATATATATATAGTCACCCGCAGACAGATCTGTTTCGCTGTATTACAGCTCATCAGTACGGCTTAGACTCCTCTTGTCAGAAGAATGCCATCTCTTCTTTGATGACGGGACGACAATGCGCACACACATGACTCTTCATACTAGCCTCTGTCTTAGAATGAACGTTTGCAGATGTGATACTTGAACTGTCTATCGGCGGAAATACGACCTTGCATATCCTAATCCAGGATTGAAACCCGACCGAATTGGCGTCAGTCGATATATATATATATATATATATATATATATATATATATATATATATATATTAATATGAATTAATTAACGTATGTCATATTCGATAATATTTGCTCAGGAACTTGAAGATAAGAATGGCCAGACGCTCTATGTATTTACTAATCTTAGAGCGTGGCTTCAAGTGGGTAGCGTGTAATTCTCTGGGGATGGAAATTTTTAACTATTGCTGCTCGGTGAGGCGATCATAGTCGGACTGTTAATGAGATGAATAAAACAATGCAAAAAAAAAACAAAAAAACTACTTCGAGGTCATGGATTCGATATCCGATTTACTCGTGCCTCTGTACTTGTATGATACACAGGCAAAGCCTCTGGATAATGTGTTTTTCTCTTCCTCCACGATGAAAGGTTTTCTGGACACCCACATTAAAAATGTGTTTGGCGGTATTGACATAACGCCATTGAAAGCCATTGATAATTAGACGAAACGGATGTAGAAAGATACAATTATTTTCATGCCCTTTGCCGACAGAGAACAGTTGTAAACAGCCCGCTTGTACTTTCTAAATCATTTTCGTTTGTCGATGTGGTCTTTTGCGGCTCGATTTGCAGTTCAGTTTTTCTGAACTGACATTTATTCATTAAGGCTTATTTGTTGATGGTTTGCCTTTCTTTCCCCTCCATTTTTTTTTTGCAGGCGTCGATCACGTGACGCTGTTTGGATGGTATCCTTTACATAAAAAGTTGTGAGAGAATCTAAAAAAATGAATATATTTTTTATATTTTTAATATAACTTATTATTAAATAATATTACATCGCTTGCTTTGTCAAAATAAATATACAAGTTCGGGACAATGAGAAATAAACGTGTAGTGTAGAACCATTCGATTACATCCATTGTACACCTCCATTGCATGAGTTGGATTTTTTTTCTTATTTGTTAGTTGACTCTTTCTAATATTACCTTACTAATTCTACCGATTTCTGATTTTGTAAGGTTTATTATTCTAGTGGGTAATGTTTGGTAGAATTCCGGCTTATGGTCTTTTAAAAGTACTTATACCTCCTTTGTTGCCATTTTGGGGACTCTGTCGCTTATTTTCAGCTTATCCGTAATTTGTTTATCTGGGTGGTTGATTCTATCTATGTGGTTTTGGTGCTCCGTGTTAATTTTCCTGTAGTTTTTTTGTTAAATTTTTCTTAATCAGGTCTTTGTACTCTTTGGGGTACATCTTATAGAAATTCGATGTTTTATCCGATTTGACAAAGACCTTATTAGATTCGTTTAAAAACTTGAAATCATTAAATATATGAATAGCAACAAGCTTTTAAACCAGA
Source organism: Ascarosepion bandense (assembly GCA_037127315.1). Classification (NCBI taxonomy): domain Eukaryota; kingdom Metazoa; phylum Mollusca; class Cephalopoda; order Sepiida; family Sepiidae; genus Ascarosepion; species Ascarosepion bandense. The sequence continues at coordinate 1,530,612 of JBBBDQ010001153.1, read as the reverse complement.
GACATGAAACCACAGTAAACTTCAAGCACATTAAAGAACTAACCTTACAATCATGCTAAAAATACTACAAAGGCCAGAGCTAGGACCCCTTAGAAATGATACAACTTCATAGTACTAACAACACTCTTGCACACACCCCAAACCATGATCTAATTTAAAATTAAAAAAAAATTAAAAATTTTATAGAAAAAATTGATTTTCTAAATTAAAAATTAAGGTTAAATATACAAAATTAGATTAATTATAAAAACTGTGTTTAAATACAAAAATATTCTATAGTTGTACAAATAGCAGTAAGTCCAATCCCATTCGTTCCCACCCCTTACACCTCCCTACTCTGCTCCTCTAAGAAATCCAAAGGATACAGTCTAGTCGCAAAACCATAAAACTTACATCCTATCTGCCATTGTTAAATCTGTCTACAAAATTCCCAGACACTCATTAATCAACTATATTCACTACCCACACCACTTTCTTCAAAATTCAAACAGACAATTCATAAGACTTATTCCCTTATCACTAACCCCCACCAACATCCCACACACAACTCACCAAATATAAGCAAAGAGGCTTTCCATTCCTGTCTACAACACCTGATGAGACATTGTAGTTTCAATGTCGAAACAAATGTAAGATTTGTAGTGGATATATGAAAAAATTGTACATGTTCTAAAATATAATTTATAATAAATATTCACAGCTCTCTATATTATATATCAAGCACTGTTTTAAATTAATATTTTGGACGTTGTAAAAAACATTTTTTCTTCGTTCTGCTTGTTTTTAATAAATCCGTTCATACTCATGAATAATCTTTAGTGTATTATAATTAAAAGATGTGAGGAAGGCGGTGTAAGTTTTAAAGTTGATTTTATTTTCCATTTCTCAAGTTCCCAAGTACTTTCAATCTCTTTCCGAGATAATCTTCAGGTGTGCTAGTAGAAGCAACAAAAAACAAACAAACAAAAAAACTCACAAATCTGTGTTGCACTCTCTCTCTCTTTCTATATATATATATTTTTCTAAACATATACTGTTAAATATAAGAGACAATGAATGTCTATTATGTTTAATCATGAGCCGTTCTAAACGTCGTATTTTGGTTTTAATTTCAGTTGAAAATAAAGACAACAATTCTCCAACATTTGGATAATTTTTTATTAATTTGCTTCTAAGCATTCGGCTCACATGAGCCATCTTCAGAGAGGTTATTTAGACGGTAATACAATAACATCCACCATCACCGACGATTTTATTTTGTGTTGACATAAAACTCCGCTAGGCAATGGCAATAGTTACCAAAAATAACAAACGTAGTTTTCAAATTTGCAACGCGGTTCTATGACGTCACACCGCGTGATAGCGCGAAATGACAACAAAACCATGTAATCAAATGCAATGTAACGTGTTATGTCCGGATTTAAAGGTGATTTTATTAATTGTTGGTTGTTTAGATTTGATATACATGGCCTCCAATATCTGAAGGTTCCTCTTACTGTGTGTATGAGTAAGGATCACCGTATTGTTGACCGAAATCTGTCTGATATTACCTACATGTTTATATTTTTCAGAGAAATGTTTAATTGTACTCTGATCAGAATTGTACTCTGATCAGAATTGTACTCTGATCTTTTTTTGTTACTTTTTGTTGTATAAAGGTGGCATCTCTTCTACTAAAGCAATAACATAAATTGTCCATGTGAGCGACAACGACGTTTTGGAGAGAATAGACACGAAAAGGCAACTGATATTTAGCATTGGGAAAAGATAACTGCAGTTTCTGGGACATGTAGTGAGGAAGGTGGGCTTGGAGAATCTGATGTTCGCAAGACGGATAGAGGAAAAGAGAGACAAGAGAAAGCAACGCCTGGCATACTTAATGGATTTGAGCAGGTGCATGGCGGAAAAGGGTTGTTAAGAGCTACAAGGGATAGGGAGATGATCGCCTACGCCCTGAAGGGACACGGCACAAAGAAGAAGAAGAAGAAGAAGAAGAAGAAGAAGAAGAAGAAAATATTTTAAGACTGCGCCTACAATAAATGAAATAAAAAGAATAGACAGGCAGGCATCGTTGGATTTCCAGTCTTATAAAAAAACTCCCTGTTAGTTTTATAGTAATTTATAATCCTGAAATATCGACTCCAACGGTAATTAGAATTAGTTGATTTATTGATTTTTTGTTATTGGCAACAGACAGTCAAAAGGATATTAGTAGCATTTGGGAGACATTCAAATTTGCCTCTTTTGATAAAATTACAAATTTGACATTGATTTGTTTTTTACGGATTATTAACTACTTGTAGATTAGAAAAATAATTCTTTATTTGAAAGTGAATATTGTATTAACAATTCTTTCAGAATGATTTTCCAGATACAAGTGCTGCTATGTAACCCATAGCTAGGGGAGGAGATTGATTTCTACCTTTCTGAAAGGTATTTGCGCATAAGTGAATATTACTAGAATTCGATCTCGGTTCCTTGAGTTCTCATTCGGAGCCGCTGTCCATTACACCACCCACACACGCACTGCAAGTTAAGAACCTAAATCCAAAGAATCCGTCTGTAGAAACGTTGAAAGCTGTCTTATGTAGAAATAATTCATGTTGATGTGTGGGTAGCTTAGAGGTTATCGGCGCAGAAAGTGGGAGTTGCATGCCGATTTCAAATTTCAGCAGTTCGATTAAGTTTGCTTTTCCATCACTTGTCCACCACTGGAGCTATTAGCTGTTAATAACAGGTTATACTGAGTTCTATAGCCTTGGATGGCAACTAGTCTAGAAAGACAACTCTGAAATCGAAACCGAAAGCGTCCACGTACTAAAAGCCTATTTATTGCAGAGTCAAAAGCAGTGGCGCTGATTGTAGTGAAGCTGTGGCTATACTTCCGACAAGGATATTAACCTGAAGCTGTGGCTCACGGGAATATTTACATGAACCTTCGTCACAATGAATGTAGTTTAGTTTTTAAGATTGGTTTGTCAATCTTTGTTTTTTCAGAAAAATTATTATTTAAAGGGTTCGGTTTATTTCGAACTTACGGTTTGTTTATTACACGAAGATTCATCGGCTTTCATTTTTATGTCCAGACATAAATGATGATTATATAACCTAAATTAAATCTTTCTGTAATTGTGCAATTCGCTTTCATAAACACTTTGACAGTCTTCAAGATTTTGAAGTTTCTAATTTTGGCAACATTTACATTAAATCTAAATTTAAGTTCGCGTGTAAAAATTAACTTTCGATGCAAAGATTTTTAACGCTATAATAACGGGTGGATAACCTGCATTGCTTCAGGTGTGACATTTAAAATCGACTCTACACTCTGACACAACACGTAGTGATTTATGAGTAATGTGCAGGTAGAATTTGGATGCAAGACAACCTTTCACATTTTCCCCACGGTCAATAGCAGGTCATTTTATCAGTAGACATGACGCCAAGGCTCGGGTAACAGGTTGTCTGCATATGGCATTGGTTCGGGTTGTGTTACTATGTCACCCGACGAGACAACCAACATGAGAGAACTGTGATTGAATATGCAATGGCGAAAGTGCAAATCCAACGCTGTGGTTTTTATAGTCTGAAACATCGAAATGGCATCTCAGTGATAGTCGATGACAGCTGTAGACTGGAAATCTGCGACTGAACAAAGACCTCGGACAAACCTTAGCTGAGTGTCCCCGTTTACACAAACCAATCACGTTCTGTGGCTTTAGAAATCAATACTATTTATTAGTCACAATAATAGAAACAAGTTATGCCTTTTTACAAACCAAATTTATTAGGTTATTGCTTAGAAGATTAGTTATTGATATTTCCGAAGCCTTGAACGGGACGAAACAAACCAGGAAAGCCTTTTCTTTAGGAAATCAGTATTCGAGTTTTTATTGGAACCCAAATACAGAATAGATATGCAACAATTAAAACCACAAATCAGGCTGCATATTAATTACTTATTCTTTTTCTTTTGTTCCGAAGACTTTTAGTCATAGCCCCATGGTGATATGAATGCAACATTGTCAGACTTACGACTTTCTTGGTGGAAAGACCAGTCAATGCGGAAGGGTTAGAGGCTTTTTTTCTTCTTGTCATTTCACCCCAAGCAAGTCATTTTACTACCACTGTTGCGCAGGCGATTACACAGGGGAAAGTAATAAAAAAAGAGGAGTTACTTATAGGAAATATCAGGAGAAGGGTAATAGACGGATGAGGATACCGGTGTAATGGGGGTAGAGTGGATAGAGAAAAGGGCTTCAGAGAATGGATGCGAGTTAGTGAGATAGGAGATGTCTATTGACTTTACATTTAAATTCCTGGAGATTGTAACTGTCGAGGAAGCAAGTATATGGAAGGGAATTCCACAGGCGGAAAATGCGAGAAAAGAAGCTGTTAGAGTAGAAATTGCGGTTACATTTTATCAGTTTCACTGTAAAAGGGTGGGACCTAGTTGCTAATCTAGTATCTCGTGTAAATTCATACATAGCGGACACCATTGAGCTAAGTTCATTGGAGCAGAAGCCATGAAAGTATTTGTAGAAGAGGCACAATGAAGCCACGTCATGCCAGTGAGAGAGCGACTGCAGCCAAGCTGCCAAGTCGGTATCAATCACATTACAGATTTTCCGTTGGATTTTGTCAAGAACACAGAGGTGAACAGCAGGGGCACTCGATCAGATGTGGCAGCAGTGTTCAATACACGGGCGGATTGTAGATTTACAACGATTATATCTTCATGAACACGACAAACCATTTAGTGATAGGAATTCGGTTGTGGTCATACGTGGAGGGAGACTGAACCCACCAAGTTATTCCCGGTACACAGCGCCCCTACGATCTGGTAATAACTTTTGAAACATCGAATACGATAAGATAGAATTGTAGAATACAGACACTTTAAAAATAAAGAGATAAAAGGAGAAAGAAATAGTCGTTATGTATCGAGAAGTATATTTACCTGACCTCCCCATCAAGGCTGGATGTGACACAAGTTCGTTTTAACCTGGGGAGCGCCATACACATACTTATGCATTAGAACCAAGGACAAACATTTATTTTCCGCCCCGCGACCGCTGTCATGCTGGCAAAGGTATTACTCCGACCCAACTTTTTTAGTGTGATGAGGGAGGTGCTGCCGCAGAGCTGAACAATTTCTCCCAACTAAAATGAGAAAAGTCATTGCTCCAGTTAACGACGCTTCAAACTCTCATTGGCTAATTATGATTAACAACCGTGTGTCAAGCAATAAGTGTTTTATGAAAATGCCAGTTAAACCTATTTAAAAAAATATAACAATTATTCCTCAAAACAGAATATGTAGCGTCAAAAGTCACCATTAATTGGAGCAGATATTCATAAAAGCAGACGATGCGAAATAATTTGAACATTGATTTGCAAAACATAATCTTTCACGACCGTTGGTAACAATCTCAATCAAAATTAGTAGAGTGCACGTAATGATCTAACTTCAATATGTCTCTGTTACCACAGAATAGCAAAAACAGTACTTTGTAATAATATTTTTAGTGCAATGCCGAAAAATAAACCAATTTTCACTTCATTTTGGAACTAAATAACGTGAAGTCTACATTCGCACTCATCTCGATAATGTAATATTTTAATGATTCGATTTCACAAGAAAGATAACTCAATCTATTTTTAATGCTGTTTATAGAGTGGTTTCCCTTATTTAGTTGAAAATAATTATGTTTAATTTCTCTCGAGTGAACTACAGGTACGTCACCCGTATTTTTGGTGGAAGGCTGATTTGAAGTCAGGTGGTCGCCAGGAAGAATTTGTATACAAGTTGTTTCAGAATATTTTCAAAATATTGCAAGCAATTTTCTGGCGAGGGGGCGTCTCCACTACCTCCGCCAGATATCAAGCATAAAAGAGTCTTTGTCAGGCTTGAAGTAGGGAAGTACATTTAGTAATCTCGTGTAACTCTTGAAAATAAGTAAAAATGATTTTTAAGACTCAAATTCGAATCTTAGGTCTAAAACTGTGTTGTTGCGTTAAAGGCGAAAGTCTCACATGAAACAAACAAAACAGCAATTTGCATTTTTTTTTAATTTTTAAAAATACTGAAAAGATTTTAGACGAACAAGCAAGGATTCTTCAGAAAATCTAATATTTTGGCATTTGGTTAGAATTTTCGATGTCGACTAGGCCGTTTATTAATGAACTTGATTTAATAAACGTCTCTATTATAATAAAGACTGTCGTGTATTTATTTCTGTGTATGTGTGTGTGTGTACAGGGTGTCTAAAAATGTACTCACACTTTGAATGACGAGAAAACCTTTATTTATAAACATAGAGTGAAATGGAATAGCTTTGGATATAGAAGAAAAATGTAATTGAGAATCATGTTCGCAAATGTTCAAATTGATGACCATTATTGTCCAGACGCTTTATGATGCGACAGACGCTATCTTTCAAGATGTGGGTTTCCCGACCAGTTTGTCGAAGTGATTTCTGTGGTGATCGAAGGAGTGTTTCCTGCACCTAGTCTTCTTTTCCGGGGCTCGTGGATGTCCGTGGTCGTCCAGAACCTTTCTTGTTGACGTTCTGGACGGTTCCATCTGCTTCAAATTTGTCTCTGATGCGAGAAATGGTCCGGCGCGTTGGTGGCGGTTTTGCAAATTCCCTTCTAAATCGTCTTTGCACTTCAATGGCGTTTTCGGTCTTCCAGTAACATTTCAGGACAGACTTCCTCTCTTCCAAACTAAGTTGTTTTCCTGCCATGCTGTGATTAATTACACCTTCAAAAATAGCATGTTTGATACAGTTAAAGTGTGAGAACATTTTTTGAGATACTATATATACATATATATATATATATATATATATATATACACACACATAAACACAAACTTATAGCTATACTTGTTTAAAAAAACCCTCCGCGTATCTACGTGGAAGGAATAAATGGTTGTAAAAAAAGAAAGAGCTAAGCACATGAACATCAGCAAAAGGAATTCATACCGAGCCAGTACGTAGCCCAAAGAAAAAACTCGTGACGATTAATCAATAACAAAAAAGCGCTCAATACGTAAGCAGAGCAGAATAAGTAAATTAACCTAGTGAGCCAACAAACCTACCAAGGTTTCACCTAAGCGGATCTTCAGGGAAGGTTCTCTGAAGATCCGCTAACATGAAACCTTGGTAGATTTGTTGGCTTACTAGGCATGTTTTATATATATATATATATATATATATATATATATATATATATATATATATATTGTGGGGGTTTCTAATAAAATGTAATCACGTCAGCTGTTGAAGGATATCGGACTCAGGTGTGGAAAATAATTATTTAGTTCTGGACACAAGAACAACAAAAAATAGATTAACAACGTATCTGTTAATTTATAAAGGTAAAAATATTTCGGCGTTAGGTAATCTATATATATATATTGTGGAGGTTTCTAATAAAATGTAATCACGTCAGTCGGTAACGAAATCTGTAGGTGTTACCAACCACGTCGAGTTAGCCAAGAAAATATAACGAAAACCTCCACAATGAATTTATATTTAAAATTATAAAATACATAAAACTCGTGAAAAGAATGACCAACGACAATTTGTAACCAAAATAGATATGTATTAACAATTTTACATTCATTAGAGAAACGCATGAATTTAACAGTGAACAACGTAGAAAGTAATTGACAGTAATTTGAGAGAAAGTCAATTAATGAATAATTTTTTGTTTTTTTTTGGAAAGATTCATTCTAATAAAGTCTTTTTCAGAAGGGAGAAATCATTAATTTTTTTTTTTAATCATATCACGCCCAAGCAAGGCGGTGACGCCACTGATGCGTATGGGGCTACTTAAGCGTAAAATGATTGGAAAAGAGAAAACCGGAAACCACATCCTACACAGGGAACAAGGGATGAGCCTCTTCACCTGTTCAATAGACGAGGGTGGAGTGTGAACCGGGCGATAGTTTAGTCTATAAATGTTCTGTAAGATTGTTCTAAAGTGTTGAGTTGAAATGTTGTGTATCCGTGTTTCTTAGAAGAAGTTTTTGGCTGGTAGTCAACTGACAGTGTCCTAACAGTTGAATTTTTAATTGTATGTGTGCATGTATATATGTGAGTAAGATATTGTTTCAACTGGGCAGCTGAAATCTCGCTAAAGATGTGTGCGAGCGTAAGAGAGAATTTCCGCGCCGCCAACTGCTACCTGCAGTCAGGTGAAAGTGAGAATTATAACGTATGTCCCCACAAGTCCTGCCCGCAGTTTGGGGCTTCACTAACGCTGTATCTATGAGTGAGAATTATACACAGGTCCCCAAATGGCTAGGCAGCTGGGGCCATACTGAAGATGTACACGTGGACGCGCTGCTTAAATTGTCGTCGGTCGGAATAGCTTGACAGCTCAATAAAACTAGATTTTCACGTGCAAAAGACTTGATTGGCTAATAATTAACCAATCACTGTTTAACAAAGTAGTGTGATGTATGAATGTATGTAAGTGTGTAGGTACGAACGATTGTGGTACACTATTCCTTCATGTTACGCTCATGGGGAGAGATATATATTCCCTCATGGGGAGAGAAACAATAGCGATGTATCGTCAGCTCAGTTCATTCTCTTTACTACCAGTTATTAAACTTTATTACCAGTTATGAAGGCTCTTGTTGCGTGTTTGTTCTTGAACAGTACCTTAATCTTTTATTTTTTTTTGCAATAATCATATCATCGAGTAGTGAAGAATATATATATATATATATATATATATATATATATATATATATATATTAAAGACCGTTTGCTATATATACCAAATATATATATATATATAATGAAAATTCTTTCAAATATTTTGCTGTCATTTTTGACGGCAGAGGTACACTTGTATATATATATATATATATATATATATATATATATATATATATATATATATATGGATACAAAGAGCTGTCTCTTTGATAGAGCAGATTCATGCCGACTTCGAAGTTTAGTGAGAACACCGTTATAATGTTCTCACTCGTCAGGGTTGTTTGTCTTTTGTTCCTTGTTAGCTTAAATCGTAAATTCCTCATGCCGAAAATATCAAGGCAATTGCAAAATTATTTAAATATTTCTTTTTCTTTTTTATTGATTTATTGGTTCGGTTTTTACGGTTTATCAACCCTTTGCAGGTTATTTAAAGTCAGAAAATATTTTTAGATTTTATTTTAGATCATAATGTTTTAGTGATACATGCTTACGGCACCTGGTATTCCAAAGCGGTCACTAATCTAGATACTGATAAGGCTCGCTGTTTCTTAACTTCGGAGATCTTATGGGAGTCGATATTTCCACGTGATGCGGCCTTAAACCTCTCCTTTTTTATGGTATGGCTATGTCCCTTCCTTCTGCCCGCTTTGTGAATGTCTTCTTTGCTGTTGAATCCTGGAATGCTAGTGTTATTCTATCGATTGCAATGCTTTGCTCTCATTTGTTGATTTTCATATTTGATATATTTTTCGTGTCTACATAACATCCTGGACAAGCTTTTGTTTGTCAGTCGAGTGGGGTGGCTGCTTGCAACGTTCTTCATGAAAACAAGTATGCAGTTGTGTAAGAAACATGGCTAATGTGTTGGTTTCTTAGCTTTATTTGTAGTTGTATGTACAGCGTTGACATTTTTATAATCAACATGTCAAAAAAAAAAAGAAAAAGAGAAAACAAAAGACTGATATGTTTACTGTCATTTGTTCTGGAAGTCGGAGAGGTGCGCCATAAATTAGTTCTGGTGATGAACAATTAAAATTTGACGTGCAGAAGTTAAGCGAAAGAGGGGTTACTAGAAAAAGCACAAGTCATGATAAATCTTTAAAGCGGTTTTTAACAATTGATGAAAGTGATCGACCATTCCGTTGGCTTCAGGATGATAAACAGTTTTAGGGTTAACTGAAAAAACAAATTGGATTCAAACCGCCTTGCCTTGACAGTTATTATTACAGAAGGTCTAACAAATCTTACTCTTCAGCCTGAGGGGATATTTTGGCCACAATATCGGAAGTAATATCTGGTATCAACAAAGCTTCTGGTAAGTAAATGAATTGATCAACAGATATGAGGAGCCATTGCCCAGTGGCAGGGGACCTGTTATGTCAATGGGGATGCATGAAAATCTCTAGTTTTGAATAGGAAACTTGCCAGGTGGTGTTTGTGTTTTTCTGTTGACTTTTAGAACGCCAGATACGTTTTTGTCAAAATATAATCGGAAACAGCAATTTTAGAGAAACTGATATCCATTGCTTAATTTATTTAGAAGACAGTTTTCTACGTCGATTGAAAAGACCCATGTAGATGCATCTATGTCGCAGATGTGACTTGCAATAAGAAATTGCGATTCGATATCCCGCGTGACCAATGTTAAGGCGTTTTAGTCTGGAATGCACTGAATGATTGGTTGGCTGGTTTTATGGCATATCAACACCTTGGCGGGTCATTTATTGCCAACTAAATTTTATTTATTTATTGCTGGTAATACCTTTTTCTTTCAACAATTTATTGTTGTTTTCATATAAGTTTTTGTGTCTAGTAATACTTTTTCTTTTCAAGTATCAAGATTCATTGGGATTTGTTTTTAAGGGCAGGGTCCCCAAGTCCTACCCTGTTATTTAACCCATAACTGGAGGGAAGGGACGGATTAATACCTTTACCAAGGGTATCAGTGCTTAAGTGAATGCAGGGTATTCAACTGGAATTCGAACTCGGCTCACCGATTTCTCTTTCCGAGCCGATATCCACTGCACCACAACGCACATCCGTCACTAAACGCTTACAGCACCTGGTATTCCCAAGCGGTCACCCATCTAAGTACTGACCAGGTTCAACGTTGCTTAACTTCGGTGATCGATCGAGAACCAGCGTATTCAACGTGATATGGCCGTAAGCCTTGGACTGAATGAAGAAAGGTGGTTAGTTAAGATTCGGAAATGTCGGCCTTTCGCTAGGTTACTAAAATGTCAAACAACTGAGTATACGTTTCATAAAGCTCACAGTCGAGGGTTATGTACCAGGATTCCGTCTCAGCTTTTTTGGGAAACAAATAATCATGCTTTACATAGACATCCAGAAGTGACATGATTCATGGAACGAGAACAATATACCCCGGTGATCGAAATAAATGTTTGCTTCGAAATTCCGATAACCTGAAGAAGGTCGGAATGTACAACGACCGAAACGTCGTGAATATGGTAATAAAGATGAAGATAATAGTCCGAACAATGTATATAATTGTAATACTTCATCTCAAAAGTATAGACAAATACAGAATAATTTTATATTTACAACATTCTAGAAAACTCGTACAATGAAAACTAATGCAATGTCACATTCATCATTTACTGATTAATGAAGATATAAGTAAGAAAACAATTTTTATTTATAAATTTATAAACATTTACTAAATTATTGTGAACCAACTATAAGGACATGTATTATTGACCATTTTATAAAATTCGAATCGATTGACAATTAGGCGATGTTTTGCCAACCATTGCAATAAACAACAAAATAAATAAAGAGTTTTTATTGTTGTTGTCAATTCTCAAAGACAAAGAAAATGTATAAATTCACTCTCACGAGTTTAGGTTTTATTAAAATTCTAATAATCGCTTTTTGAAACAATGAACATTGCCGATCAGCAAAGGTAGTTAGAAATAACAACAGAGACAGCCTCAGTAGATTTTTTATCTTAAGAATTTGAACACTAAATATAATAAAATAAAATAAAAATAAAAAAACGGAGTGTCCAAAGAATGTTTTTCCCTTAAAAACATCCTTTTCACACTCCGTTCTTTTTTTTTAATTTTTAAAAATTTTATTTATATTTTTTTCGAACGCGAAAATCCAAGATTGCCCAGTTTGGTTCAAATTTTTAAGATAAAAAATCTGCTGAGGCTGACAAAGCAAACCTCGCTGCCGAGCCTGAAAAAGACCTCCGATCCGTGACAGACTGGAGTAAGAAATGGTTCGTGAATTTTAATGCTTCCAAAAACGAAGTTGCTATCTATTAACTATCACAGACAATCACTCCTAACCCCATTAGCATGGCTCAGGCTAGTCTCCCTGAAAGGAAAACTGCGCCTCCTCGGCTTAACTCTCACAACAGACCTCAAGTGGAATGACTATATAGAATCCGTAGCTAAATCCGCTACTAAGAAAGCCGGTTCTCTGTTTAGGGTCAGGAAGTTTTTTTCCGCCTAAAACAATCTTGCACATATATAAATCTACCATCCGCCCGTGCATTGAATACTGCTGCCATATCTGATCGCGTGCTCCTGCTATCTACCTAGGTTTCCTTGACAAAATCCAATAGAGAATCTGTAATGTGATCGATACCAACTTAGCAGCTCGGATACAGTCATTTTCTCACTGGCGAAATGTGGCTTCCCTGTGTCTCTTCTACAAATACTTTCACGGATTCTGCTTTGATGAACTTAGCTCACTGGTGCCCCCTATATATAAATTTACTCGAGCCACAAGATTAGCAACTAGGCCCCACCCTTTTACTGTGAAATCAATAAATTGTAAATGCAAATTCTACTCCATCAGCTTCTTTTCTCGCACTTCCCGCCTGTGGAATTCCCTTCCTTGCTTCCCCGACAGCTATAATCTCAAGGAATTTAAATGTAAAGTCAATAGTCATCTCCTATCTCACTAACCTGCATCCACTCTCTCATGCTTTTTTCTCCGTCCACTCCACTCTCATCAGTATTCTCATCCTTCTCTTACCCACTTCCCGACACCCTCTATAACCTGACACTCTTTCTCATAACTTTCCTCTTCTGTAACCCCCTGCAAAACAGTGTCAGTAAAATGCCTTGCTTGGGGCGATATGATTATAAAAAAAATTCTTGCCTCAGTTAATCACTTATAAGAGATCATTTTTGAAAGCAGCTTTCACTTGTGCCTTGTATAGGTGCAGTTACGTTGTCAATGGTAAATAAACAGAAAACATTTATTCGACGACCTAGAATTAAGTGTAGGATTTATATCCGTAAATATTTGAGAGATTTGTTTACCATCTATAGACTTAGTTTTTTCGCATCTTTAAGGTGGCTAGAACCAATAAAACTTTAAACCTGCTACATATATTCGAATATGTGTAGCAGGAACTTCTTTACAAAATGACCAGCAAAATCACCTGTCGTCGAATTATTCCGGCGTTTTACTTTCTTTGTGTTCTCTTGTAAATCCATATCAATTTAAATTTCCTAGCTTGGTTGTTACAGTTGGTGTGGTACCATAGAATGGTGTGGTACTGCATCACTTGTTTCAGCATCACTCACGGCTGGGAAAGTAACGACACGTTGACGTCTCCACATTTTTTATGAGGGCTACAACTTGTTGAGCCAATCTGTTGTTAGCCGACACACAGACGATGTAACAACTGAGAAAGCAGCCTTTCTGCGATTAGTAATTGCTGGAGCTTTCTTTGTTCTGAAACTGAAAACCTTAAAATGATTTCTTTTTTTAAGTGAAAGCAATAGGGCATAAAATCCAGGGCATGTGTCGCAATTGTTCGGGGTAAACCTGGCACCATGAAAATAGTTTTTTTTTAATTATGAGCGGTAAAATGCTTTACTGATCAATTTAAATTGAAACAAATATAAATTCGAGCCAATGACTAAAAAACTTATATTATTATGTTTAATCATGAGCCGTTCTAAACATCGTATTTTGGCTTTAATTTCAGGTGTAAAGAAAGAAAAAATTCCCCAACATTTGGATAATTTTTTATTAAGTTCGTTCTAAGCTCTCACGGTGTGACGTCATAGAACCGCATTACAAATTTACGAACTGCGTTTGCTATTTGGTAACTGTTACCGTTGCTTAGCAAAGCTTTATGTCAACACAAGATAAAATCATCGCTGATGGTGGATGTTTTTATGTTAACGTCCTTGTAACCTCTCTGATGATGGGTCATGTGAGCCGAAAGCTTATATCAATATATACAGTCTTGCAGTGAAATAGTATGTTCGGGTAATGAGTCTATATCCAAAACAACTCCAACTCTGCACCAACTTACTGACCAACTGACTCCTTACTAAACTCTACAACTCAACTCCTTTACAACTTCTCCGTTGTCTGTATAATGTTAATTTTTGCTTCGGGTTTGGCTCTAAGTAGATATAATTGTAGTTCTTAGTCTCAGCCATGATACCATTTACTCAGAGGACTTATTTAGCCTTCAAAATTCAGTTTACGACGAAAAAAACTTATTTGATATCGAGACCAGGAAATCAAAATTTGACTTACATCCATTCATTTTTCTTTCAGTCTACGGTTTCGCTTTAACTGGAAACAATTATTGCTTTTTAGTCTTTCGTGCCAACGTCCAAAGAGTCTGAGCTCCAGGACCATGGATTAGTTTTAAAGCTTTATTTATACCCGACCAACGCCGGGCTATACTGCTCGTAAGAGTATATTTATGAATATCTGTGCTGATGATACAACGGTAGATGCGTGCATCTCAAAACTCTTTAGACGACCAGAGCTGGCAGCTGATCTCTCATTTGATCCAGTTCGCATATATCAGTGGGAGAAAAGCTGGCTGGTTACATTCAGTGCCTCGAAAACCAAACTAGCGATATTCTATAATCGCCGATCAAACCCTGAACTATCCCCAGAAAGAAACCGTAGCTTGAACGCCTCTTGGGACTAAAAGTCAACCCAGATCTCAAGTGAAACTCGTACATAGGATTCATTGTTAATGATGCTGGAACAATAAGGGTCGCATCCCTATACCGTGCCAGTATGTGTCTAATTCCTTCTGCAATCCTCTAGCTTTACAAGAGCCAGATCAGGGCTATAACTGTGTCAGTCAGTTAAGTGCCATACGTGATACACGCTTGGGCGATCATGTCTCGAAAGAGACATGACTGACTGAGCAGAAGATTATCCCGCAGTAGGTTGCCATTGCTTTCTGCAGTAGACTGGTTGCCAGCTATAGCTATAGCTATAGAACCCAATCTGTCCTGTTATTTAACCCACAACTGGAAGGATTAGACGGATTAATACCTTTCCCAAGGGTATTTGCGCGTAAGTGAATGCAACGTATTCAACTGGAATTCGAACTCGGCTCCCCGAGTTGTCGTTCCGAGTGGATATCCACCGCACCACAACGCACATAACTGAGTACTGCTGCCATTTCTAGACAGGGGCTGTCAAGTCTTCACTTTCCATGTAAGAGTAAAAAAGCATTTCAGTGCCCTTGTGGATGAGAAATTATTTCCCACCCAACAACGCCAGACAAAACGTCACTGGCTTCCCACTACTCTATCACTATTCTATGGAAAGTGCTTAGATGAACTATATTCATCAGTTCCATTAGTTCTAATGTTCACGGCTAAGACCCGTCTTGCTACTCTTATTGTAGCGAACCACCCTCACTCCTTTCGTATTACATTTGTGAGATGTACGTTCCAATCGAGCAGTTTTTTCCTACGAACCACTGCTAAGTAGAAGCGACCACAAGAAGATGCTTCAGCAATTACTGCAATTTTAACCTGTTCAAGTCTAGGGTTAACCATTATTTTCACCACATATTCACATAAAGTGTACCCCTTGCTCTGCAATCTTATATTTTGGGTGGATCCCGGACCTTCTACAGGATTTAAAAAAAATAACCTAGAAACACGAGTCATAAAAAAAAAACTAGAAACACGAGTCATATTTTTCAATAGCCTTGTGAAGACATCATATGGATGTCACAATTGGTACCAAACTCATCCAGAAATATCTAAATTGTATACAACCATTTTTTAAGGTCAATAGATATAAATGGCTTTTGAGTGACTGAAGCATGCAGATCACAGTGAAAATAATCATTCTTCGAATGTGAAGATTTCAACAACCGAAGCAACAAAAATGGATAGCATATGTCACTTATAGAGAAAATAATAACGTAATGAAGATGTTGGCATTCCACACAACTTCAAATAAAGGGTTAGAAAGGAAACCCCAGCCAATACTGGAAAGAGCAATAACAGCTACTGGACTTGAGAAACCTATTTTTCTGAAAAAATTGTTTTAAGAGAAAGATTTTATAAATTTCAACCGAAAGAGAAAATAATGACACAATGAAGATGTTGACATTTCACACCACTTCAAATAAAAGATCAGGAAAGAAACCCCCATCAATACTGGAAAGAGCAATGACTTGAGAAACCCATCTTGAAAAATTGTTTTAAAAGAAAGATTTTATAAACTTCAACTGAAAGATAAAATGATGACATAATGAAGATGTTGACATTCCACACTACTTTTAACAAAAAAGCAGGAAGGGGCCTATATCAGTCCTGGAAAGAGCGACAACAGTTACGAGATTTGAGAAATGTATTTTCCTGAGAAATGGTTTTAATAGAAGATATATGAATTTCAACCATAACTAGCGCCAGCTACTCATTCAGTGAATGCTGGAGATTCCCTTTTAAGGAGACGGCTAATATTATCATTACCTGTATACCTATGCCGTAAAAAATGACAGCAAAATATTTAAGACAATTATTAAAAGTTTCCTCAACACATATTTTAACCAATGTGTTTAGTTTTCATTTCTGTATATCTTATTGCTCTGGATAAAATCCATTGAGTGCTCTATTTTATCTAATTAACATTTTATATAATTTGGATTATGTTTTTGATTATCCTCTCCATTTTATACTTTTGATCTAACTTAAAGGGACTTTTGAGTAAATATACTATTTTATTTCGATTCAAAATGCATTATTTATTTGATTATATTATGCTCTACAATATTTATTGTATTGAGCACTTAAAAAAAAAAAAGTAAATGCCAGAGAACTTGGAATTGTAAAACTGTTGGTTCTCTTTACCTAGATATATATATATATATATATATATATATATATATATATATATATATATATTGTCTTTGATATGACATATAAATTGCAACCGGTAACATGGCTCGAAATTTACTATTTCTAGTCTTGGGGAATGTGGAGTTCCTCCTTAAATCCCATGATTTCCAGGTCCACTCTAGCCCGGAGTGGTAGTACCTGTTAGGGTCCCATATATGGGTCAAACAGTTTGCGTGTGTGCTTGAGTGTGCATGTTTGTTATGTGAATATACTGCATGTGTGTGTATGTGTGTGCGTGTGTGTGTGTGTGTGTACAAATAGAACAGCTATGTGAGTATGTACTCTGAGTGTGGGATGTTTGCATCATGTGTGTGTACATGAATGGGGGCTTTTCGAAACCTGAGCAAAGTCATCATAGGTGCTCCCTAGCCAACACGCCCACTCCTGTACCAGAGTCGGCAAACTCTGACATCAAAATCCCTTATGAATATTGTGTGGTCTACCATGCACTACCCAACGTATTTAAAGCCTCAGAGAGGTCAAACTCCATGGCAATATAACATGCAACCATCACAAACATCTCATGCATGGCACACAGTGCACATGCATGGGCTAGTTTGTTTTGATGGAGATGGTGTGTTTTGTGCCACACAAACAATTGACTACTCTAAACAAATTTTAGCCCAGGTTGAACGGTAGCTGGATGGTTAATAGTTTAACACAAGTGCATGCTGGACAGAAATCCCATGCGTAAGTGTAAAATGAAGAGCACCATCCACTGCTGATCCTCATTTATCATTTATGATGAGAGAGTCTAATATATATATAATAAAGTCTTGCAATTTGCTTGAAGCATTGCGTAAAATAGTTGTATGTGTTATGTCTTGAAGGCGTCACAATGCGTTGAATGAAATAAAGGAAGGTCGGGAGGTGTTTGCACGACCTATTTATTATATCGATATTCCGAGACTATAATCTCATCATCAGAATGGCAGAGAAATCTTCAGACTGTCCGCGTTTCGTCGTGTTCATTTACACACGTAAGCATCGTCATTCCAAAAACACTTAAAAAAATGCAAAAATAAGGACAAAACCATAACCGTTAACATCTTGGCTAGGGAACGCAACATAGGTAACCTGATGATTGCGCTTAGCATGAAACAGTCTGTCGCCCTTGAGTGTTAACTTCAATGTTCACTCTTTTAGATTTACATTCGCTCTATTTCTGACATTGAGCACTTTATCCTATAAATATAGTACACCTTAAAACTATATATATTCATGTTTATATATATATATATATATATATATATATATATATATATATATTGTGTGTGTGTGTGTGTGTGTGTGTGTGTGTAATAAATGCAATACGTTTTTTAATATAACAGACATTATTATTATGTCATTTTTCATCATATTTCGATTTCTGCTTTGGTCTCACTACCAACCAAGTCTGCGGGGAGACCTAAGGCAGGTAGTGGCGTGTTGTTATGGCTCCATTTCATGTTTTTCTATCTTCCCTATCATCCTCAGCATTACATAGATAAAGTTTTCCTTAGTGTGTGGGCTGTACTTAATAAGACAATTTTTTGTATGTCTCTTAAGCTGGGGTTTCCAGGGATTCTTTCAATGTGTTGTTTTGTTCCATTTTTTATCATTCCAAGTGCACCTACTATCACTGGCACAACTCTTGTTTTCAATTTCCACATTTTTTCTATTTCTGAGATTAGGTGGTCTATTGTTTCTTGGTGTTTATCACAAAACCTGCATTTTGGATCCATATTATTATGCATAATATTTGCCTGAAAGTTTCTCGTGAAAAGACTTTGGTCTTGTGCTGCAAGTATAAATCCTTCAGTTTCAGACTTTAATCCAGATGCACGTAACCATCGATGAGTATTAACTTTGTCAACATTGGATTTATTGGCACGTACTGGATATTGGCCATGCAGAGGTTTGTCTTGCCAGCGCTGTTTCATCTTTTCAAGAGCTTTATCTTTGGCTTTCATTTACATATTTTTTGCCGCAATAGTTGGTTCTTGGCTTCTGTTTTGCTTTTCTACAGAATCTACTAACTGTAAATCTTGTTTGTATTTATTATTATTATTATGTCATTTTTTCATCATATTTCGATTTCTGCTTTGGTCTCACTACCAACCAAGTCTGCGGGGAGACCTAAGGCAGGTAGTGGCGTGTTGTTATGGCTCCATTTCATGTTTTCTATCTTCTCTATCATCTCCAGCATTACATAGATAAAGTTTTCCTTAGTGTGTGGGCTGTACTTAATAAGACAATTTTTTGTATATCTCTTAAGCTGGGGTTTCCAGGGATTCTTTCAATGTGTTGTTTTGTTCCATTTTTTATCATTCCAAGTGCACCTACTATCACTGGCACAACTCTTGTTTTCAATTTCCACATTTTTTCTATTTCAATTTCCAGGTCTTTATATTTTGACAGTTTTTCAAATTCTTTGATTGCTATGTTACAATCCACTGGACAAGCCATATCAATTAATAGACAAGTTTTCTCCTTCTGGTTTTTAACAATAATGTCTGGCCTGTTTGCTTCAATTTTTCTGTCTGTGTAGATGGTGTAATCCCATAGAATGGTTACGTCTTCTATTTCTGTAACCGGTGCTGGATGATGTTCATACCAGTGTTTGTTTACAGTTTTTCCATAATGTTTGCACATTGCCCAATGTAAATATTGCCCAACTCTATCGTGGCGATTTTTATATTCGTTTGGGGCAAGCACAGAACAGCCTGAGATTAGGTGGTCTATTGTTTCTTGGTGTTTATCACAAAACCTGCATTTTGGATCCATATTATTATGCATAATATTTGCCTGAAAGTTTCTCGTGAAAAGACTTTGGTCTTGTGCTGCAAGTATAAATCCTTCAGTTTCAGACTTTAATCCAGATGCACGTAACCATCGATGAGTATTAACTTTGTCAACATTGGATTTATTGGCACGTACTGGATATTGGCCATGCAGAGGTTTGTCCTGCCAGCGCTGTTTCATCTTTTCAAGAGCTTTATCTTTGGCTTTCATTTTCATATTTTTTGCCGCAATAGTTGGTTCTTGGCTACTGTTTTGCTTTTCTACAGAATCTACTAACTGTAAATCTTGTTTGAATTTACTGCCTTCTTTTATTATTGAATATTTTTTCTTTCTTTCTTCATGTTGCCTTACTAATTGTATCATCCAATCCTTTGTTGTTTCTATGTATGTTAGTAAGCCAATAGTTGTTGTCTTGTATGACAATTCCAGCTGAATAAGACCCCTTCCACCTTCTTTACGGGGTATGTATAGACGGTCTACATCAGCCTTTGGATGATGCATCTTATGCTTAGAGAGAAGCTTTCTTGTTTTAGCATCCATTCGCCTGATGTCGTTTAGAGTCCAGTTTAAGATGTTGAAGCTATATTGGACAACTGGGATTGCAAGGCTATTAATGGCCATAACTCTATTCTGTGAATTTAATTCAGTTTTTAATATCATTCGTAGCCTTCCATAGTACTCTTTACGCACTATTTCTTTCATTTTTTTATGGTGAATGTTTTCGCTCTCATTTACACCTAGGTATTTATAAGCTTCTTCTGGTTTCAATTCTTTTATTGTTACAGCAGGGTCTAGGCTAATTGAGGATGTTTCTTGTATTGATCCACGTAAAACTGTAGCTTTAGCACATTTATTCAAATTAAATTTCATTCCAATGTCTTCGCTGAAGCATTTTACAGTTTGCAGAAGACCTTCCAGCTTATTATTATTATTATTATTATTATTATTATTATTAATTATTAATTATTATTATTATTATTATTATTATTATTATTGTTATTATTATTATTATTATTATTATTATTATTATTACCATGGGAGATGTTATGCAGATTGTTTTTCAGTTCTGTTTACATCCCACAGTTTCATAAAACATGATTCTGACAGGCTGTCTTTCTAGTCCAGTGTGAAAGACTCTGTTGCAACCTAAATTTTGATCCCTAGCGACTTAATAAGAACAAGAATCAGAATACCTTATAAATATGAAGTGTCGCGGTAATGTTTATAGCCAGTTTCATTTCACGAAATCGGATCAAATGAACAAACATCAGAATTTATTTTGGGACCGAATTTTTGGTCTTCACAGAGAAATTTCCAATACCATCTTTGGTGATCTTTGTACTTAAAAAAAAAAATAGTTAAAGGTGAGAAAAATATTTTAAGGATTAACTTTTTAAATTTTTTTAAATAAACATTTTACACGATGCATCAATTTAAGCAAAAGATCCTATATTTGCGATGTACAGAGGTTTGATGATGCCAGGGCCAACTTGAATGTATACCCCTAAGTCTCATGTAGGAGGGTCTATAAGACTGAAAAATGTGAGATAGGGAAACGTTTTAAATATGTAAGAACAAATGAAACAGGAGATAAACATTTTATTTAAATTAGATATAAGCAAAATTTTTATTTTACTCTGATTGGAATATCTTCCCGATATGGAGGCCTTCCAGTAATAGATGCCCCATGGTCGTCGCAACCTCTGCCCTCATTTTTGCATGCTACTGTCCTATATTAAATCAGAAGCAAAAGAGGACATATTTGTCATGTCAGATCTCAAATGATGTTTGGTCCTGATATTTTAAAACCTTACCCCGTATTTAATTTTATTGCACTAGTTTTTAATTAACCAACTAATCAGGTTCACAAGAGTTAAAATTACCAACAAAAAATCAGAATGAACTTTTTAACCTCGACAATATAAACTATCTTTACTGCGTTTAATATTACACAAATGTATTTTTGTAAAGGTTTCAATGGACATACATTTTTCTCACAACTCACGTCAGTAAAAAGTGTTATAAAAGAAATAAACACTTATTTAGTTGTCTATATAAAATGCATAGAAACAAACTATGAAAACAATATTTGCGATGTGTGACCTTCAACGAATGACATATTTATATGTCATGGCTTGACATAGCATTTAACACATTGTTTAAAAATCTCGAAAACACGTTTGCAAATTGTTGAATATGAAGCATAATTCACACTTAATGTAAGAAGTTAAGTCAAGTATTATGTTCACTTTGTTCAGATGCAAGCAAAGCATATTTACCTGTTCAACTGGAATGTATAACCAGTTCTGTTTGGAGCCTTATACTGGAGTTTATGGTGAATGTTATAATCTTTTCAATAATCTCTGCTATTTAACTTCTCTTAGATTATTTGTGCAAAAGTAAATGTAATGAATTTGATCAGAATTCAAAATCGGCTCATTAATTTTTCTTTCTAAGCCACTAATCTTTACACCAATCTGTAGTGTAGAGGCTGAAGGACTCTCGAGGATTTTACTCCTCCCCCCACCTCCACGAAAAGAAAACTTTCTAGTCATGAAGTACGGTCATATTTTATATATATATATATATATATATATATATATATATATATATATATATATATATATATATAAACAAATGTTTATAGGTACAAAATTTGTACACTACTTTATCAATAATCAATTTTAATAATCAATTAAAAATTATGGAATCAGTCTGCATATCTTTACAAAAGCCTTCTTCAAGAATTTTTTTAAGTCTCTTTATTTGTTGTGGGGGGGGATATTTTATTTTAAGTGTCCTTCGATAATTATTTACACGTCCTTTCTCCTCCCCTCGTTATAAATAAATATTTATATGTATATTTATTTTAATGTTCCTCCTTTTGCTCTTCATTTTCATTGCTGTTTTTTCATTTAATTTGTGATTTTAACGAGTTCCTCTTGAAGAGATGTTGGACGAAAGATCTCTAGAGACTGTTAATAAATTCCTTGTTTTAAAAGTAGTATATATATATATATATATATATATATATATATATAATAACTCAACAAGCACTAAACTAAATTCTCTACAAAAAACTATGTAGTGTACCAATTTGCTTGCCCATTCAGAGATTGCATCTCTGATAATAATAAAAAACCTAGTACATATATTGGTTTTACTACAACCACGCTCTCCCGTAGACTACATGTCATCTTTTTGATCAGAGTACTATTAAACAACATTTCTCTGAAAAACATAAACATGTAGGTAATATCAGACAGATTTTGGTCAACAATACGGTGATCCTTACTCATACACACAGTAAGAGGAACCTGCAGATATTGGAGGCCATGTACATCAAATCAAAACAACCAACACTCAATAAAATCAACTTTAAATCCGGAAATAACATATTACATTGTATTTGACTACATGGTTTTATTGTCATTTCGCGCTATCCCGCGGTGTGACGTCATAAAACCACATCGCAAATTTAAGAACTGCGTTTATTATTTTTGGTAACTATTGCTTACTATCTTACTAGTATTTATTTCATATTATTTTAAGTAGCTTTTATTTAACTCAACTCAAACAACCATTAGTAAACAATGAAGATTAAAAATAACAAATAAAATCTGTGCAAAACTTAATGTTGCAATCTATTTCCTAAACAACTTTTAATCTAACATTGCCTTGCCAGATAGAATGTAAAATTGGGATATAAAAACTGGACATAAAAAGAAAAACGAACTGGACATATTAATAAAACATAACGATAGAATGGCAAAATTGTATATAGAAATAGAACATAAAAATTAAATATAAAAAAACGACATAAAAAATTGGACAAAGGAATATTGCATAAAATAGGATATAAAAAAGAGCATAGAAATAGGAAGTAAAAATAGGATATAGAAATATTACATAAAAAAGATTTTAAAATAGTAATTCAAAATATGATCTGAAAAGAGAATATCAATTTGGATATAAAAGTGGACATAAAAATAAGACATAACAAATAGGACGTAAAACTGGACATAGAAATAAGACATAACAAATAGGATATAAAATTGGACATAAATATAAGTCATAACAAATAGGACATAAAACTGGACATAGAAATAAGACATAACAAACAGCATATAAAATTGGACATCATAAATCATAAATCATCATAATCATCATAAATCATAACAAATAAAACATAAAACAGGACATAGAAATAGGACATAAAAATAAGACATAAAACAGGGCATAGAAATAAGACATAACAAATAGGACATAAAACTGGATATAGAAATAAGACATAACAAATAAGATATAAAACTGGACATAAAAATAAGACATAACAAATAGGACATAAAACTGGACATAGAAATAAGACATAACAAATAGGACATAAAACTGGGCATAGAAATAAGACATAACAAATAAGATATAAAACTGGACATAGAAATAAGACATAACAAATAGGACATAAAACTGGACATAGAAATAAGACATAACAAATAGGATATAAAACTGGGCATAGAAATAAGACATAACAAATAGGACATAAAACTGGACATAGAAATAAGACATAACAAATAGGACATAAAACTGGGCATAGAAAAAAGACATATAAAATAGGACGTAAAACTGGACATGGAAATAAGACATAAGAAATAGGACAAGAAACTGGATATTGAAATAAGACATAACAAATAGGACATAAAACTGGACATAGAAATAAGACAAGTATTAGGATATAAAATTGGATATAGAAATATGCCATGAAAATTGGATATACAAAGTGGATGCAGAAATCAGACATAAAAACTGGACCTAAAAATAAGAATAATAAGGAATATGCTGAAAGTGATTGAGGAAAATAATGCGTTGCTATATGTTAAGATTTGAAGATGAGAATATTTTAACCTGAAGGGACAGGTATTATTGCGTCTCAACTTCATATCTATGCTGATGACACAACCATTTACTCTTGTCTCAATAGCAAGTCTAATCAAATCGATAAGGTCAAATTGTTGCCTGATGTAAAAAAAAAAAGACCTACAGACCTATGGCATGTGAAATTTTAATGCCTCCAAAATTTCACTTAATCAACTGAAAACCTCTTTCTATCTCTCATTTGAATGGCTGATGCTAACCTCCAGAAGTGTGGCTCATTGCCCCTACATGGGTCAACATTCTCAGCTGACATGAAGTGGAACGATTATATTGAATCCATTGCTAGGTCTGCTGCTAAAAAGTTGGTCTGGTTCTCCTGCTATATACTTAGGGATTCTTGATAAAATTTCAGGAAGAATCAGCAATATTATTAGACCTGACCTGGTATCTTGGCTTCAACTTTAATCTTCAAAAATTTAAATGCAATGTCAACTTTTATCTCTTGTCTTCTTGAATCCTTTTCTTTTATTGTTCTGGCACCTTAATAATATTTCTCTTTTTTCTTATTCTTTCACATTCAGTAACCCCTTGTGCCTTAGTGGCTTTAAAGAGTTGCATGGGGGTGGGGGAATGTTTTAAAAAATAATACAACTGAGAAAATTCATGGAAATTACAAGGATTTTCCGTCAAGAAGCACTCAGTAGATAAGTAGCATAGCAATATTCAATAAATTATGAAAGGTTTGAGTGATGGACCTGGTTAGACAAACTTTTCTTAAAATATTGAATATATTTGTATATATGTAAAGGCTGTTCACATTTTGCTTATGCTTCCTATGGGATAAAAGAAGCATATATTTAATTTTAAAAAATGTTCTTGCACGGAAAATCACACACAAAAAATTAAACTCTTAAATTTTCTTCTTTTTTTACATTAGAACAAGTCAGACAGTTAAGTGCCATACATGACACATGCTTGGGCGATCATGTTTCGAAAGAGACATGACTGACTAGGCAGAAGATTATCCCGCAGTAGGTTGCCATTGTTTTCTGCAGTAGACTGGTTGCTAACCAAAGCTATAGAACCCAATCTGTCCTGTTATTTAGTCCATAACTGGAAGGAAGAGACAGACTAATACCTTTCCCAAGGGTATTTGCGCATAAGTGAATGCAATGAATTCAACTGGAATTCGAAGGCTGTATTTAACATTTTTTACTAAATAGTAAGTCCCAAGAGCCACTCAAGGTAGAATGTTACTGAGTAAAATTGTTAGATGAATGAAAGAGCTGTATGTAAAAGCAGATTATGACTCTGGTCTTGACAAGGTTAAGATTGTAGTGATCAAGCAGAGAAGCATTTTCTTCTTGGTAGCCTGTTCTACTAAGTAGCTGTTCTTGGGGAGAAGCTATCTGAGTGAGACTTCCTGCTTATCACGGGAATATGAAAGGAAATGGGGATGAGTCAAACATCGGTACAAGGTATGGCATGTCCCAGCTGTAAATGTCGCAGCTGGCGTATCTAAAGAATATGCTCATGAGAACATTTTCCATGAAAACAGTAGTAGAGTAGTAATAGGCTTGTAATTTTTAATCTGTCAAAAATAGGTCATGGTCATATGATTTTCACAACAGATGAAATTTGCTAGAAAAGTTTTAGTTATTATTTACCCAGTGTTTCTCCAGTATTTTTATTATTTATTCAGTATTTAACAACATTTATTGTTATGCTATTGGTTTTTAACGAGCACTACTTAATATTTAATTTAACTAGCATCTTGTGGGATATTCCACATAAACCTTTCTACCCTTTCTCAGAAGTGTAGACTCTTTGTACAAAGAGCCTTTTTAGCCAATCATCACTTCGAACTTACAAATTTACTTTTCGCTGGTCGAGACATTCTAAAACTGAAATAGATTTGTTCTTTCCTGCCGAGGCTTCTGGGGCCGATTTCTAGAGTGCCAAAATTTCTATAAGTGGCACTATAACTCAATTCAAGTTAGTCAGTTTGCGAATGCCGAGAGATGCCAATCATAGCGGTTGCTATGTTTTTCTTACTCACATTCGGTCCATGTCATTTACTCGTCTGCGAGTGGGTCATTACTGTTCTTGTATAAGACAATTTAGCAATCGCAATCGCCTTTAATCTTTCGGCTCCGAAGCAGCTCTTTCATGTGTGTAGTGGTGATTGGTTAATTTTTAACCAGTCACATATTTTTTGTTGATGTAAAACCAGTTTTTCTCGCGTTTTGTTTTTGATCCACTTTTCCTCGTTATATGCGCCTACTTTACGCAAGCTAGCCAGTAGACGAACAAGCTGCTAAACGAATTCACATCAGTCTCTACTCAAACATTCCTTAACGCACACACAGACACAGAATTTTGCTTTCTCTCTGAACATTTTCGTCAAGAACTTCTTTTGAACTCTTGACCAAAATTTGTGTTACTTACGATTACATTAAAATCGACTACCCGCAACAATCTAACTGGTATTTACTTTAATTTTATCTTTTTTAAATGTTTATTTTTATTGCAATGTTAATAAATCTGCCAATCAATGGTTATGAGTAGACTATGGTAGACTTAAAATTTATAGTAGATTGTGATCATCAGTTTATTGAGGTGTGTGTGTGTGTGTGTGTGTGTGTGTGTG
This sequence comes from Ascarosepion bandense, assembly GCA_037127315.1. Classification (NCBI taxonomy): domain Eukaryota; kingdom Metazoa; phylum Mollusca; class Cephalopoda; order Sepiida; family Sepiidae; genus Ascarosepion; species Ascarosepion bandense. The sequence continues at coordinate 1,503,406 of JBBBDQ010001153.1, read as the reverse complement.
TGTGTGTGTGTGTGTGTGTGTGTGTGTGTGATTTAATTTGGCCTTGTTAAGTTTAGTTCACCATAAAAAGTGTGTGAAAACAAGAAAAATCAAGATGGTGGGTGTATTAAAATAATTATTTATATAAATATTGAATAATTCAGTATTATACAAAATGATAGTAATGTTCATACCTGGTACAAGGTTGGTAAGAAGAGTTCATAATAGTCCTGTACAAGAGAAAAGTAATTAATGTATGAAAGCAGAAATGACGATAAGAGTGTATGTATGGGCGGGGGTATAATTGAAGTCAAGATGTCTTTGACGTGTGACCGCTCAGTTAAATGTTCCTTTCATTGTGTCTGTGGTGGATACGAAATTAAAAGTAACACACTTCTCTTCACTTTTTACAAATTCTCAATCCAGTGTGAAATCTAATCTTGACCAATAGGAAAAAGGATTAACTCTGTACTGAAGGAAAAAGACGAAGCCAATTTTTGTGATCCAGTGTGAATTATTTTCTAACCAATGAAAAAGGAGAGATTTACAAAACTGAGAGAAGTTAACAGGTCTGAGTAAAAACGTTCTTTAATATAAATAAAGAAAGTGGAATCAGTCAGATGGAAGCGGAGATCAGATATGACACCATCATGATGGGGCAAAAGTAATTTAAATCCGCTGAACCAGACATGTCTCGTCGACATAAATTCGTTCTTCCTCTCCTTCCTATTTTCTTTTATTTCTTCTTCATTCTCACCATTTAATCTTTTTCTGCATACACACATTTCGTTACAACTACGAACTTTGGATTCACTTAACACCGTACTACACTTTCTCTTTGAACATTTACACGGTTAATAATTTTACTTCCTACAAAATTGATGTTATTCTGTTCTCTAAATAAATTTCTACTTAAACATATAAATGAAACATTCTGATGATAATTAAAACTTGTGGGGAGTTCAGTTACATTTGGCACAAGGCCAATAATAAACATGATCGAGCTCCCTATATGTCTTTTTTTGTGTCTGTCTTTACAAAATGTTCTTTGAAGAAGGAGAGGTATTGAACACACACACACACACACACACACACACACACACACACACACACATATATATATATATATATATATATAACAAATGCAAGTTACCAGGACTAGAGGTCGTCTGACGAGAAAGACAAAATCATCATGCTTATACATTTTTGGAAGATAAAAGTGGATCACTTTCAAATGTATTTTTCAGTTCTATGATTGGTTGATATATGTATATTTCTTTTAAATTGTTTTTCAACCAGAATGTCATTCTTTTTTTAAGTCAATGAGGAGATAACTTCCTGTTCACTAAAACAAAGCAGAAGCAATTAATAATCTTATAAAATGATGAATTGAATGAAACTAATTTCTTGTTAACTTTCTCTATAGGTAGTTGATTACTTTTTATGGATTATCAACCCTTTGTGGGTTATTTAATGTAGAAACATATTTTAGATTATAAGAAGTAGAAGTTGCTCACAACTTCCGGTGTTCACAAGTGGTTCTTCATCTAAATACTAACCGAACTCAACGCTGCTTATCTTCGAATTTTAAATTGTTTTCAGTGTCATTTGCTAGGTACCTTCACTAATTCGCTGAAAAGCAGCATAGTATGAAGAGGAAAGGCTTCAAACGTAATAAAAATTGAAGTTTTTCCGTCAAAATGTTTGTTGTTTAAGAGAAAAGATCAAAATAAAAATTTTCATTATTTTAAAAACTTTTCCAATCATTTTTAATACATTCGAAATTTTGTTGAAAATCTTGTTTTTTTTTTTTTTTTTTTTGTAACCAAGTCGTTACCAGGATAAAGTAATATTAAACGTGCGTTAAATTATTATTAATATTAATGTGCGATTAATCGGGTTAACGAGTTCAAATTCCAGTTGAATTCCTTACATTCACTTACGCACAAATACCCTTGGGAAAGGTATTAATCCGTCTCTTCCCTCCAGTTATGGGCTAAATAATAGGACAGATTGGGTTCTATAGCCTTGGCTGGCAACCAATCTATCGCAGAAAGAAATGGCAACCCACTGTGGGATAATCTTCTGCCCAGTCAGTCATGTTTTGAGACATGATCACCCAAGCGTGTATCACGTATGACACTTAACTGACTGACTGAATATTAAGCAACTCATTTTTGCGGGGTGAAAAACATTAATTTAGAAATCCTTGCAAAAATTAAATAAATGCCGGATTTTAATGAAACTTTCAAGACATACAAATGAATTAAATTATTTTTTAAACTATTACTTTAAAAAACATTTCACAAAAATATTTTTCTACGTCAGTTATCCCCACCCCCTGTCCATGTAAATTCATGAAATTTCAAGAAATTAAATATTATTTCGAAAATTTGTTTTATTAGTCAAACGCAAGACTCCTTGTGGAATGTACACCATCTATTTTTCTTTTTCAAACGGTTGGTCGTTTTTCTGAAAATCTGATCCGTATAGTACAATAAAAATTGCAATAAAATTATGATATTATTTAGTTAGATAAGCTTTTATTGTGTGTGTTTTCTAAAAACCAAAGTAAAGTGCTAAAAAAAAGAGATAAAGGGAAACTACAGACATGCGGATACCTATTTTGCTACAATAACAACGATAAATAACAACAAAATAAAAAAAAAGAAGCATACAAACAATATAAATAAAATTAAATTAAAAACTGAAAACTAAAAATATACAAACCCAAGATAATAAACAAAAAATAATAAACAAAAACAAAACATACAAATAATATAAATACGAAAAATAAAAGTACATACAAACACTCAGTCATCACAAGAGATATGCAAGTGACGGAAAATCCCTAGCAAGTACAGACTAAATTTTACCACCAGGAAGAGTAACCTCCCAAAATTCTATCACCTAATCAAAACACACAAAAATAACACGACATAACATAGCCCATCCCGATCAGCCCTCCCACTCAGCGCTAAGACTGGCTACATCGAAAACGAGCCCGCACGTATCCGAAACAAGTGCAGCAAAGAAGAGCACGTTAACACCTACACTGCACTTTTCAAGAAAGCATTGTAGACTAACGGCACAATCCTTTGTGGGACGCCTGGAACGGAAGCGTAGTAAAGACCCAACTTGTCACACCCTATCTAACACCTGCTTCCTGAGGCTACTACACTTCAGTGAAAATATAGCATCGAAAATACGTAGAGCTATCTGCAAAGAAGGATTGGATATACAGCTGGCACACTACGGCCCCACTCTCCGCAGACACCTCAACCCCAACCATAGAACAAATAACAACACCACGTGCACACTAGCCAATTGCCCTATTGCAAGCACCGGTATATGCCACCAGGTATATGTCGTGTACCGCATACAATGCGCCAAATGCGAGGCATTCTATGTTGGCAGCACCACAAGACCATTACATATCAGGAGAAAAGAACACATACACACGCAAGCGTTGTCTTTCCAAAAACATTTAAAAAATGCAAAAATACTAACAAGAACATAACCGTCAACACCGAGGCTAGAGAGCGTAACTTAGGTAACCTGCGCAGAAAAGAGTCCCTAATAATAGCTAAATTGCACCCGCAAATCAACAATTAACACGAGCTTAACCTAGATTACATAACAGAATAGACAACGCTAACACGCACATGACACACTCACCACAACAATAAAGTTCATACACACGGGCAAGATAATAACAAACAAAGTTGAATGAATTACAATAACCACGCGCACACATCCCCCCCGACAGAGTAGCGGAGGCGCTTATAACACACCGCACACCGGAAAGCACACACACACGCACACACACATATAAAAAATAAGGTAGATTTAATTACAATAACCATGCGCACATAGACACGCACACATGACACGGTCACAACACGCAAACACCACCAGATAAATCAGATAGATAAAACAACAGTAATGAAACTGATACTCTTCGAACCGAGTCGAGTGAACTTTCAGATCACATTAAGATAAACCACACATACAAGCGGACTGATATCATCAGACCATAAAGGCCCCAATTAGAACACACACACACACACACACACACACACACACACACACACACACACACACACACACACACACCATAAAAGGCCCCAACTAGACACACACATACCATAAAAGCCCCAACTAGAATACACACACGTACACACACACACTCACGTACAGAAGCTAGAATACACGCACATACACACGCACACACACACGCGCGCCCACATACACGATCGCCCCCCCCCCCCACACGTACAGCAGCAGTGGACAACCTTCAACAACCATTCATAGAGAGACCGTGAAGAATTTCGGACAGTCAGCTTCTCTGCCATTCTGAAGATGAGATTTTAATCTCGAAATATTAATGTTTAATAAATAGGTAATACATACACTTCCTTACCTTCCTTTATTTCACTCAACGCATTGTGACAGTCTTCAAGACATAACCCATACAACATATATATATATATATAATTAATTATTACTTTAGAAAATGCACACACTACAAGCTAATACAAAATTGTACATTTTGATTCGACATTGAAAGAACAATGTCTCATCAGATAGTTAACAATGATGACAATAACCAAACCCTGGCATTCTGCTTTACGCCAATTGAACAGTGACTAATAACCGGTAGACTGTTGTTTCCCGTGTTTTGGCGTCGCGGTGAGGCAAATCTGGTGTGTCCTCTCGGGGTTACCAGTTCCATCTTACCTGAAGTATATATGCATATACACACATAAGCAACACACATATTTTACACCCTGGATGTTGGAGTAATCAGTTCGTCATCAAATGTACCATTTTATTTTAAATGATAATAAATATTAAAAATCAAAAAGTAAATAAGAATAAAAGGATAAATTATCATCAAATATATGAGAATATTTTTGTTAAAAATATTGTTGCTGTTAAAATGATTTGAAAGTTAAATAATAGAAAAATGAGTATTTGGAACAAAAAAGTAAACAAAAAAATTATGACGCGGAACGTTTTTCCTATAAATTTGAAAAAAATCGTTTTCGTCCATTAAAAATGTTACATTGTAGCAGATAAGAAATTAATTAAAATCAACTCTCTTCTCCACTTTTACAAAAATTCACAATGATGTGTGAAATCCTGGTTTTCCCAAATAGAAAAAGGATTGACCATGTGCTTAAAGAAAAAGTCGAAAGCAGAATTCGCAAGTAGGTGTTAAAATGATTTTTGACTAATGGTAGCGACTTACAAGACTAAAAAGGGCTTCGCAAGTAAGTGCGAAAAATCCAGATTACAATAAAAAGAATTCATCAGCGTCAGTCAGTCAATCAGAGTCAGATGAGAGCCGCGAGACGAAACGACTAAAATGTAACTTCAACTTCAAATCGACCCGGAGATAAGGCCAGGTCGTTCTCTTTCTCCTTATCTCTTTCAACAATTACTACTATGAACATTTTGTATAAACTCTACCCTTAACCTCTTAATAATGTGTCTAATTGCACATTAACTCCTACAACTTATGTTAGTATCTCCCTTTAATAAATTTCTATTTTAAAATACAAAATGTATATTTTATTCTTACACTATTCCACACATTCCATCCTGCCGACAACCAACCTTCTGATAACAATGAAAACCACCCGATGATAATTCTGGATAAAACTTGTAAGCTATAGGGAGTTCGGTTAAGTATGACACAAGGCCGAATCAAAGAAACATTAACCAGTTCCCTACGCTACAACATTACAATCAATAAATAAAAAAAGAAGGTTAAAATAAAAAATTATAAACAAATGTTTAAAAAAATGTTTGAATGATAAATGATAGGGAAAACAATCGATGATACTGAACAAATAGTCAGAGATAACGAAAAGAAGCGTTACAACTCGAAATGCTTTTTCTACAGTTTCGAAAATGAAGTCTTTCATAAAAAACAAAAATGTTAAACTGAAATATAAATAAAGTAGAATTATTTATGCCGCGTATAATTAATTTAATAAATAAAATGTTTTTAATTTAGAATAAGTCTTAGTGTGCGTTGTGGTGCAGTGGATATCGACTTGGAACGAAAAATAGGGGAGCCGAGTTCGAATTCCAGTTGAATTCCTTGCATTCACTTACGCACAAATAATAAAGGTATTAATCCGTCTCTTCCCTCCAGATACAGGTTAAATAACAGGACAGTTTGGGTTCTATAGCCTTGGCTGGCAACCAGTCTACCGCAGAAAGCAATGGCAATCTATTGCGAAATAATCTTCTGTCCAGTCAGTCATGTCTCGAAAGAGACATGATCGCTCAAAGCGTGTATGGCACTTAACTGACTGACTGACTTGTTGAAACATTTTTTCTTAAATGAATTAAACGTAAGAGTTACACTTTAAAAAAAATAAAACAATTGATGTATACCTCGGCTTATCGTAAAAAATAAACGAATATGTATTAAATATTATAAATATATAATAATACAACAAAGATTATAATACAATAAAAAAATAAAAATAACATAAACTATATCATTATTATAGAAAGTCAGTCAGTTAAGTGCCATACGTGATACATACTTTGGCCGATCATGTCTCGAACGAGACATGACTGACTGGGAAGAAGGTATTGCCATTGCTTTCTGCGGTAGACTGGTTGCCAGCCAAGGCTATAGAACCCAATCTGTCCTATTATTTAACTCATAACTAGAGGGTAGAGACGAACCTTTTCCAACAGTATTTGTGTGTAAGTGAATGCCATGAATTCAACTGGAATTCGAACTCATCTTTGTACCCAGTTACCACGTAAGAGGAGGCTGGGTAACCTTTGAGCAATGGCCTGAGTGTACGCGCTCAGGTTTCCTACGTTTAAAACTGACCTTGTGTCATAACTCGCTCCAGTGGAGGAGTAGGGTAAATATGAAGTGTAGTATCTGTTTTCAGATGTTCACTTCCTTCCCGCCGGCCGGGTGTGCAAGCAATAAAACAAAAATAATAGAAGGGAAGCAACTGATTTGAAAAGACTGAGTTTCTTCCCTTTTATTACTAATCTCCAGACTGCCATTTTTGTTGCAACCTCAAATGTCGTCGTAGTTGTCGATTCAACGTCAGACAAACGAACTTTGTTCTCAATAATGAACTTAAAACGTTGAATTCTTATCAGCCGAACTGTTAATGGGTCACCTAATTCCGTCAACAAATCGATTTTAATGAGGGATTCAGTGTTTTTGCTCAATCGAGACAAACAAAACAAGTAATCGTTCCTTGGTAAGTTTTTACTTTTTTTTCTTTCATCTTTTTTTTTCGCTGAAATTTTAAAAAATTCATCGTTTATCGGAAAAATTAGAAAATAAAAATGAATAATTCTGAGTTTTAGCTTTTTTGTTTATCTTGTAGAATATTAAATTAGAAAAACAAGGCGGATATGTTTTAAAGCATTTGTAAATAACGAGAGATGATAAAATTAAAGGAATTGCCTGTCTTCGTAATAAAAACTGCAATAATTAAAAAATAAATCTCAGTAATTAAAAAAAAAAATCACAATGGTCAAAATTTGAAGTCTGGCTTTTTTTAATTGCCAAATACAAATGAAAGTTTTTAAAGTTCACATTTTATTTTAAAACAAAGCAATTTATCGAAATAAATTGTATGAAATAAAAACAAATTTTGAAAATCTTCATTAACTTTTATTTTTACGTTGAAATGTGTAAAATTTATTTTTATGTCTGGAATTAATTGAATTTTTATGAGAATGTTTCAGTATTAATTAAATTTCCTGAATTTACCATTTTTTTCTTTTTTTTATTTAGTCATTTTCTTTTTTTTATCTTTAAATTACTTGCCTTGTACCAGACATACTCGGAAGAGACTCGATAATAATTTGTCTCATTTCTGACAGCAAGACTGATCGATATATTGATTTTCTTCTATATCCTATGTCTACTCAGGACTTTTGGGATCATGGCTTTCCACAACTTCTTATCCTTTATTATTGTTTGGGCTGCTGTCTTCATCTTTGTTGCCATATTTAACAACGTTTCGGCCATTGTATACTCCGACCTTCTTCAGGTGATTGGAATTTCGAAATGAACCCATTATTTTCGTTCAATGGAGTAAACTGTTCTAGTTCTATGACACATGCCTCTTCCAGACCTCTCAGTATCAGTTATATTCCTTTTACTCTAATTTTTTGTTTACCTGTGCTGTAGTCAGGTATTGAACTTGCAATTTTTTGCTGAGGACAACAGTCCAAAAAATGTAAATCATTACAATGCTTCATCTTCAAAATATAGACAAATTCTTCTTCTTTGTATAACTTTCATCTCTAAACTCGATCTTTGCAAAACATACAGACTTTATCATTTCCCTGCAATAACTCTTAAAAATGTGCTCCTGAAATGATTCCTGTTCTCGTTAAAATCTATAATAAATAACTTGCTACTTCTTACTTTCCTGCTTGTCGGAAATCATCTTTTGTCGTTCCAGTCTTTAAGAACTTGGGCAAACTGTCCGATCTTTCCAATTATTGGTCTTATTAGGTTTCTGCCTCTTTTTGGCAAAGTGCTAGAGGTCCTTAATCAACTTCAAATTCATTAAGCATCTCATGTCATAAGCTCTTCATTCTGACTAGCAATGTGGCTTCTGCTTTTCTCGTTCAACTGCTGGTTTCCAGCCATATCATGTTGAAACACCGGTTCTTGTATGATTGCTGAAATTAAGCAATGTTAAGCCTGGTCAGTACCTAGATGGGTGACTGCTTGGCAATACCAGGTGCTGTAAGCTTAGATGTGTCAGTGACGTCATGGATAATGACTCAGTATTGGAAATTGGAGAGCAGAGTTCTATTTCCAGTTGGGTTTGTTATATTCACTTATGTGCAAACACTCTTGGGAAAGATGGGTTAATTAGTGAGACTTGTATCAGTAAATAATTACCTCAAAAAAATAACTTACAATCTAAATATATTTTCTGATTTTAAATAACCTGCAAAAGGTTGATAAGCTATAAAAACGAATCAGTCAGTCGAGGCCAGCTGTGTTAACAATTATTACCGAAAGAGTCTGTTAAACTTTAGATAAGAATGATAAAGCTTGGGCTGTTGCTTTGGATATCTCGAAGGCATTTACCAGGGTTTGACATGTAAGTCTTTTTCCCAAGTTAAAAGTTTGTGGTATTTCTGGATTCATTTTTGATCTGATTTTATATTTCTCCATAAACCATGAAATGAAATTAATCTTAAATGGCCCCTTTCTAGGTTTTCTTACATTAATGCAGGTGCCCCTCAGGTCTCTATCCTTTGATCTATGTTGTTCCTAAGTTTCATCTCAAACCTTCCCAATGTCATCAATTCTCAGCTTGGTATCTGTTGATGATAAACCTAATTACTCCTATCTTAATGGTAACGTTAATCTGTTTGATAATTGGTCAAATTGGTAGCTGTTCTCGAAAATGACCTGCAGTCTTTTGTTAATTTGGGCAAGTAATGGCTTGTTTTTTTCTCTCTCCCTCACCTGTGATTCTAACAAAATGGAACCACAAATCTTAGCAAAACTTAACATTTCATACCCAGTAAACAGAAGCTATTTTCTTTGAAATTTCATCCTTCCTCAAGGAAGCATTCCAGAAGTTGTGTAAGGTATTAAGAAACAGGACAATTTTGCTAGAAACAAGGAAGAGAGTACTGGATTGCTACGTGCTGTCCATCATTCAATATGGCAGTGAATACTGGACAATACCATCAAAGATGAAGGAAAAACTTGAAGCAACTGAAATGTGGTTCTACAGAAGGATGCTGTGAATATCATGGATCGAGCATGTAAGCAATGATGAGGTCTTGGAAATGATGGAAACAAAAAGGAAATTAATACTGAGCATCAGGAAGAGACAGCTGAAGTTCCTGGGACATGCATTGAGAAAGGAGGGCTTGGAGAACCTGATATTAACAGGCCAGATAGAGGGAAAAAGAGACAGGGGAAAGCAACGGATAACATATTTGAAGGACCTAATCAGGTGGATGACGGAACGAGGATTGCATGGTGTAACAGGAGAAGGTGTGCTCATAGCCACCAGGGATAGGGAAACGTGGAAAACCATGATCGCCTATGTCCTGAAGGGACAGGGCACATAGAAGAAGAATGGCTTGTAAATTTTAATGTCTCCAAAATGAAATTTCTCTTTGATCGTCTAAGAGAACCATTTTTACCTTCCATTAGCATGGCTGATGTTAACCTCCTGCAGAGTGACTTGTTGTGCCCTCTTAAGAGCATGAAGTGGAAAGATTATCAATTGCTAGCTCTGCTGCTAGGAAAGTTGCTTCACTCTCTCATTTTAGACAATTTTTCTCACCAGAATCTATTTTTACATATTTTAAGTCTACCATTTGTCCATGAACTGAATATTGCTGTCACATGTGGTCGAGGGCTTCTGCTGCATATTTAGAGATTCTTGATAAACTCCAAAGAAGAATCTGTAATGTTTCCGACCCTGATATGACCTCGGCTTCAGTCACTTTCCCACTATCACAACATAGTGTTCCTCTGCTTTTTCTATTGATAGTTTCATTGTCATTGTTCTGATGAGATTTCCTCTTCTGTTCCTAAATTTTATAAATTTGAGTGCAGTAGTATATTGGAGGCAAGGTCTCCTCATTTTACAGTTAAAATTATTTAATGTAACCCTAAGTTCTATGCTAACACTCTTTTCTATCACATTTCTCTTTTGGCTTCTTCTCAAATTTGATAATCAAAAATTTAAATCCAATGTCAATTGTTATCTTTTGTCTTCAGAATTCCTGTTCTTTTGTTTTTTCTTCTTGATAATGTTTTTTTTCTCATATTCTTTTTCACACTGAGTAACACCTTGTGTTTTGGTGGCTTTATTGACTTTCTTGTGGTAAAAAGAAGTTCTTAGCAGTGTTTATCTTTTTACTATCCTCCCACTCTCTGTAAGTTACCTTCTGTCCCTCAATCTGTTCTGTGAATGTAAAATTTTCCAAGCATTCTTTCCTCATCACGTTCCCAAAATTTCAACCCTGATTCTAAGTATGAGTGTCTTTTTTTACTTTCCAGTTCTCTTAATACTTCCTCATATTTTTTATATTCTCCATCCAGAATATTCTCAGCATCCTTCTGTAGAACCACATCTCAGCTGTCTTAAGTCATATTATCACCTGTGAGGAAATTTTGCAGCATTCACTGCCATATAGGAAGACTGCTATTACATAGCAATTGAACATTCTTTTCTTTGTTTCTAATGAGATTTTCCTGTTTCTTGATAGTTTGCTTAGCCTCTGGAAAGCATCTTCCTCTATTCCAATCAGCCATTGAATTTTGGTCTCACATTTCTGTTAAAACACTTGTCAGATAATTAAACTTCTGAACTTGCTTGATTTTGACGTCTTTACTTTGTATCTTGTATCTTGGGCTTTTTCTCGTACTAATACCCAAACTTTGAGATTTGAAAAAGAAATCATTCAACTGGCGGTCAAGAGCGTGGGAAAATTTACTTGCCCCAAAATCATTTTACTCGACCGACTCCATTTTCTTAAGAGTTGCCTTGCGTAAACATAGTGTGAATCACTGACGAAAAACAAAAAATTAAATTTTAATTAAAATTTCGAATGTGTTAGAAAGGATTTAAAAAATTAAAAAAAATAATAACAACAAAATTTGATCTTTCCTCTTAATAATAGCATAAGCATTTTGATGATAAAACTTTGTTTGTATTAGGTTTGACCCTTTTAACATCATGATATGCTGCTGTTTTTGGCAATTGCATGGAGGTATCTAAATTCGTAGTTTCTTTTTTTTTGTTTGACTACAACCTCTATCTCATAGATGATAAAAAATAACAAATCTGATTTTCTCAACGATTTTTGATGTAAATCAGGCATCATATATGAGACCAAAGAGTTCAATAATGTCATTGTAGATCATTCTAAGTAACTTGTGAATCTTCAATGGCATACTTTTGAATTGTAAAAGAAATTAGATTTCCCTTTTCTGTATTTGAAGGGACACGTTTCATTTAAAAATTTGTTAATCGACTGCAGGTGAGTAAAGCAATAAACTTCAATCACCCAATTAAGTTTTTAATCGACTGAGTTGATCGGCGAGTGAAATCTCAAAGGCTGCTGACACCTATACATTGTCTTCTTACAATTAATGGTTAGTCCTTTCTTCCTGCCATCCTTTACTAATATTTAATACAGTTTTCTTTCTGTGTCTGCTATCAACAATGCAGTTTGGAGAGCTGAGTTCAAATCCCCAATCTGGTTCATTATATTCATTTATGCATAAATAGCCTTGCGAAAAATATGAATCCATCTCTTCATACCAACTATGGGCTAAATAGTAAAACTTGTAAAAGTCATTATTATTCTCAAAAAATTGTTAAGGCAATATTCTCTCACAAAAAGAAAGAAGTATTCTTATGATTCAAAGTATGTTTTATCCTACAAAGGGTTGATAAACTATAAAAAACAAATCAATCAATCAACTATTAACACAATCATTTACATATCTTATGCTGTTAGGTTTGTAGCCATCAATGATAAATTCTGGTAGGACTTCAAGTTCTCTTAGATTTACCTTGCTGTAAAGGTTAAATCAGTCAGTTAAGTGCCATACGTGATGCACGCTTGGGTGATCATGTCTCGAAAGAGACATGACTGACTGGACAGAATATTATCCTGCAGTAGGTTACCATTGCTTTCTGCGGTAGACTGGTTGCCAGCCAAGGCTATAGAACCCAATCTGTCTTGTTATTTAACCCATAACTGGTGGGAAGAGATGGATTAATACCTTTCCCAAGGGTATTTGTGCATAAGTGAATGCAGAGAATTCAACTGGAATTTGAACTTGGCTCCCCGATTTATCGTTCCGAGTCGATATCCGCTGCACCACAACACACATCCTAAGGTTAAATAATCTGATGAAATGACTCACCCTTGTCATAAACCCTCTTTCGATCTTTTTCATATTTACTTAATTTCCTATCTTTATACATGCAGATTGCTTGATGTATAAGTTCGGGATTATTCTAAAATCTTCCCCAAATAATGTTTTCTTTGCCTTTTCAATAGGTCTTTTTACTGTACCTTAAATGTTTTTGCGTAGTTTACGAAGCATTGGATATATTTCCTTCTGCATCCATGTATTTTGCTCTTTTTGATATCATCCTAATCATAATGTGCAAGTGGATAAAAAAAAACATTGGTTAAGTACATTTATTTACCTGATGGTAATGGGTTAAATCCTTATACCAGACAGTAAATGTCACTTAAATCACTAGTTCAATAGAAAAAAAGGAAAAGTGATATAACAAGGTAGTCAGTCAGTCAGTTAAGTGACATACGTGAAACACGCTTGGGCGATCATGTCTCAAAAGAGACATGACTGTCTGGGCAGCAGATTATCTTGCAGTAGGTTGCCATTGCTTCTGCTGTAGACTGGTTGCCAGCCAAGGCTATAGAACCCAGTCTGTCTTGCTATTTAACCCATAACTGGTGGGAAGAGACAGATTAATATCTTTCCCAAGGCTATTTGCGTGTAAGTGAATGCAACGGATTCAACTGGAATTCGAGCTTGGCTCCTCAATTTCTCGTTCCGAGCCGATATCCATTGCACCACAATGCACATCCTTAACAAGGTAGAGTTACTTAATAAAAGACATGCCCTTGTAAAAGCAAAGGGCAGTGAAATTAGAGCAGTTTATCCCTGTGGACTGAATAAAGAATTCAGTTTGCAATACACAAAAATTTAAAAAAAAATAGTATATACACCAGAAGACATATGGATTGGGGATTTTAAATTACGGAAAAGTAAATATTTTGGACTAATGTATAATTTCCACAATATATTAACAAAATTGAATAATTTGAAATTTTTCTAAATGTGACACACAAAATGGCTAGACATAATTTTTTTATTCTGTTTAAGTTGAATAATACATTAAGAATAAGGTGGTTTTACCCACACTTTGTCTATTGGCACAGGCGCTTGTTCTTCATTGGCAGCGGTCATAGGTGTAGCTTGTGGGTGCCACTATTTATATTTATTTTTTTTGTGACACTGATGCTTCTCTTTTGTGACTTGAGGCTGTCTACTGCTTCTCTCTATGGCAGCTGCAGTCCCTTGCATGTGCTGCTTCTGCCTGGATAATACCCTGGTATGGATTATCAGTTCAACCATTTCTATAATGTATACACTAGGCAGCTGCTTCAGATCTATAGAGATCTGATTTGGAAATCCTTTTATAAACACCGTTTTCACAACCTTTTCAAAGTCTTTTTCAATAAATCCTGCCATCCTCCTGATATTGTTGGCATGCACATCAATCAGTTCACCAGACCCCACACTGCCCAATTTGACGTGTGCAATTAATGGGCCATCCGTCAATGCTTCTTTCAATCTCTACTCTATGATATCTACATTACGCTGTTCTTCCTCTGTCATCTCAAGGTTTCATTCAAAGATGTCACCTTCAAGGTAGAGTTGTATAAGACAGGAAATATCTGTGATTTCTTGAAACCATGCCACCAGTTTGATTTTATTGAGTTGAGCAATAACATCTCCGTCACCATAAAAGGTTTTCAACATCTTGGTGCTTAATTTTATATTTCCTGTCATTCTTTACCTCTGTGTGCCAAAAATATGCTTGAAGTTTCAATTAAGTAATAGTCTTCTTTCTTCACTTCCGCTTGATACTCTAAGCAAAATTAAGCAATTGGCAAAAATCCTTAGTTTGGGTGGAGGTTAATCTTGAGTGACAAAGATTCTCCAATTTATTTATGCAAAAAACATAAAATGTGGTCAGTCAGTTAAGTGCCATATGTGATACATGCTTGGGCGGTCATGTCTCGAAAGAGATGTGACTGACTGGGCAGAAGGTTATACTGCAGTAGGTTGCCATTGCTTTCTGTGGTAGGCTGGTTGCCAGCCAAGGCTATAGAACCCAATCTGTCCTGTTATTTGACTCATAACTAGAGGGGAAAGAGATGCATTAAGTAGTAATTAGTGGGAGATCAGTTTATTACTTCATGACAATAGAAAACCCATCCCCCGCTTTATTCCCAGTAGAATTTTTAATTGTTTTCAACTATTATATTCAGTCAGTCAGTTAAGTTCCATATGTGATACATGCTTTGGCGATCATGTCTTTAAAGAGACATGATTGACTGGGCAGAAGATGATCCCGCAGTAGGTTGCCATTGCTTTTTGCACTAGACTGGTTGCCAGCCAAGGCTATAGAACCCAGTCGGTTCTGTTATTTAAACGGAGGGAAGAGATAGATTAATATCTTTCCCAAGGGTATTTGTGCATAAGTGAATGCAAGGAATTTAACTGAAATTCGAACTCGGCTCCCTAATTTGTCGTTCCATGTTGATATCCACTGTACCACAATGCACATCCTGAAATGTGGTACCAAGGCCAAAAGAGAATTGAGAAGGTTGGTCATCCCTGTTCCTAACTTTTAACAGAACAAGTCAAATCTGCTGACCCAAACATACTTTTTGTAACCTCGCACCATAATACCACATTTAAAGAAAACACATTATATATCACAATCACCAAAACAACACATTCTATTCCTGTTATCCCGATCCTAATATCCCATATTTACAAAACATGTGAACATGATTTTTATTTATATAAAATGAACCCCACGATAAGAAATAAATTATATATAACTAGCAGTATAGCCTGGCGTTGCTCGGGTGTAATGAAAGCTTTAAAACTAATCCATGGTTCTGGAGCTCAGACTCAGCCTAAAGAATATCTGTGTGATGTTTGGTGAGAATTGGACAAAAATTATGGATTTGTATAAAGGACATACAGACAGATAAACAGACACACACAAACATCTTGCTTTTTATATATATATATATATATCATCAATTTTCTGCACTATTGTAAGAACTGCAACCTTGAAACTTCTGAATATCATTTCTTATGTCTTTGTCTATGAGTGTATCAAATTTGAATAAGATCGGACCACTCTTTCTATAACCCGATTTTTTTCAATTATCAATTTTCAATATTTATCAGGGGGTACCTCGACACAAAACCTAGCTAAGAACACTCACAGATGCTTAGAGTACAATTGTGGAAATTTTCAAGAAAATCGGTTCAGCCGTTTCAGAGTCTATAGGTAATGGACACACACACACACACACAGAGATTTATAAATAAGTTTAGATTTAGATTAGATAGAAATAAAATAAAATACTCGTATGGTAGCCTCCTCACAGCTATCATATAACATTAAAACAAGTTAACCTGGTAAAGGTAACTGGATGTGTGTTGTGGTGCAGTGGGTATAAACTTGGAATGACATATTGGGGTGCTGAGTTCGAATTCCAGTTGAATTCCTTGCATTCACTTACACACAAATACCCTTGGGAAAGGTATTAATCCGTCTCTTCCCTCCAGTTATGGGTTAAATAACATGACAGATTGGATTCTATAGCCTTGGTTGGCAACCAGTCTACTGCAGAAAGCCATGGCAACCTACTGCGGGATAATCTTCTGCCCAGTCAGTCATGTCTCTTTCAAGACAAGATCGCCCAAAGTCTGTATTACATACGGCACTTGATTAACTTGGTAAAAAACAGTAAAGAAATGTAGAGAACCAAAAAACTAAAATATTCTTGCTGCTCTGGAGAACTCTGCCTTCTGTTATCTACATTAGGGAGAGGAATAAAAAAATAGAAAATGTTACTTCTATTCAGACGAACTTAAGTTATTGGTGCCCCAACCACAGGAGTTTACTCATGCAACCTGACTGGCAACTGGGTCTCACCCATTCACAGTTAGATCAACCAAATGCAGACGACAATTCTACTCTTGCAGCTTCTTTTCTCACACTTCCCACCTGTGGAACTCGCTTGCATCTTCTTGCTTTCCTGAGGGCTACAACCTCCAGGAATTTAAATGCAATGTCAATAACCTTCTGTTAACCATTTGACTCTAGTTCTTTTTACATAACCCTGTATATCTTTTCCTTTCTCTCTACCTTTGCAACTGTCATCACATCTGCATTTCCATCCTTCTCTTGCTCCTTTCTCTGACACTCCCTGTAACTGGTTCATCTTTGTCTTTCCTCTTCTCCTAATCTTTTACTCTTATGTAGCCCCTTGGTGCATCAATGCATTACTGTCTTGCATGAAGCGATTAAAACAAAAAAGTGGGGTGGCAATAACCATTCCCTCCTTAATTAACCATTTTTTTTAGAAAAAATAAGATGAGAAAATGCTACTCTAATCTAATCAGTTTGGACAGACATGTTTTTCCTGAAGGAAGAAGTCCTTCGACCAATTAGGCTGAGATGCCACTTGAGGTTAGCCCCATTTACTTGCACCAATCAGGCAACAGTTATCTGCCTTTCAGCAAAGTCTCTCCCTAGTCATCCTGATCTTGACCTTCAGTTGATGCTTAAAGAATGCAACCAGGCAATAAAGAGGGTGGCAGTACCCTGTGGACTTCATCCACCCTTGTCTTCCATACCACCATTTGCATCACAGCTAGCAAGTCTGACTACATGATTGCTTTGAACTGGCATCTAGAGTGAAGAATTTTCTATGCAGCATGCAGACCATGTAGCTTTCAATTAGCTCACACAGGTGAGCATACGACTGGGTAGTGAAATGAGTGTGTCCACTAGACTCCTCTATTCCCCTACACTAAACGCATTCTTGCCAATCAACCAGTTTTGTCACAGAAGAATTTTGCCAACCCAGAGTGCATTCTGAATCATCAGACAGGTTAATAATACCTCCCTATTAGTGATGCATTTTAACTCAGGCATCCAAGACCATATGGAGCAAAATTACCTCTTTGCCAAACCAAACCCCTTGCTCAGATGATTGTGAATGACTCCCCCAACACCCAATATAATGCCTTTCTTGACGACATCTGGATCTTCGAGAGGCCTGTCTGTATCAAAGAAAGAACCTTCAAAATATGATTGAATTTGCAGTAAACGGAGTAATTGCTTCAGGGTAAATGTTTGACCTCCCCCGTAAGCTGAGTGCACACTCCTTAAAGATGAGAGAGCTGTTTTGGCATCTTCCTTTTAGAAACTACCATTCTTGTCATTGTGTGTACACATCTAATCAAGGAAATGTAATTGCAAAGTATCTTGACATATCTCTATGTCTGGCATTCCAAGACTACTCTCAGATGGATGGAGGTAGCAGACCCCACAATGCACCTTATGTAACCCCCCCCAACCCTCAAAGAAAGATTTCTTTACAGCCACCAATTAACTTCAGCTATGACCTTCCTTTTAACCAATTCTTCTCCAGTTGAAGTTCTGGACTGAACCAGACACTGAGTATCTTGGACAGCCTGTCTAACTGAAGTGACATGAGAGAAGTGAACCTTTCCACATAACTAATTGAAGGCCAATAAACTTATTGCAATTAATCATGGCTCTTGTGACTATCTCATATGTCCAAATTTCTCTTCCAACTTTACTGATCTCAGCGGTGCTCATTCCAGACATAGAGACATTGTTGGTATACTGAGATGGTAGCATTGGTTAAGGTGATCTCACTAAGGACTGGATTATTCACCTTTAACCTGCATAGAAAAGGCTACAGTGCCATTATATATAGCAAGAGTGATAGGGGGCAACTGTAATGAGTAAATTCGGACAAGATGAAGGGCTTCAATCTCATTTGGTTCACTTTTTCCAGCTTACGGCCATATCACGTTGAATACACCACTTCTCGCTCAATCACCATAGTTAAGCAACGTTGAGCCTGGTCAGTACTTAGATGGGTGACCGCTTGGGAATACCAGGTGTTTAGTGATGGATGTGCATTATGGTGCAGTGGATATCGGCTTGGAAAAAGAAATCGGTGAGCCGAGTTCGAATTCCAGTTGAATACCCTGCATTCACTTAAGCACTGGTACCCTTGGGAAAGGTATTAATCGCTCCCTTCCCTCCAGTTATGGGTTAAATAACAGAGTAGGACTTGGGGACCCTGCCTTTAAAAAAACAAATCCCAATGAATCTTGATATTCGAAAAGAAAAAAAGTATTACTAGACACAAAAAAACTTATATAAAAACAACAATAAAATTGTTGAAAGAAAAAAAGTTATTACCAGCAATAAATAAATAAAATTTAGTTGGCATAAATGACCCGCCAAGGTGTTGATTTGCCATAAAATAAAAACAACCAACATCACTTTCTCCATAGCACCAAGTGTCACATTCAAGAGGTGAATCCAGGAGCAAAAGTTTGGCATGAATCCAAATGTGGACAAGGCAGCCTCCAAGAAATAATGGTCCATCCTGTCAGTGGCTGAAGAGAGTTTCCAGCAAGGAGACAAAAACATAAGTAGACGGCCTCAAGTACATTTTGCAGAGTAAACCATTGATTCCCAGAATCTTATCTTTCCTGACTTTTTTCAACTTTTCCACATTTCCTTCTCTGTTATGTAACTCTCAGAACCAGCCACTTCATTTATCTTGTCGTGAGGAAAGTTAGCTCAAACTGGAATCCCTAGTGAAAAGCTTCTGAAAGTAATCACAAACTCCCCACACATACCCTCATCTGTCATCAGGATTCCCTCATCTGGTGATGTGACACAAGCTATATGTTGATCAGAGGCACTGTGAAGTTCCTTCACACACAATTCTGTGGCTATAATTTGTTGCCTAGGTAGGCATTCTGTTTAAATTAGCTCTAACTACCTGAGCTTCGTCCTTCTCGTTAAGCAAGGGGGCAATCTCAAACTTAGCTATCGTTACCTCATCACTATCTCCTGATATTCTAGATACTAGAGCCACTTGTGTCTTTAGTCTATCAAGTTTGAGTTGTCTGCTATAATCAGCAGCAAAAGACCTAATGATATTCTGGAGGTGTCCTCACCACTTATTCCCAAATACAGGACCCAACAATTTCTGCTGTATTGTTAGTAGCAGCTGGTCCCAGAAATCATTCACATTCAACAAAGAAGGGTTAAATTTCCAGTAGCCAGCCATTCTGTTGCTTTTTCTAAGTTTATACTGACTCTGGTGAGCCCATGATCAGAATAAACTATACTATGGAAGCTTGGACAATCTAGGCTTCCTTTTCCCTATAGTAACTGAGTGCATAAACCTCATTGAGTTGGAATGCTTTTTCCTTTATAGTAACATCCAGCACACACAATCTACCTGTTGGATCCATGAACAAGGTATGTCCACGGAACAACTTATTAGCCAAGAGACCCCACCTTGAGTATCAAAGTATACTGAAAAGAGGTGAAACCTTGATAGCACGTCTTTGTAGTTGTTTGCAATCAGGTGGATCTTTTGAATACAGCAGACATTCATGCCAATGCATAGGAGATCACGAGCAAGTTTTGTACATTTACTGTCATTGTCTACTGTCTTTTCTTGTGCTGAAAAGTTTTCAGTTGAATGTGTACTTTGTGTTGTTCTCTGTTCTTTTTTATTATCAACAGCCGATGAAGTTGCATCTACCTCTCCTCCTGCTGTCTTGGTGGGTTGTGAGAAATCTTCTTTTTCTGTGAGCTTTTTTCTGGGATGCAATGTAGATAGATGTCTTGTTACTCCACACAACCCACCTGCTAGCTTTCTTTCTGAAACTATGACTTGAAGTTTCTGTTAGCAGCATGACATTAGGTATTGTATGAAATGCTTTTCAATCTAGCATCAGATTAAGTCTCCATTCGCCCATTATCTTGTCTTGGATCACTTCCCTGATTTCCCCATATTGCTGACAAAAAGCACTGACTTGCTTTCCTGTGGTAAAACTATATTATATTTCAAAAACAGTTAATCTTGTTTTCCTCTGTGATTTTTATATCCCCCTCTGATCTTTATTTTGAATGTCCTTCTTTACGATCACTACACAATTTTTGGGGATGGGCAAAACTATGTTGCACAAGTTGAAACTTTCTCCCATCACCGTATATTGCACATGAAATCCATGGTCTGCCAGGATTATATTTTCTTTCAATGATTTTGGTTGTTTATTTATTTTTTTGTCCACAATGAAGATAGAATTATTTTCTTCTTCTGCAATTTTTAATTCTTCCATATCTATTAGTACCTCGCCTGGTTTTATGAGATGTACATATTCCCAGGCTTGTCTTGTGAACTCCTCTATAGTGGAAGCGAGTTTGGGTGCCTTGGCATGGTGTAATGGTTAGCAAGTTTATCTTTCCTGAACCAGTTACAATTGAGTAGTGAGTTCAATCCTCACTGGGTGTCCCATACTTTTGGCCTTGTGCCACATCTAAGCAGCGCTTAGAAAATCACCAATGGTGAATGTGATTTCCATGTTTTCAGAGCCCCTTTTAGCTGTAAATCCCTTGTTTATTGTTCTGATGTTTGGTCTTACTAGACCCTTCATTATGTGGAGCCTTTGGGCAACTCTCCTTCCCTTTAGTGTTTTGAAAAGGGCCTTTAAGGCTTTAAAGACATCCTTGTTGTCCCTCTAGACAAAGCAAGACAAAAATAATTTTCAAATACAAAAGAAGTATTTACAAAAATAAAAGGAAATTAAAACAAGTCGGTCAGTTAAGTGCCATACGTGATACATGCTTTGGGCAATCATGTCTCCTGGGAGACATGACTGACTGGGCAGAAGATTATCCCACAGTAGGTTGCCATTGCTTTCTGTGGTAGACTGGTTGCCGACCAAGACTATAGAACCCAATCTGTCCTGTTATTTAACCCATAACTGAAAACAAGTAACTGACCTAAAAGTGTTGTTCAGTCATTGAACAAAATTATCACTCAATTGCAAAAGAAATATTGCCATGTTGTCACAAATATTAACTTGTAACAATTTGGGCAACAGGCAAACGACTCGATAGAGAGAAAAAATATTGGCTCTTCTAGACGAAAACTTGGTGGTCTTGTTCCAGTTAATTAGGGGTGACATCTCTATTAGAAGCTGAAGTCAAGTTGACGAAATGATGTGAATTCATTGTATATTTAGGCAGCAATCTATCTTTTATGCAGGTTTCATTAAAAATGACAGTAAAGGTGTGATAAAATGACAGAAAAGGTGTGATGCTTAAGTTTTTTATGTTATTTTTTATGTGATCTTATGATCTCTTTCTTTTGAGGACATGAATTACATAAAAATCGTGCAAATGTTTTGTTTATCTTTCAGCTATACTTTTAGCCATTTTCGAGGATGAATGTTATTTTATGTGTAATAGAATGTAAGTGGAGTTATGTATAATGTGGAGTAGGGGTATGTGTTATGTACCAAACAGGGTAAGCATGTTGTTAGCGTGTTCGGAGTTGATGTTGGGTGTTGGGTTTTTGTTTTTATTAATAAGGTCTCCATTACTTTTAGTCTTGTTTTGCATGCCCAAGTATACCCGAGAAATAACAACCGTAAATATACTGATAATAGTAATAACATTAATATCTTCTACAAGAACCAAATCTATAGTAATTATAAACAGGACGAAACTTTACTCCAAACATCATTCGAAAATATGCAACTCTCGTCGATGTAAACAAAAAAATTAAATTATCTATTACACTAAATTTAAAATGGCTAACCTCATCATTAAAAACAACAATTTGCTTGTGAGATCTAAACTACAAAGAACCAATATTATTTGCGAATTCACATGTCCTTTGAAGAACTGCGTTCTTGATCCTAATTTTGTAAATAATTATATTGACCATAAAACGACCTGAAGACTGATGCTACATCTCTCCCAAAGGAGCTCAATTCAATCACATCTAAACTCGCACGGAGACCTACCAAACTCTGTCTGGAATGTACTCATTGACAACACAAATATCATAGCATCATCCACATGCAAAAAAAGTCTAAAAGTAATATTTGTAGCATCTTTCAATAGGTGACATTTGAACATGTCATTTCATTTCACACATGATTGAAATTTCTGATGTACATAAATATTCTGAAAGGCAACATTTCAATGCATTTTTTTATACTATTCTTTTGCGTGTGGATTGTAAAGTTTAAATGTTTTTACATTAAAAGTAAAAATGGATGGAAATGAGATAATTTTTTGTCATTTAATGCTCTTTTATTTCTAAAAGTGAAAAATGCTGTACAAACAGCAAAAAAGATAAGTGCCATTTATGGAGATGGTGCCATAGCTAAGAATACTATTTGTAAATTTTTTAGTATGTTCAGAGAAGTGAAAATTTTAACCTGGATAACTGAGAACATTCTGGAGGGCCTGCAGTCATTGTTGACAACCAATGCTGATTAAAAATAATAATCCAGGTCTCATGGCACGGAACATGGCCTTGTAAATAATTTGACTAACACTTGGATATTCAGGTGCTTCATGTTTTAATGGAAAAAAGAAAATTGAGGGCTGGGATATATTTCTATTGCTGCCTCTTTGCTCAAACACATGAAAAACGATTCAGTTTTTGGTAAAAAAACAATCATAGGTGATGGAAAATGGATTTTTTAAATTTTTTTAATATAACAATGTTGAGAAAAAAATCCTGGGAGTGGATCTGAGGAAGAAATGAACCACCATCAACTCCTTCAAAAGTTGATTTGCATCCAAAGAAAGTGATACACACCTCTTCTGATTGTTGTGTGGGGTTGGAAGGGTCGTGCATTATGAGCTTCTGTAAATTCAGACAAGTACAGCCGATCGAATTAAAGGTAACAATTAATGAAAAGCATCCAGAATTTACAAATTGAAAGGGCATTGGCTTCCATCAGAACAACACCAGACCTCATGTCTCTTATCAAACCTGGCAGAAATTGGCACAGGTTGCCTGGGATGTCCCTACTGTACCTATTGTATCCCCCCTTTTAGATGAATGCATATTTCAATCCCTACAAAATTCACCTAATGGGGAGATCTTCAATTCTCTGGAAGCCTGTAAGCATCTTTTAAACCAAAATATATTACACAGAAAAATGCCAACTTTTAGATTGTAGGAATCCTGAAGCTGCCTAAAAGATGGTGAAATGTGATGGAACAAAACAGCACATAAAAGGTTTTAGCAAATCTATGTACAAGTATCTAAATATTGTTCATTGAATTGCACTTGAAAATAAATGCTATGTATTTTTTCTGACTCAATATTTAAAAAATGCTCACATTTGTGCACTTCTTAAATATACTTTTAGTATTTTGGTATGTAATCATTAAGGGGAATTAAATTTTTGACATTTGCATTGTCAGTCCTACCTGTAATATACAAAAAAGTACAGGTTTTACAAAACAAATTAGTGTGTGTGTGTGTGTTCAGGGCCAGATGATTGTTTGAAGCATGAAATTGATAGTCACCATTGTATATCCTACATTATTACTGTCCTCCAATACTGAGCACTCTTCTCCCATAAATATTTAAAATAATATAAATAAAATAAATACAAGCCCCTTTTAACAATAGCTAAAGAAGTCACCAAAAGCACTGGGACAAATGAAAAAAATGCAAGAATACTGAAAAAACTATATAAAAATATTTCCTTTGCTGTTATATTCAATAAATAATTCATATATATATATATATATATGTTTCATTAAAAATGACAGACAAGGTATTATCATTAAGTTTTTTTTATATAATTTTTCATGTTTTCTTATGATTTTTTCTTTTCAGAACTTAAATTATATAAGAATTGTCCAAAGATTTTGTACTTTTGAGCGCTTTCGGCTATACTTTTAGCCATTATCAAGAATTAATTTTGTTTTACTAGTAAATAATCATGTGTCATGTATATGTTAAGCACATTGTTACCATGTTCATAACTGATGTTATTAAGTGTAGGATTTCTATTTTTTATTAATAATGTCTCCACTATTTTTAATCTTTTGCATATGGATGATGCTACTATGTATGTATTATCAACGAGGATATCACAGATAAGTACTGGAAAATCTCGATGTGTGTTTAAATGAGATCAGATGGAATTTGCAATGTTGCAATGTCAATCTTGTCAATTTTGTGGTGGTGTGGCCAATGTAATTGTTTAAAGATTTGGATAGTTGAAGAACTATGTTCCTCAAAGGACATGTAAATTCGTAAATGACTTTGGCTATTTTGTAGGTGAATTATTATTATTGATGATGAGGCAAAGCAGTTTTGAATTTTTTTATAATAATTAAATTTTTTTGTTTGAATTGGTCAGTGTTGCATAATTACGGATGATATTGTGAAGTGAAGATTTGTCCTGCCTGTAAGAATGCATGAAAAATTATATAAAAAACTTAATGATTATATCTTGTTTGTCATTTTTAATGAAACCTGCACACAAGAGAGTGTTGCCAAAATACGCTATATATATATATATGTATATAATCTAAATCTAAACTTATTTATAAATGGAACTTTGTCTGTGTGTGTGTGTGTGTCCGTTACCTATAGACTCCGAAACGGCTGAACCGATTTTCTTGAAAATATACACAGTTGTACTATAAGCTTATGCGAGTGTTCTTAGCTAGGTTTTGTGTCGAGGTACTCCCGATAAATATCAAAAATTGATAATTGAAAAAATCGGGTTATAGAAGGAGTGGTCCGATTTTAATCAAATTTGATACACTCATAGACAAAGACATAAGAAACAATATTCAGAAGTTTCAAGGTTGCAGTTCTTACAATAGTGCAGAAAATTGATAATATATATATATATATATATATATATAAAAGGCAAGATGTTTGTGTGTGTCTGTCTGTTTATCTGTCTGTATGTCCTTTATACAAATCCACAATTTTTATCCGATTCTCACCAAACTTTACACAAATATTCTTTAGACTGAGTCTGAGCTCCAGAACCATGGATAGTTTAAAAGCTTTCATTACGCCTGAGCAATGCTAGGCTATACTGCTAGTATATATATATATATATATATATATATATATATATATATATATATATAATGTGTGTGTGAGTGGATAAGTATGTAGGTAATATGAACTTTTTCAGTGTATTGACAAAATGGTTGTTAAAAATATTTTTTTGTATAAAAATTGTTTTGTTTTATCATTCGGCTACAAATTTACTGATTTATTCTTGCACACATTCATACGTTTTATATAAAAATAACTTTTTGTTTTAAATTATGAAAACTGCAAGTTTACTAATCTATTAATTTTTGAATACGGAAAGATCATTGATGTTTAATGCTTTCTTTTAGAATTCACTTTAATCAAAATCTGAAGCTGAAAATTTGTTGTCATTAAGAAGAATCTGATTTTGCCACATTTTTACAAGCTTTCTTGAAGATATGAGAGATTGGTAAAAAGTTTTCAATCAGTATTTCAACGACCAAAATGATTTTGGGAAAGTAACTGAACGCATGAACTTTTCAGCACCTCTTTTATAGAATGAGAATTTTTTTTTGTTTATTTCAGTCAGTTCAGTGCCATATTTAAGAGACATAACTGACTGGTCAGAAAATTTTCTTGCAGTAGATTGCCATTACTTTCTACAATAGACTGCTATAGAAGGCTATAGAACCCAATCTGTTCTGCTATTTGACCCATAGCTGGAGGGAGAATCAATGGATTAATACCTTTCCCAAGGGTAATTGTGCGTAAGTGAATGCACTGAATTCAACTGGAATTTGAACCTGATATTCACTGCACCACAAGGCTCATCCATTTGTTTATTTAGAAATTGAAAAAAGCAAAAGAATATTATTAGAGAATTAGAAAAGAATATTTTTTTCTAAGAAAATATTTGAACAATACGATACACAGAAATCTGGTTGGATTTAATGAGATTCAGGTGCTTTTAGCTAAAATATGTTTTTGTTGATATTTTATCAAAATCCTGCATGCTTCAATCTGTCACTGATCTTTTTAAAAGTTGTATTTTGCTTATTGGCCAACATTTGTAATATTAGAGAAAACTGTTGACATTGCCATGTGTTGTCTAGTTTTTTGGTTGGTGGTAGTGGTGTGGGGGCAGATTATATTCTTTACTATTTGTTATTAGCCCTGGCCCTACAACAATTCCCAAATACTGACATTGATAGTCGTACAATTATTCTATTTTATTTGAAATTGATAAACACATAAATAATGGCGTATCTATTCTTTTAAAGTATGAACATCTTGCAGTCAAGTGAGTTTTTTTGATTTGTTATTTCTCTTCTTTTTTTTTTTTTTTTTAAATAAAAAAACTTTTAAATGACTGTTTTAGATCTCTTGCTCTTGATGAAATATAATGAAATCTCAATCAATGGCTGTCATATGTCACTTATTCACTCGGACGGAAACCTCATTTAATTCCTATAACTTTCTCCATTTGAAGCTTTGTGATCTTATGGTCAACACCTGCTCCCACCTGTTTTTTTTTTACTTTTTAATTGTTTAAAGATCCTACCGTCAGAATTATTACCAACACACATGTCACTTTTTCTATTTCTGCTACTCCACCTCTGCTTTGTTGTGACCTCACCCCCAATTGCAAGTGTATTTGTCCAGTAATTGACCCTCAATCAATCCTATTTATTTAAAACAGTGAATACTTGCAACAGATGTCATACCTGCTGATATCTTTTCTAGTTACCGTTCAGATTGAATGTGTTAACATTGATCTATTGTCCATCATTGTTCTCGTAACAAAGATGAAACGCATGCCCAATTTTATTTGAAACAATTATTTTCTTTGAGACTTTATCTTCATTGCTTTTTACTTTCAGGGGAGATTTTCATTGCATTCTCTATCTTGGCACCTTCTCTGCCAAGCTGTCAAACTCAATAATTCCAGCTTTGTTGATCAGGAAACCTCCAGAGAATTGCAAAACTATTGAAAATGCTAATAGGTTAACAAGTGTGTAGTAAGAGAGACTAATTGGTGATGTTTGTTCTCTCAGTACTAAACATTTGGTCAAATTACTAATAAAGTCTGTTCTACTTAGATTAGTAAAGATCTTGTATAGATTGTTTACATATGCTGTTAATTCTTCTATAAGAGAAAGAATGCCATTTCTTTAGGTGAAACAACATTAAAAGAGAATGCTAAGATTGGTTGCCCAGATTTTGTTATATATAAGTTGGAAGTCAAGCAACCCTTATCAGGCTTGAACCTGAAATTTCTTGATTAACGACTTTCAGTCCGAATCCATATATAATATTGCAAAAGTCACTATTGAGTTTGCATGGGCCTGGTGTTTACGTCAGCGAACACCTTCCTCTAGCTAGGGTGATCTCTCTTGAATCCCTAGATCATTCTTATATGTGTTTCCGTCTCTCCCTTCTAAGCTCAGTAAGCTATCTCTTCTTTCTCTACTGCTCCCCATCATCTCTTGTCTGTTCCGTTCTTGACAGCATCTCCAATAATATCGACAAAGCCATTTCCTCCCATCTGTTTGCCCATATATTTGTGTTTGACGACTTTAACGTCAACCACGCCAAGTGGCTGGAGAACTCCGTCAAAGATCTTGCTGGTGTCCATACCATGAATTTTTCAATCACTCAGTCCCTTACGCAGGTAGTGGAGTTCCCTACGCATTTCTCTAACACTTTTCAGTCAGAATTTTAAATAAGATTGCAAAAAACATCCTCAAATGGAATCTTATTGTTTTTCACCTGAATTGTTCTCTTTTTATGACCAGTTACCATGGAAACAATCGACTGATTCTTATCACAGCTTCTGACCAATGAACAGACATTCTCATTAAATATATCAGTCAGCTCCTGCCCACTCAATTCTATTCAACCCCAAATAATGCATATAGTGTCATTTCCTTAGACTTTAGTGAGATCACTTATCTTATTCTTCTTTGAAGCTGTGAATGCCACATAGATATTTTTCTCTTAGGATTCCAAGAAATCACATTTTTACAGGTTCTTAGCCATATAAATCTATAGATTGGCTGATTTTAAATTAACTATTCTCAAAGACTTTGTGATTTGTTTCCATTCTTGAAAGATCTCTTCATATACTTGTCTTTTCCTGAAGAACATACCATATATCTATTCAGTTTTCAAAAGTCAGCACTGACCAGACGTTATTTCTAATTGCAAAAATCCACATTCTTCTTCCTTTAGGGCATGTGATGACCTCTTTCTATCCAACTCTCTATTTCAAAATGTGTATTTACTCTGACCTCTAGGGAAGGATCATAAAGTCTCTCTCCTTGGTCTTCAACTCCAGAGACTCTATCCACCCAAAGAATTCGACAGTCCACTACATGCCATTGAAGTTTACACAGATATACTTGCTGCAATTTTACAAAAAGTGTCCCTCTATTATTAAGTGGTTTTTGAGTTAACAATTTCATGATTGCTATGACACATTGAACCCTACTCTTTCTTCGTCTGCACTCCCTTGAACCCTACTCATTGTTTGTTAATTCTAAGGTCTCCCCTCTTTAGGTGACCAATCATGTCCATACTCATTCCTATATAGTTACTCTCTACTATTTTGAAAAGTACATTTAACTTTCAATTGTGTGTCATACAGCAACATCAGTGCTCATGCCTTCATACTCAGTCTCTTTTTTAAAATTTGTTTCTCTTGGCACTTTTTACCAAGTTTGAAATAATCAAGTTCATTGTGCATCTTTTACCAATGAACATAGTTGGCTGAAGGACTAACTACTGGCAGATTAGCTGCACTTCACTATTTCCCTGGTTACAACAGTTACCTATATAACCCACCTGGTTATATAGGTATCAAATCAAATGAGTCTTTGGCTCTTTCAAAGTCCTTAGCCATAAGCAACCCCCTTTAGCACCTAAAATGTAGTCCCTTGAAATATTTGTGCTTATTCCCTTAAGTTCTAATTATATAAGGCCTTTTGTCATTACTTTCATATTACTTTCATTGTGCTTCCCACTGCTATAAGATCTTTTTTTAGTTTTTTTTTCTAAAGAGAACACACTAACCATAGCTACCATATCTTTTGACTCCATTTGCATATACATCCACTTGTTTCTTGATCCATTTCACTTTCCCTAACTTTCTGTTATCATTCTAGTCTCACCCATCTAACTGAGCAACCTTGTCCATTTTTAGATATAAAGATAGTGCCTCTCACTTTAGATACAAGCGTTAAAAGGTCATTATATCCTATATTATTTGCAATCTCACATTTTGATCTTTTTTTTAATCATGTTGACTCTCATTTCACTGCTAAATGGTTTCATTATCTGACTGCTAATTCTCAACTCCACCATGTTATTTTCTAAACTCAAATTGCCTCTGTTGCTAGATGGGAAATACCTATATCCATATATTTCTATAAAAAAGGACTCATCAAGTGCACACAAAAAAGAAATGTAAATGGATTTTTATTTAAAGAAAAAAACAAAACAAAAAAAAACTCCTTCATTTCAATGAGATGAAAATGTAATGGTTCTTGTGGCCAGAAAAAAAAAGAACCAATTTTGATATAGTGAAAATTTCATATCAGTTTTGGAGTCATCCACCTTTTTGTGCCAAATACTAATTATCTATTTAACCCTTTCTCTTCTCTCCCCCAATATATATATATATATATATATATATATATATATATATATATAAAAAGTGCGAGAAGCCATGAACATTTATTGTTGCTATTATTATAATTATTACTTGCTTTTTGTATGGCACATTAAGTGTCCATAATGATGTTTGTGTCACTACAAGCATTTCAAAATCTAAAGTTGACTCTCTTCAGGTGAATAAACTTGTGATTTCACATATTGAGATCTATTTGTTTCTCTGAAGGCCAAAGTATTGTGTATAAATAAATTTGTCAAGTGGTAAGTAGGTCAGAACGTTCATATGCGTGTGTGCCTGTTGGTTTTTTTTTCACACTCGCACATCAAATTTCTTCTATCACTTTTGTTGACTGTAAAAATTCTTTTCATTGACTTGCGAAATTTGATTTTGTTTTAATACTTCAAAATTGTTTTCAGTGATTTTGATTCAGTTCTACTCTATGGGTCATGTAGTTTTTAAAATTTTTTTTGCATACTATTTGAATTTAGCATGTGTGTGTATGTTTTATCACGTTTGAATTTCGTGTGTCTGTGTGTGTGTCGTAGGTTTTTTCATGTTGTTTTGTTGAAGGAAGACCTGTATTTTTTTTATAAATATTTCTTCCTGCATCAGAAAATTATGTCTCACAACATTTACATGAATGCAGTGGAGATAAATTCAGAGTAATGCCTATCTACCAAAATGCAGACTATGACACAATCATGATGCAGAAAGAAATATTTATAATTATTGTAAATTAAACACATTTTACTGCCTGATGATGGTGTTTTAACACTGAAACTTTATAGCTATTGAGTTGCAGTATGCAATTATTATAATAATAATAATTACCATATATATATATATATATATATATATAGTCATCTGCAGACAGATCTGTTTCACTGTATCACAGCTCATCAGTATGGTTAGACAGTCGATTACTTTTTACCCAGGATTGAAACCCGATCGAATTGGCGTCAGTTGCCCATTCTACCTCTGAGCTACAGTCTCTCGGCAGAAGGAGTCAAACTTTTTAGCATGTATATTATCATCATACACGCCCAATAGCTGAGAGTGTTCTTATTCATAGCTGAATGAAAGATGCGTAGATGCCAGAGTAGCTACTGTTTTTCAAAGTCTACCATTCTTCCAGAGTGCTCAATCAGAGTGCGAGAGCGTAAATATATATATGAATATATAAGAAGAGGGTGTCCAGAAATTGCAATGTACAATTTTAAGTGTTCATAAAAAATCAAGATCTATTGAGTTTATTGGAAAATTTAAGTAAACAAATAAAGTTTTTATTTAAACACATCAAACTGATTTCACTTGGGTTCCATTGGTTGCATGCAGCACATGCATTCTTCGCTGGAGATTATTGAGGGCCTGATCAGTTAGATGACAGACTTTGTTTTTATATATATATAGCCTCATAAAAAGTCAGCTATAGGAGTTATATCTGTGGCTAGGCAATGGAACTGCTTATTTTAATCCACTGTTTGTGAATTTTTGAGGAACTCACAAACTGCCCGCCCATAATGAGGTGGTGTGCCATCCTACTGCAAAATAACTGTTGGTTGCAAGTGTTGTAAGTGTGGTGCAAGAAATTCTTGTAAAAAGACCAACATAAATCTGCCGGATACAAGAAACAGGATAATTTATGGATGCTCATACACACACACACACACACACACACACACATGGTGTCACTCTCATATTTTAGAACCAACTCCTGGTCATGTGTTTTAGTCAACAATCATTTCATACAAGTTGATTTTTATTAGATTTTTGTTAGCAAGTTTTTGTTTTTTTTTCTTTTCCAGTTTACAAGTTTATTATTCTCAAAGATGTCATCTGAAGAACTTATGTCTGATGTGACTTGTAAGAAACATGGCCTGGCCATTTCTGATCGATGGGAAATTGTTTGGAAGTTGACCAATCTTGTGATGGCAGTATTCTTTCTTTTGGCAGCTTTTGTCAATGTGAGTCTGATCATCATTTTGCCTGTAGTGCCTTTCTAATATTGCTTTTATTAAAATAAAGATGATTCATGTGCTTAAAAAAAAAAGGAAAAAAAAATTGAAATGATGATAAATTTGAAAGTTAAAACAAATTTTATAATTTTTTGAACCTAAATCTGTTTATTTCTTTATTTTTTACTTTTGTAAACACATATGAAGGAATGCTGCAGACTTCATCTAACCAAAAATCTTATTCTTCACAAAACAAGATTCTATTGTTTGGTCATTTGATTAGATTTTGAGAAGTAGGTTTTTTCAGCACCCCTTTGAATATTTATTTTTATAACAAAATGAAGGTTTAATTCATGTGACCATTTTAAGTCAGTTTAGGATAATGGAATTTTTAAGTCTTTAGATATATCAAATACATGCAAAATCTATTTGATGATGTCATTGTTGTCAATTATGGTCATTAGAATAAAAAGAACTATTCTGTTAATTTTATTGCAGACTTTTTGAAAGATTTTGAAATAAGAATTTGATTGGACTTTGACAAATATTAAAAGTTGCTATTTGATCAATGAAAAGCAAATATTGTTTTTTATTTAAAAAATTAGCAAATGAGATTTTTAGTTTCACAATCTTAAAATACAAATGTATTTTTCTTTACTTTGTTAGTTTTATTTTTTTGAAATATCAAAAGTATATCTGAGAAAATAAATATATCATCAGAATCATCAAAATAATACTGGTCATAATTGTTAGAAAAATAATGTACTAAATACTTAAAAATCATTATGAATGGGAGTAAAAAAGTTCATAGCCCGACATGGTGCTAAGTTTTACTGTGTTACATTTGCAATGTGAGGACAAGCAAAATCACTTTGGCCACCTTCCTTGTCTTGGAAAAACTTCTTTCTTTTGCATACGACCCAGTTGCTCACTTTATCATTGCAACAGTTTGCCATTATTCCAGTGATTCATTATAAAGAATTCTCTTTTGATCTCACCAAACAGAAGATTCTTTTAAGAATGAGTTGTTGTAGGCTTTCTGAGATTTAGCCGCAATTTTCTTCACGTTGAATTTAATAAATTTATTTTTTATTACCAGTGACTATTGTGTTCAAAATTGACTTAAAACAAGATAAAAAAAAGGGGTTTATATGCAGGTGTTCATTTCTATAAACTTATGTTGAAGCCATTTTCTTAGATTTTTGCTTATATACGAATTTACTATAGTTGACTTATTAAACAAGTTGAGAAACATCAGACATTTTTTTTTATAATTTCTCCAGAATTATGCAAAACATGACACTGTACTTCTGTATCATAATTATGTATAATAGTCATCAATTAACTGAGTAACACTTTTATCTCTAAACATGAACTTATATCTTTGAAAAAGTTAACAGTATTCTATAAATATTTAAGAGATTAAGATTGAAAAAATATTGTTTAAAAATGTCTTTTCTTTTCCAGCATAATGACAATGACTGGTACATCTGGATGGTGAGTGAGCTGAAATTTCTTGTTTTTGCTTGCCTTTACTTTACAGATCATTAACAAAATAAAAGTATTTCAATAGTTAAAAATTTTGAAGTTTTTATTTCTTTTAATAACCTTTCTAGATCCTGATTACTTTGAGCAGACCAAGTCACTGTGATTAGCAGATCGGCTTAAATGAGAGTAGCGGGCTAAGAGTATTTTTAAGATCTGTAATTCTACTTGTGTTGCATTTATGGAATTTCTAATTCTTTATTGTGGTTGCCGAAAGAATAAATAGAAAAACATATCGCTATTGTCTAAATTTCTTTGAGGTAAGAAAAAGGACAATTCTTAAATCTTTTCTACATCGATTATTTATCAGTATATGACTCGTATAACTGTCTAGATCTTTCAAATAGCCAAACTAAATAACAAAGGCTACCACTCAACCCACGGGTTTTGTTGGTTTTGCTGTGAGGGGGAAAAATATCTTTTTGCTATTTATGGCCCACCACACAACTTTTCCAGGTTTCAAAGCAATCCTTTTCATAGTATATTTTGATACTTTTAATTTCTATTAATGAATTTCTTGCATTGTATGAACTCACCAACACACCAGAGATAGAAAATGTTCCCATGCTATAATTCTACACACCCTCAACTGTGGTTGGCAGGGGCCTTCTGTGTGGAATCTTTCACCTGATATTCAGAAACAATGTTTTAGAACTTTGGTAGACATCTTAAAGTGTGACTCAACACTACAAAGAATATGCTCAAACTGTTGATTTTAAAGGAGGTCATAAAATGACAAAAATTTGAGTAAAGGTCAGGGTCTTTATGTTGGACATTAATGGACGCTTTGAACTCTGTTTTGATGAAAACACAAAATTTCATTTAGCTTTCTTGAAAATGTTCTTGAAACAACTATTTTCTTAAGATTCCTAAATTTTTATTAATTTTGATCTATTTTTTCTTTCTTACAATGCTTTAGAACTAATTTTTTCAACTTTTATCATCTTGACTTGTCACTTTAATTCTTCCAGAACCTGCTTTCTATCCAATAGAGGCCATTCTCTGAGTTGTAGACATTGAATGGAATCTGGAGCTAAGACTTTCAAAGTTCCTGAATATCCAGATACACCTTCCTGCTTAGAATTTGGCTTTTAAGTTCAACAGTTGCATGAAATCTATATTTTTTTTTCTTGGTGGTGAACTGAGACATTGAAATGAAAAGTGACAGTATTACTCTTTTGGTCACAGTGTGACAATACACAGCGATAACAAATGACTAATGTTTTCTTACCTGGGTCAGGATTTAGGCAAAGAGCATGTCAGTTAAACTGGTCAGTTTAAATTTCTCTGAAATCTCATCCCAAAGCTATTCTGGTCTTTTGCACACATACACACACACACAGTTCTAACATGACAAAATCTGTCAAAGTTGAAATCAGATAAGACTGATGATGAACAATCAAAATGATATCTGCTCGTGAAGTTGTTTTATTTCTAATCTTTTTACAGTAATTTCAAATTTTCTTGCACACTAATTTGCAAATTTGTAGCATTCCTTTGTCATATAACTTGTTTCAATAAAACAAAAGAAGAATTAACCAAAATATGAAAATGTGAAGAAAAAAGCCTCATTTTTCTTGTTTTCTTTTTTTTTTGTCCAGAGGTCTAACACATACATACACACACACACACACACACACACACACACACACACACTGCTCATAGTGAAAGTCAAGACTAACAATGTAACAAATGTATTTTCTTCATATTCCATGAAATAAAAAACAATTTTTGTATCAAAATTGTTGTTTCTCTGAGTCTCATTACTAATTTTCTACCCAAATTATTATTATAATTTATTGATGAAAATCTTTATAAATTTTGAAATCCCTTTCTGATTGATTTCTACAAATGTTTTCTCTGCTTTTTAATCAATAAGATTTAATGAATTCATAATATTAGTCATAGTCTTTAATTAGCAAATTACTGGATTATCACTAACAGGTTCTTTACTAATTATTTTCTTGATAATTGTAGGTTTGTTGTAATTTAAGACAAAGATACTCACCACTACAGAAAGGCATAACCAGCACGATTGATAAGCCTTTACTTGCAATGATAGCTTTTCCTTTGAATCATTTGTGCATCTGACCAGCTTTGAAGGACCTGATCCATTGTTTTTAATAAGACCCCCCCCCTCACTTTTATTGCTGATCCCAAATTATCTACATCACAAAATCCTGTCTGTTTATTTCTGCTGTTCAGTATATAAACTCACCAACACTTTCTTAGAATTGTAAATTTTTTTAATTAATCTGCCTGGGATTAAATGTTTTTATTTCTGGTTTATTGTTTCTCTTTTTACAAGTCGTCATGATGATGTCTACTTTTAAAGTTTCTTCTGTTTTATAGATGGATGGTTTTTGTTCTCTCATTTCCAAATGTTCAATACATCAACAATGAATTCAATCTAAATAGGTTTAGAATCTGTTACTATTTAATATTTTTTCTTTTGTGCTTAATGACTGAATTTTTTTTTTTTTGGTTTTATGAAAAACTAACAAAAGCATTAAGCCTCATTTGAGGTAAAGAAAAAAACATTTCAGGGATCTTTACAAGATGATGACCAAGAAGAAAAACGTGGTTAGATAAAGAAAAAAAAAACTAGTATAAGTGGGTATTTATTCATACATCCTCATCGTCATCGGTCTGTAACAAAATCTATTTACAGATGTAAAGAATTTATGATCATAAAATTGCAAATTAGAGATGCTCAAAAATTGAAAGTGCATATGGCATCAAGACTGAAGCAGATGAAATGATGTAACTCAAGGCTATAATTTAACTTCAGAATGTAAATCATCTTGTCAGCACTTATAGAAAACTAGAAGTTTAGATAAGAGTTTGTGTTAGAAAAAAGAATCAGTTACTAAAGGCAACTGTTCAATATCAATTCAATTCCTATTTATAGAATTTAAATAAAAATTAGCTGCAAATTAGGGGAGACTACTCTGTAATTTTGGTTATGTTCTTAACAGAAAAATTAAAGAAGAAAAGTTTAGAACACTTGTTGCATAAAATAATGACACCTGTGAACTAATGATAATTTTTTAAAAGGCTAAATGTATTCCTAGATAGAAATATCTTTTTTTCTCTTTCTTCATCTTTCAACAATTAGTAAACTTTTCATTTTTTCTTTAGTATTATGATTTTTACAGTTTTTTTTTTTATACAATCGGATCATTAGTTCAAGTGAAAATGGGGATCTGATATTATTGGTGGTTGTGTTGCAAATTTGTTTGAAAATTTCTTTATTCTTTGTGTTAGAGCATATTAATAAAATATTAATAAAGTATTTGCGCCTATAAAATTTGGCTACAATGTTCCATGTTTGTTGGATTATGATAGCAGATAAATATGTTATAGTTTGTCTAAGCTGCTGTCTTTTTCATCTTTGGACGTAACAACTAAAATACTTGATCTATTACCCACTTTTGCATCTGCTCATAATCCATGTCAATGATTTTTCTTTTCTAGCCTGTTTATCTGCTGCCAGCCATTTTAACAATTCCTATAGCCATTGATATGACAATTACAGGTAAGTATTTCTTTCTAGCTAATTGTTATATAAATAACCAGCGAATAGTGTGAAGTACTTTTTTTTTTTAAAAATGAACTAGCAGTATAGCCTGGTGTTGCTCGGGTGTAATGAAAGCTTTAATACTAATCCATGGTCTGGATCTCACTCTTTCGACGTTGGCACAAAAGACTAAAAAGCAATAGTTGTTTCCAGTTAAAGCGAAACCGTAGACTGAAAGTAAAATGAATGGATGTAAGTCAAATTTTGATTTCATGGTATCAGTATCAAATAAGTTTTTTTTCATCGTAAACTGAATTTTGAAGGCTAAATAAGTCCTCTGATTAAATGGTATCATGGCTGAGATGAAGAACTAAAATTATACCTACTTAGAGCCAAACCCAAAGCAAAAACTAAAATAAAAAGGACTGAAAAAAAATATAGACATACAGGCAGATAAACAGACACACACACAAACATCTTGCCTTTTATATATATATATATATATATATATATATATATATATATATATATATTAGATTTTCTGCACTATTGTAAGAACTGTAACCTTGAAACTTCTGAATATTGTTTCATATGTCTTTGTCTATGAGTGTATCAGATTTGATTAAAATTGGACCACTCCTATAACCCAATTTTTTCGATTTTCAATATTTATCAGGGGTACCTCGACACAAAACCTAGCTAAGAACACTCGCAGACGCTTATAGTACAACTGTGTAAATTTTCAAGAAAATCTGTTCAGCTGTTTTGGAGTCTATAAGTAATGGACACACACACACACACAGACAAAGTTCCATTTATAAATAAGTTTAGATTTAGAAAGATTTTTTTCTTTCTTGATTTTTAACAGATTTTGAATCTACATCAGTTCTTAAGTCAGTTGAATTTTGTTTTCTCGTTTTTAAGAGCATTTTTTAAGAGCATTGGTAATTTCAATTAATTTTATATTCTTGTTTATATTGGACAGAAAACAAATATTGGAAAAATGTTGCCCTTGCCCATTTGCTGATGTGCTGTGCTTTTTGTGTCTATCAATTTGTTATTTTGATCGAGGTCTACTCGGATAATTTCTCAAACCCTTTACGAGAGGAAGAAGGACGGTAAGTGAGGCCGGTTTCATTTGCCATTTACATTACGTCTGTCATTCTTTCGTATTTCAGTTGAAAATCAAATTCTATTGCATTATTACGTATTTTCTCCGTTTCCTTATTGGACGTAATACTAAATAATGATAATCTTTTTCAGTGAAGTTGCTGGCCTCCTCATTATTGTCATCTGGTTGTCAGTTTGTCGGTTCATGTCTCTTCCAAGGTAATATTGTAGGTATCATCTTAAAAATTCTACCATGTTGTGTTTGTGTGTGTATATATGTAATTAATTCACACAATAATAAATTACTTAAAACTTTTCACAATAAACCACAAGAACACAAACCTCCTTGTAACTGCATTAACAGAACCAGCTGCCCCATTGAAGGCATGTATAATTCTGCCAAAGCAATATATGAAACCACCATTTTTCCGAAAGAGGACCCCACCAAAAAAAGAATGTACGTAGAGATATCTGCAGGAAGTTGGAAACAAAGATTTTATAATCACTGACACTGATTTTCCAATGCTTCCTTAAAACACCAAACCGCCCTATTGAAACGCTACTGGAAATTAAAGGCCGGAGGACTCATCCCACAAATTAAATGGAGGATTATCAAACATGCTCAAACTTTCAACAACTTCAGGGACAGATGCAATCTATGCTTGGAGAAAAAATAGCTATAATCAAATAAAAAAATCCCAATGAAATAAAATATTACCAATGGGTTTATAAAAACATCCAACTTATTTTCATTTGGAGTAGATAGATCTATCTATCGCCCGGTTCACACTCCACCCACGTCTATTGAACAGGTTAAGATGCTCGTCCCTTGTTCCCTGTTTAGGATGTGGTTTCCGGCTTTCTCTTTTCCAATCTTTTCACTCTTACGTAGCCCCTTGCACATCAGTGGCGTTACTGCCTTGCTCGGGGTAATACAATTAAAAAAAAAATATATATATATATATACTAGCAGTATAGCCCAGCATTGCTCGGGTGTAATGAAAGCTTTAAAACTAATCCATGGTCCTGAGCTCAGACTCAGCCTAAAGAATATTTGTGAAGTTTGGTGAGAATTGGAAAAAAATTGTGGATTTGTATAAAGGACATACAGACAGATAAACAGACACACACACACACACATCTTGATTTTTATATATATATATTATCAATTTTCTGCACTATTGTAAGAACTGCAACCTTGAAACTTCTGAATATCATTTCTTATGTCTTTGTATACGAGTGTATCAAATTTGATTAAAATTGAACCACTCCTTCTATAACCCGATTTTTTTGATTATCGATTTTCGATATTTATCGGATGTACCTTGACCCAAAACCTAGCTAAGAATACTCTCAGATGCTTATAGTACAACTTTGTAAATTTTCAAGAAAATCGGTTCAGCCGTTTCGGAGTCTATAGGTAATGGATACACAGACACACACACAAAGTTCCATTTATAAATAAGTTTTATATATATATATATATATATATATATATATATATATATAATGAAAATAAGTTGAATGTTTTTATAAACCCATTGGTAATATTTTATTTTGCAGCTCTCTATTTTTATTTGTAAATGAGTTATTACGCAACCAATATATATATATATATATATATATATAAATAAGTAAGTAAGTATTAATCTAACCTAGAGCCAACGAACCTACCTAGGTTTCACCTAACGGATCGTCAGACCAACTTGCCCTGACAATCCGTTAGGTGAAACCTAGGTAGGTTCGTTGGCTCTAGGTTAGATTAATACTTATTTGTTTGCTCTGCTATTGTATTGAGTGCTTTACGTGTTAGGTTCCTTGTCTCGTTTTTTTTTCTTTCGACTAGTACTTTGACTAATGTTCAAGTGCTTAGCTCATTTCTTTTTTTGTTTCCATTTTTTCCCCTCCGCGGTTATACTCGGTGGGTTTTTTGAGACAGGTTTAAAAATCAATTTATTGTGTTATATTTATTTGTAAACGAGTTATTACGCAACCTAGGTTTCTACCATGAGTGGTTTCTTGAAGCGATTTGCAAATTGTTTACATAACTCGTTTACAAATAAAAATACTCAAAAGTTCAACAATATAATTGTATTGAACACTTTTTAATACAAATGTACACTGGTCTAATTTTATTATGACCAGAAACTAACAATCAATCAATATATATATATATAGTTTAGCTAATAACAATCATTATTTTTCTGATTTTAATTTTGGGAAGACAAAGAAAAATAGAAAAGTTCATTTACAAGTAAACAGTTGTTCATCAAATCTAATCTGAAAAACATTATCTGAACCAGATGTACTGATTAAGATTTTATCAAAAAAGTAAAAAAAAAAACGGTTTTGATCCACTTTAAAGTTATAATTGTCAATGATATTTTATTTCCTCAGATTAATCTCTGCAACTAAAATATGAAAAAGGTTGCGTATCTAAAATATAACTGTTTCTTTCTCAATCAATTTTCATAATTCTTCTAATTGAATATTTTACAGCAGCCAATGATTCAGCATAATTTTTGTGGTCCCCAGTCATTGTGGAAATAAAAAGCCTGACTCAGCAGCCAAGAACTCCTTAAACCTTAACATAGGTAACATGAAAATTCCATATACAGACTTTAAATCATTAATTAACAAGTTCATTATAAAATAATGGCAAGAGACTTGGAACACTTGCCAAAATAATAAACTGTTTAAGGTTAAGCCGATACTTAAAGAATGGACTCCAGGAGTCAGAAAATCATACAAGGAAGAAGTGGTTATATCCCGCATTCATATAGGACACATGCTAGGGGTCGCAGGTTTGAATCCTGCCAAATGACACACGTTTTCGTAATAAAAATTTATCATAAATAATCAGGCCAGTAGATATAAATATATAATACTGTTTAATTAAAAAAGCAGAATATCTACTTAAATATGAGTATCAATCAAAAATAATGTTCAAACAAATCATTTCAAATTGTCGTTTGTTTATAACCAAGATTTGTTAATCTTCGTTTATATATATATATATTTTGGGAATTTTCTTTTTGGGAATTTTTTCTATTTATTAAAAATGAAAACTAATCTTACTTTATTTCTTCTTGATTTGTTTTTCAGTCTGTGGCTTAAATTGCGGACAACGAAGCTGTTGTTTTTGCTTACTCTCAGCTTGACTTTTGTCCCCCTTTTCACATGGTCACTCTGTTATGTTGGTGACTGGCACAAGAAACTTGGACATTGTCATGGCATGTTCCCCTAAGTACTTACGCTGGCCATTTGTCAACTTTCTTTTGTTATCAAACACATTTATGATAAGCATTCGATCAGATGAATATGAATAGACATAGAATTTAATTGGAAAATATTTTACTTTATATAAATGAAATATATACAAGGATGAATCAATAAGTTTGTAGCTTGATAACATTACAAGCTGAATTTTGCTCTGAACATTTTGCTGTATAATGTTCTATCTATGTGATTAATGAAGACGTGTTGGGTTAGGTGCATTGACAAGAATGAGATTATGTTGAAAAATAGTTGTGTAAAATAAATGCTTTTATCAGTATACAGACTTATTGAGGAATCTACATGTATGCATATGTAGACATGATTTTAGGAAGAAATTCTTTGAAAATTCTAGTGTTTTCAGTACCCATCTCCAAATGAAAAATGAAAGATGGCAATTATTTGGCTTGTAAAGAAAATTTTGAAAGCATGACTTCATTTGCCTTTCTTACTATTTTCTACTTATCGACTTTTTCTGTTGAGTGTTGAAAGTGTTTATAGAATGGGCCATTTCTTGTGAATGTCAAAATTCCCAAAGTTCATGAATTCAAATCCAAGTGAAAGTAACTAACAATAATTGACAATAACAACATGTATCAAATTTTGCCTCTGAATAGTTAAATTGATTTCTTTTGTTTTTTTTTTCTATCTAGATATCTAATTTTTTTTCTTGTGGAGATATAAATTTTAATACAAATATATATATCTTTAGTGTGATCTCTGGGTCCATCATAGACATAAATAAATGGTTCACTATTGGTTATAAGAAATACCTCAGCAATTTACATTCCACTGTTTTGTTTTGTTTTTAATCCAAAATTTTTTTGTTTTGTTTTAGTGCCAATATATATTTATAATACAGCAAATATATCTAATTTTTTGTCTATAACTTTTTGCTGTACTAGAGTTATCTCCCTTGCATTGGCAATGTCAAGTAGAAGTGCTATGACTGTAGCAGACTGCTCCAAGATACTTTGTGAAGTTTGGACATGAAAAGACTGATTTTGTAAAAGAGCAAAGAACAACAACAATAATTAGAAAAACAATTGCATGTAAAACAATGTTGTAATAATCTTAAGGCCTTAAAAAAAAAAGACAAAATTTTTGACAGTCTGGATAAACTCGTCATTATTTAAAAATCTTAAATATTTAATTAAAGGCAGGATTTGATACATATATTTGTTGCAATATTGTTAGACACATATTCATTGTTAGACACAATGAATATGTCATATATGACAATAGTCATTTATTATAGTTACAAAAGAAAAGTTTTACATATGTAAATATATATACTAACACACACAAACAATTCTCTCTCTTATATATACAGTACTGTGCAAAATTATTAGGACAAGAACTATCTTATCTTTTATGAGGCATCTTGACAGAAAATAAACAATTTAATTAAAGTAATTTTATTTGATTTATTCAACAAATACTTTAACAAGAAAAAAATACTTGTTACAAAATAAATTTAATATTTAGTATAATAGCCTTTTACTTTGATTACAGCCTTCATTCTGTAAGGCATTGACATCACAAGCTTCTTCAATGTACCTAATGGTATCTCCTGCCAAGCAGCTTGTATTTGTTCCCAAAGTGTGTCTTGTGAAGTAACATTAGATTTATCAATTTGAGAGGTGAAGGGAATAAGAAAAAAGTCAGTCATATCCAAGGATGATAGAATAATGAGTAATTTCAAAATAACTTGTTTAATAGAAAATAGGAAAAATTAAATATAACTTCTTTTTAATACATTTCTTTTACACCTCGGTTTAAATAATCAATATTTATTAGCAATTTACTTGGCTTTTCACCCTGTATTTGAATTCCAGTGAGGTTTTTAGGAAAATCACCCCTGTCCTAATACTTTTGCACACTACCGGTAGTGTGCAAAAGTGTTAGGACAGGAGTGATTTTAAACTTTATTTTGATGTCTCATAAAAGATGAAATAGTTCTTGTCCTAATACTTTTGCACAGTACTGTATATATTGCTTAAAATAGAATAGTTTGTCCAGTAAAGGACATATGCAGGTCCAGTAAAGGACATATGCAGGTCCAGTAAAGGACATATGCAGGTCCAGTAAAGGACATATGCAGGTCCTATTTTGAAATGAGTGTCAAAAGTTTGCAGTTAATTCCAACTGAAGTCATTTTCATTTGACATTACTGATGAGAGAGAGACACAGACAAACAAAGTGTTTAAGAATTCAAAGAACGAGAGAAAAGAACAAAACTGAAGACTTATTGAAAATAGGTTTACAGCAATCAGGCAAACATTTTACCCATGTTAGTCATGTAACTGTACTGCTCCCTACAGAACAAATTTCACTTGTTTTTTTCCTTTTTACATGTATGTATATCTGAATATAAGTATTATGGGTTTATTTTAATTAGTAATGTTGAGTTTTTTTGTTTTTTTTATAGAATCTTCTGTAAAACTGTTTCAAAATGTCTCCTTTATTTCTGGTGTATTTTTCATTTTCTTAATGCTTTTCTCCTTAATAATCTTTTGAAGTTGCCATTGATCTTATTGTATAAAGTGAACATTATGATCATCTTATGATGACTTGCATGCCAAATACAAATCTCTGAAGTTTTCAGATTTTACCTGTTGATGTCTTTCTTTA
This sequence comes from Ascarosepion bandense, assembly GCA_037127315.1. Lineage (NCBI taxonomy): Eukaryota > Metazoa > Mollusca > Cephalopoda > Sepiida > Sepiidae > Ascarosepion > Ascarosepion bandense. The sequence goes on along the minus strand of JBBBDQ010001153.1, from coordinate 1,458,972 downwards.
ACCACCTGCCAAAGACTGTTATTAATTCCTATTTCACTTTCAGTGAAGATCCACTGAAATTTACTTTAAATGCTTATTTCAAATATTGACTTTGAGAATGTCATGTTCATTTTGATCTGTTGAAAATTCAAAAGAACAACAGTTAAATCTTAAGTTTCACATTCCAACTTCACTGAATTAAAACAAAAAATAACTTTTTTCGATTATGTGTTATTGAACAAAAGTCATTGATATTTTATTTATTAGCAGTTTTAGTCATACTTTATATTCTAAAACTTTCTTGATCCATAAGTCTATAATGATCCGCATAATTATTCATCCTAAGGAATATGTGAAAATAATATTTAGATCAATAAAATCATACAGAAAGATGAATATTATATAAAAAAATTGCATTCAATATTTTAACTTTCCAAATTGACACCTTTTTGAAAAGTGCAGCCACCTGATGTAGATATATTTTGAAAATCTGCAAAATAAAATCAGTTTGGTAAAGTTCTTTTTGAGAAACCAATTGTTTCTTTTGGTTCATGATGGAACATTTCTGAACCGTAAAAAAATGTCTAATATATATATATATATATATATATATATACATACGGAATGAATTGTTTGAATATTATTTTTTATCGATACTTGTATTTAAGTAGATATTCTGTTTTTAATTTAAGCAGTATTATATATTTATATCTACTGGCCTGATTAATTACGATAAATTAATTAAAACCTCGTTTAGTCTGGAGGCCATTCATGGTTGAGTGGTCTAAGACGTTGCCAGATCAAATGGTAGCTTCCCCTATATAGATAGGGGTCGCAGGTTTGAATCCTGCTGAATGGCACACATTTTCGTAATAACAATTTATCGTAAATAATCAGGCTAGTAGATATAAATATATAATACTGTTTAATTAAAAACAGAATATCTACTTAAATATGAGTATTGATCAAAAATAATGTTCAAACAAATCATTTCAAATTGTCGGTTGTTTATAACCAAGTTTCGTTAAAATATATATATATATATATATATATATATATATATATATATATTCTTTTATATGTGAAATACCTCAGGTTAATTTCATTCAATCATTTCTTTCTACACTTCTTTATCAAATACTACCTCTGTTTCTATTTCTATATAGAATAAGGCATCACTTGAAATGTTTCTATATAGAACAGTTATCAATTGAAAATATAGACTCATGGCTGAGTCTCAGTGTTGTAAGCAAACTGCAACCATTTCAGTGTTTCTTGCTTGCTTCAAAAATGACTCAATTGGTGCTCATTCTCATAGACTTCTACTAGATATAATTATTATTATTGACATGTGTTGAACAGTTTTTATAAAGAATTCAACCTCAAATAAAATGTTTGTATTTTTATATAGAAATATAAATTGCTATGACACTTAGTCAGTCATTTGAAATCGGAACGACATACCGAATACGCGTTCGTCATTACTCGTCATTACAAACAGTAACGAAGGTGAATGCATTTCTGTAGCTTTCAATATTAACTTTCCAGCCTACTGTTCTATGGTAGGCGACCTAGAATTGCTAAAAGTTTGATTTTCTCAGCTCGAGTCAATCTGAAAAGTTGATTGAAATCAAAGATAAATGTATTCTACTTGGGGTTGTGTGTAACATTTAAATAAAGGATCAAAACTAAAATGAGTGAAAGTAAAAAAAAATGAAGCACTTATTTTGATTTTCTTTTTTTTTTCTCCTTGGAAAGGAAAAACGTCTTTTGTTTAGTCGTCCCTTTTATTCCAAATCACCAAAATTCCCAACAAGAACAAGAAATAAAGAAATCATTATTTCTTTCGAACAAATATTTTTATAATTTATTTTCATAGAAAACTGAGAAAAAAAATTGTTCAGTTCCTGTGTTAAAAATAAAATGAACTCATTTTCCCGATGATTGTGTTTGTTTGGATTCAATAAAAGTTAATTGTTGTATGTGTTTTATTCTCTTTAAAAATTAAAAAAACGTTTTTGTTGGTGTTGAAATTGGGCACATGGCAAAAAAGTGAATTTGTTTCTTGTACATATTGTGTATTTTACAAGTATTTGAGAGAAAAGTACGAGAAAAGTGTATTTTCTTCTTTCACGGAATTAAACCAAAGACCTAATATTCTGCTTCATTTCTCTAGAGAAATTACAAAAGATCGTTTATCTTGTTTTTCAGATTTGATTTCCATTTTACAAGGAAAAATTATCAAAACTCATTCCTACTATTCTTACTAAGTCGCAACAAATCAAGACCAATAATTAATAGTTTAGAACCAAGTTCTTGAATCGTAATTTCATAATAAATCTATGTTTGCATTTTCCATCTGAAACATGTACAACAATGAAATTTAATATAAAATATTTTTTATTACATAGACAAGTTTGGTATAAGGTCAATTTACTGAAGTGTCTGTTGATCATTGAACTTGTTACTTGATTAACAAGTTTTTTGCATCTTTGCCTTCTATTTTACAATAAAATTTAACCTCTGCAATTTTTTAGCGTAAAAAGACCAAAATGAATTTTAACTAGAGAAAGTTGCCATTTGACAATTTGTAGTGTAAGTTTTCTTTTTCTCATTTCAGCTTTAATACTTTCTTTAATTCTCACATCATTATCAGAAAACATTGCAGAAAAATTGAAAGAATTTCTATTACAAGACCTAGCCTTACATCCTTTATTCTTGAGTGTTTCCATTTTAGGCTCCCTCTATCATAGTGATTAGACTTCGAGGCTCACAAATAAATAATCCTAAATTTAGACATATAGCAGCTACATCTTTTAATCATCCATAAACCATATATCGCCATCTTTGTTTATGTATTACAAAGTATATAGTATTAGATGTAATAGTATTAAAAATTTTATAGTCGGTCATTGTCAGCTTTTAATTTTTGATTTGTATTTCGTCCATCTTATTTCTGGTTTTTATTGGAGCTCCCAGATTTTCATTCTACAATCATTAGCAAATAGTGTGAATCAGTTTTATGGGTGTTTTATGATAGAAAAACGATAGAGTAGATGAAAAGGTTTATTAAGAAATAAAAAAAAATTATAATCATATAATGAACAGTAATGTTTTGTACGTGTATCTGTTCATAACCTCTTTGTCTTTTGAATCCTGCTTCTCAGGTTCAGACATCCAACTTGAAGGAGTCACATATCCACTAGGCCAGAGGTCTGCTGATTAAACTGGGTAGTAAAATTAGCTTGCAAACACTATATTAGGCAGAGAACTGGGGAGTGAAATGAAGAGATCTTGAAAGTGCCAAGCCAATTGTGTAGATAAGTAAAAATGCCTTATAGCTGAAAACTTGCTCTTTGCAATGGTGTGCTTTTGTGTTCTTTGTGCTGTAGTTTCTCGGGGAAATAAAAAAGATTGGCTTTTTATCAGTTACTTTCTTTTCCCAGCAAGGAAACCCATGCTACTTTGATATCTGCACTTGTCTGATATCAGCCAATTCATCTAATTTTCTCGCTTTCTACTGGCCTTTAGAAGTTGGACTGAATCATATAGCAAGTGATCAATGTCCTTCTCCAACTTAACAGCTTCTGCCATACACATACCTAATCTTTCCACTTCACCTTTGGATAGGATCTTTCCACATTCCTCAAGTCTGATTTCTTTTTAAGAAAACATCCATTTAGTTTTTTACAATATTGAAAATTTAAAATGGATTTTTGTTCATCTTTTAGGAGACTTAAAATCTTTTAGGAGACTTTCTAGAAAGAAAGAAACTAAGGAAGATTTGTGGTACCCTTCACATTAAACTGATTTTATATCTCAATAAATACTTTGGATGTATTTAACCACATCTCTTATGCTGCTCCGTCATTAATGTCCCTCTGATTAATCCTTTTATTGTCCTCAAAATGACAATGCCCCCCCCCCCCCATGTTTAATTTCATTTTTATTTTCACGAAACAGCTGATGACTTTCCACCTGGTGATGAAATGATCATTTGAAATCCACTCGTTTTGATTGCATGCGTATTTGGGAGACTTAAGCCACAAATCATGAAGCAGCCACACAACTAAAAAGTGAATTCACAACATAAATAATTAGAATTCATTTTTCAGCATTTCTCCAAAACGAGGCACATAAGATTTGTCTATAATAACCGACTAGATCCACTAAAGTTTTAATAATTTGATCTCATTAATCAAACAATCTCAGATCATTTCTGCATACAGGAAAGAATATTTGGCTGTTGGCCAATACAGAATACATATTGTGAGCAAATATTGAGCACGACTGGCGTTATTGTTTGCTTTTGAAACATTTTACATCATTTAATAAAAATGTTGTTTCTGCGATAACAAAAGAATAACAGCAAAAAACAAAACAAAACCTTTAATCCAGTTTGATAAAAAAAGGTATAAAATGTGAGAGTACAAGGTTGAAAGCTGAGAGGGCTGAACAGATCTGATCCTTGTAATCATATTGAATGCAGAAAGAAAAAAAAACAGTAAACCAAAGCTTAGATTTTCTCATATTGTTACTTTAGTATTTATAAAATCTGTGATACCCACAAAACATTCATTTGCTACAGAGGTGAGTGCACTGAAATGGAAACTTGTATTATTCTGATATATGTCTATTTTGGTGGAGAAACATTGTAAATTATCAATCGCTAAACATAGAATTTTAACTTTAATTCTTTTTCTGGCAAAATTATAAAGAAATAACTAGAAGTGGACAATTGTTTATTAAGAAGAAAGTGAATGAAACTGTTTCATTTTGGGTTGTTGATAAAAAAATACCAACTTCTGTGGATTATAAGTAAAATGAAAGAAAACTTTCTATAGGGTTGACAGTTTCAACTACAAATTCCGTTCATTAGTTTTTAGCTCCAAATGACACAAGTTAAGATTAGCCAGGCTTAAACAGAATGGATATTGCACAGTCAGCTCTATCAAAAAAGTGTCTCGACAAATTTCATTAATTTCTTGTTTATTACTAGGAAGTCAATGAACCCGATACTGTTATAAATGTACGCAAAGAGATTTGCATAAAATACTGCTTCATATGGCAAATCATGCTTACGACAAGTAGGCATCACTGCTGTTTTGGGATGGCATTCTACAAACTAACTTTGTTAAAGAATTTTATTGTGCTGGATTATGGTTGGATAAAAACTGGATTCCTATTTGGTGATTTCAAAGCCGTTTTGTGTCAGTGAGTGACAAGCAGATAATCTTGCAGACAACCTCCAGGAACATCACTGATCGACTGAATCCTGCTTTTATTACTTGAGATCATGTGAGAAATAAAAACAGGTCTTGTCGTTGCTTTTGTAACTTGGGTCAAAATGACCGTGACCCTTGACACTTTGGAGAGTCAAGAGAGTGTGTGTGTGTGTGTGTGTGTGTGTGTGTGTGTGTGTGTGTGTGTGTGTGTGTGTGTGTGTTTTAATTTCTGGATTGAAAACCCTGTTCTGACAAACACCAACCTAGATAATTGGCTTTTTGATAATTTTAAATTTTAGCTCAGTTGTCTTGGTTCAATTCCAAAGCTGAATGCTTTAGGTGTTTTGTTGAGCAAAAGTAATTGTAAATGGATGTGATACTTTCCTGGGCTATGCAAATTGCGTTTATTAAATTGTACAATTTTAGAACGAATTCTAGATTGTATAATTCAAACAGCTAATTGGAGTTTGATGTATCAACGGATTGATCAAAGTCTCTCTCCTCTATTTTTTATTTATTTATTTATTTTTTGTTTAGGACAAAAAGAGGCCCAATGAACATGCAATCCAGTAAAAGTAAGGTTATGATAAACAAGTCAGAAAAGCTGAGTCTGACCTGTCTTCTGACACATCCCAAAAGGCATTGTTCTCTTTTTCACTTGTAACTCTGAATGCTAGATGCAATTTATTCATCACTCCATTGAAAACTTAAGCCAGCTTCTCAATATAAATACTGGGGATTTTAAATATGTACAAGCAAATCCTGCACTATTTACCTTATTCAGACTATTATCCTAATCTTTTTTGCCATGTTTACGGCATTTCAGCTGTTCTACGCTCTAGCATTTTTCAGGTGCTAGTGTAAATACAACCTCATCTCAGAAGTCAATACTTGTATATAAAATTCCCCAAAAACGTTGGACGACACAGGACTCATAAAAATCCTGCCTATTTTATTGTGCATCATATTTTCAAAACTGAATTCCACAAGCACAGTGGCAAATTTCATGAGCTAAACAAAGATAGCCTCTGAATTTAGGGGGGGGGGCAAATGAATCAGATACAAGTGGATATCAACTCAAAACAAAAAAATTAAAGAGCCGAGTTTGAATTCCAATTGAATTCATTGCGTGCACTTATGTGCAAATACCCGTTGGGAAAGGTATTAATCCTTCATTTCGCCCTCCAGCTATGAGTTAAATAACAGGACAGTTTGTGTTCTATAGCCTTGGTTGGCAACCAGTCTAGTGCAAAAAGTAATGGCAACCTACCAAAAATCTGCCCAATCATTCATGGATTGAAAGAGACATAATTGCCCAAGCATGATCATGTGATTGAACTTAATTGACTGAATGGAAACCATGTATATTTATTATCAGAGGTGAAAGTAAAATTTTACATAAAGATAGCTAAAGTAAACAAATCCCTTATACTGAACAAGTCTCAAGTACTGGTTGTAACGGTCAACCATTTGGCCAATCTGTGCTACTCGGAACCCACAAGAGATGAAAGAGGTCTTAATGAAACATTCACTTTATGGCTCTAATTTTAAAAATGGTTGCTCAATGACAATAAGTATTCACCGATAGGAAAATACAGGGGAATTTCATTTTTGTCTTAAATATCAAGACAAGATTCAACCATTTCTGCTACTGCTGTTTCAGCTGTTGATCCTCAGCCAGTAAAGAATGAAAAAAAAGGATTTTCTCCCTGTTACTGTCTGATGCTCTACAGTAGTGCTAACTTTTAAATTTTTATTAACTTCTTCTATGTGCCCTGTCCCTTCAGGACATAGGCGATCATGGTTCTCCACGTCTCCCTATATCTGGTGGCTCTTAGTATGTTTGCTCCTGTTATACCTTGTAAACCCCACTTCCATCATCCACCTGGTCAGGCCCTGCAAATATGTTATCTGCGGCCTTCCTCTGTCTCTTTTTCCTTCTATATTGTCTGTCAGTATCAGGTTCTCCAAGCTCTCCTTCCTCATTGCATGTCCCAGGAACTTCAGTTGTCTCTTCCTGATGCTCACTATTAATTTCCTTTTTGTTGTCATTCTTTCCAACACCTCATCGTTGCTTGCATGTTCAGTCCACGATATCCGCAGCATCCTTCTGTAGAACCACATTTCCGCTGATTCAAGTTTTGTTCTCATTTTCGATGATATTGTCCAGCATTCACTGCCGTATTGAAGAACTGACATCACATAGCAATCTAGCGCTCTCTTTGTTTCTAGGGAAATTTCCCTCTGTCTTAGTACTTTACTCAGCTTCTGGAATGGGTCCTTTGCCATGCCAATTCACCTTCGGATCTCAATGTCACACTTTGAATCTTCTGTTAGAACACTTCCTAGGTATTTAAATTTTTGTACTTGCTTGATTCTGATATCTCCCACCCGTATTTGGCATTTTGGGTCGCACCTTTTTGCTGATGACCATGCATTCTATATTTCATAAAAAATGTAATTTTCTTGATTATTTTTTAAATTTTTTTTTTTGACAGTAAGTTCACTCGGTAAAATTCCTGGGAGCAATTCAAATGAGAGGGTTAGAGTGTAAGGGGCACAGTTTATGTGGATAGGTGGGGAAGATAATGGTTAATCCTAGAGATGAATAGGTTAGTATTGTAGTGACTGGGAAAACATCCTCTTGGGAGTTGGTTACTCAGAACAATGGTTCATAGGAAGAAGCAGCTTGAGTGAGACTTACTTCTCATCAATAGAGAGAAAATGAGGTTGGTTTGCTACAATGTGTGGGTCCCTAGCTCTCAAGGTTAACTTTGATGGAACTAAGAAATGTAGTTCATCTGAGCGCCTTTTCATGGAAGTAGTGATAGAGCAATGAGAGACTTACGGCATCTTGTCTGTGAGAGTAAAGTTGCAGGGTGGAAAATAATTTGTCACCCACAAGGGTGTGAGGATGCTTTCAGACTCTACCAAGATAAGAAAGTGAGGACTGGATACCTTCTGTCTAAACATGATGGCAATACAATCCATTATAGCTTCGGATCTGGCTCTAGTAATGGATAGCAGGATTTGTTAGGTAATTACTGGAGGGGTGCAGATTACTGACCAATGCAAGAATTCTACTTGAGGTCATGAGTTTGATGTCCAATATTCATTCAAGGGGTCTCTCTGAATGAACATCCATTTTGACTTGTGGTAATTCAGAGTACAATTGATGGTAATGGAATATAACTAGTTTGGTTTTGGAGGCACTGAATGTAACCAGCTAGTTCTCCAACCTCCACTGAGATGTCAGTGTCAGATTAGAGGAAACATCATTTATCAAGCACCATGGGTTTTGGATATGCACCCATATAATGGTTTATCAAGGATTTTTGGATGTGCGTTGTGGTGTAGTGGATATTGGCTCTGAACGAGAAATCGGGGAACCGAGTTCGAATTCCAGTTGAATTCCTAGCATTCACTTATGCACAAACACTCTTGGGAAAGGTATTAATCCGTCTCTTCCCTTCAAATAATAGGAGAGATTGGGTTCTATAGCCTTGGCTGGCAACCAGTCTACCGCAGAAAGCAATGGCAACCTACTGCAGGATAATCTTCTGCCCAGTCAGTCATATCTCTTTAGAGACATGATCACCCAAAGCGTGTATCACGTATTGCACTTAACTGACTGACTCAATATAATAGTTGGAAACATGATTAAAACTTCTACTGGGCATAAAGTGGGAAATCGGTTTTCTATTGTTATTAAGTAATAAACTGATCCCCCATTAATTATGCTTAATATAATAATGTAATATAATCTCTTCTCCCTCCAGCTATGAGTAAATAACAGGATAGATTGGGTTCTATAGCCGTGGCTGGCAACCAGTCTACCGCAGAAAGCAATGGCAACCTACTATGGGATAATCTTCTGCCGAGTCAGTCATGTCTCAAAAGAAACATGATCATCCAAAGAGTGTATCCCGTATGGCACTTAACTGACTGACCTATATAATGTTGTATCATCAGCATAAATGTTCACAAATGATCAGTGTAAACTCTTAAGCAGTTCATTTATGCAAAGTGAAAAAAGAGTTGGTTCAAGAAGTGACTGCTGGAAGATGCCTGTGATGATTGCTAGGGCCCAGAGGAATGGCCATTACCAACTACCTTCAAGGACCTCCCCATTCAAAATGACTTTGATATGATTTGTATATATGTTTGAGTTTTTTTTTTTATCATTTTACCCCAAACGAGGCATTCCACTGCTACTGTTGCGCAGGGGGTTACATAGGGGGAAGTAATGAGAAAGAGGGGTTAGTTATAGGAAATGTCGGGACGAGGGTGAGAGACGGATGAGGATACCGAGGATAGGGGTGGGGTAGATAGGAAGAGAGTTTGAGAGAATGGATGCGAGTTAGTGTGATAAGAAGTGTCTATTGACTTTATATTTAAATTCCTGGAGATTGTATCTGTCGGCGAAGCTAGTATATGGAAGGGAATTCCACAGGCGAGAAGTGCGAGAAAAGAAGTTACATTTTATCTGTTTCACTGTAAAGAGTGGGACCTAGTTGCTAATCTAGTATCTCGTGCAAATTCATACTTAGGGGGCACCAGTGGTCTAAGTTCATTGGAGAAGAAACCGTGAAAGTATTTATAGAAGAGGCACAGGGAAGCTACATCACGCCGGTGAGAGAGTGACTGCAGCCGGTCAGCCAAGTCGGTATCTATCACATTACAGTTTCTCCGTTGGATTTTGTCAAGAACCCCGAGGAGAATAGCAGGGGCACCCAACCAGATGTGGCAGCCGTATTCAATACACGGGCGGATGGTAGATTTATATATGGGCAGGATAGACTCAGACGGGAAAAACTTACTGGTCCTGCACAGAGAACCGACTTTGGGGAAATCAGCTGATTACACTACCATGGTTTCAACTTTTTCGGCTTCGTCAAGTGATTTGTATTCAATAAAAATCCCTTGACGAAAGTGAAAACGTTGAAACCATTGCGGTGTAATCAGTTGATCTTCCCAACTCAAATATCTAAAATCTCTACATGTTAAAGCTTAATTTTTCTTCAAACATGAATTGAATATTTTGTAATACAACTATTTACTGGTCTAATTCAAATCTAACTGAAATATGACATATAACTGTTTAGTATATATATATATATATATATATTAAAAAAGGATTAATTCAAAGATGTTGAATGGCCATTTCGAAATGAAGATCCCCACGGGGGACAACACATCACCTCAGCAACAGAAAAAAACCTTTCAGAAACTATATATATATATATATATATATATATATTAGTCATCCACATTCAAGCCTGTTTCGCTGTATCACAGCTCATTAGTGTGGCTAGAGTCATCCACTTGCTTCTGGCCGGGATCGTAACTCGACCGATTTGGTGTCAGTTGGAGTCGCTACCCCTCCACACACAATTTTCTGGTTAACGATTTCCCGACAACGCCTGCGTGAGCGTGATCTCTCTCCGGCTACCCTCCTACTTCATACAACTGTCACTGACGAAGAATAAAATATAAGCTTGTATTTTTGTATATACGTATTCCTCGCTGTCTGTCAAGAGATGTTTTTTTTCTTTCTAGCGGGGTGATGCAAACTAAGGATAAAACTAAGGCGATTAAAGAAACCTAACACAGGCCTAAGACTTCAGTACAATAGACTCGTGAATGGCCCGAACCTGCAGGAAATCTATATGGACAGTGTGTAAACGAAATACGAAGGACAAATTGGAAACGGAAGCTCAAAATGAGACGCACTAGGTGTGGTTCTACTGACATCGGTGATGACATCATCCCAAAGAAAAAAGCACGTCGGAAGAAAAAAGAGTGGATCACTGAAGAGATTCTTAACCTGATGCAAAAGAGACAAAAATCAACGCCAAGATATGGAACGGAATGCAAGAAACCACACAAAGAAATAAGGAGAAAATGCAGACATGCTAAAGAAAGATGGTTCAACGGCAAATGTGCCGAAGTAGACAAATAATGCTGATATGTGTAAAAAATAAAGGAACTAACAAATGAAAAGACCTGTTCAGCAACAGGATGTATAAAAGCAAAGGACGATACACTTATACTAGAAAAATAAAAATACTTCAGAGATGAGAAGAGTATATTGGTGATCTCTTCCACGACAATAATGCACAAAAATACGGATGGACCAAAAATATTAAAAACTGACGTGGAATCGGCAATGGCCAAATTGAACAGAAATAAAGTAGCAGGACCCGATGGAATTGTAATAGAGATGTTGATACCCTTGAAAGACTTTAGCATCGACAGGCTCACAGAAATAACAAACGAAATCTACAACAGCGGCAATAAACCGGAGGACCTAAGCAGATCAATTTTCATAGCCCTACCTAAGAATCCAGGTGCAAAGGAATGGGAACCCTATGAAATAATCAGCTTACTGAGCCTTATAACAAAACTCATCACCCGGATTCTGATGAACAGAGCGCGTAGCAGAATCGGCACAGAGATGGGACAAGAACAATGTGGGTTCGTTAAAGATACCGGAACAAGGAATGCAATATTCATGCTCAGAATGCTATTTGAAAGAGCAATAGAAATGCAGAAGGACTTTTATATGAGCTTTATAGACTACGCAAAGGCATTTGATAAAGTACGCCACAAAGTCTTGATAGAGACGCTCGACAACTTCGACATTTTCGGAAAAGTCGTTAGAATAATCAAGAATCTATATTTTCTACCGCTTGCGTACGGATAGGAAGTGAATTCAGCAGGTATGCAAAAATAGAAAGGGGGGGGGGGGTAAGACAAGGATGTGTTTTCTCACCGGATCTATTCAACTTATACAATGAAACAATTCTGAGAGAAATAAAACCCTTGCCAGGATTCGTCATTAGCGGCTACAATCTCATCAATGTAAGATACTCAGATGACACAGTGCTGATAACAGACACGGAAATGAAAAAGCAGGATCTTCTACAGAACGTAGCAAGAGAAAGCGAGAACAAAGGACTAAGCATAAACTTCAAGAAAACTGAATGTATTGTCATCAGCAAAAAAGAAGAACCCAAAATACCAACTACAGGTCGGAGAAACTAAAATAAAACAAATAAAGAAATTTGAAAACCTGATATGCTGACAGAGGATAGGAAGTGCGATGTTGAGATTCAAAGACGCATTGGAATGGCCAAGGACACATTTCAAAAGCTAAGCAGAGTATTAAGAGATTGGAAAATTTCATTGGAAACAAAAAAGAGTGCTGGATTACTATGTGATGTCTGTCCTTCTGTATGGAAGTGAATGCTGGACAATCTCCTCACGGATGAACGAGAGGTTTGAGGCAGCAGAAATGTGGTTTTAAAGAAGGATGCTGAGGATACTATGAACTGAGCACGTGACTAACGACGAGGTGTTGGAGGGGATGGAAACGAGGAGAAAACTCATACTTTACATAAGGAAGAGACAGATGAGGTTCCTGTGACATGTAATGAGGAAGGAGGGCTTGGAGAATTTAATACTCATAGGACGGGTAGAGGAAAGAGAGACAGGGGAAAGCAGCGCGAGACTTACTTGATAGGCCTGAGCAAATAAATGGCAGAGCAGGGTTTGGGAGAGAAGGAACAGAGCGAAGTGGAAGTCCATGATCGCCTACGCCCTGAAGGGACACTGCTCTTGAAGAAGAATACAAAAACAGAAAGGGTGTAAAACAAGGATATGTCTTCTCAGCGGACTTATTCAAACTATACAGTGAAGTGATTCTGAGTGTTGTAGAGTAGTTTTCGCACTGAAGGTTATAATCGTGCTATGTCGGTTGCTAATCGACTTAACGTCCCCAAAATGTTAGGAACTTGGTAATCTTCTACTAAAAGCTGACTCCTTAGTATTCGACTAACTGCCGACTAATATCAACTGCCTAGTAGTTCTACTGAACTCAAATAGAAGTCTAAAGAACTCCTGTGAACTTCCTAAGTACTTGCTGTTAACTCTTATTAATATAATAGGGAGAGTCCATTATTTGAGGAATTCATTATTGGCAGCCACAATCTGAACAACATATGCAAATGACACAGTGCTGATAGCAGACACGGAAAGAAAACTACAAAACTCCTAAAGAAGAAAGTAGTAAACATCATCTGCAGGTAGATAGAATGGTTGTTAGCAAAAGTCAGTCAGTCAGTCAAGTGCCATACGTGATATACGCTTTGGGCGATCATGTCTTGAAAGAGACATGACTGACTGAGCAGAAGATTATCCTGCAGTAGGTTGCCATTGCTTTCTGCGGTAGACTGGTTGCCAGCCAAGGCTATAGACCGCAATCTGTTCTATTATTTAACCCATAACTGGGGGAAGTGGTGGATTAATACCTTTCCCAAGGGTATTTGTACGTTAGTGAATGGAAGAAATTCAACTGGAATTCGAACTCGGCTCCCCGATTTATCGTTCAAAGTCGATATCCATTGCACCACAAGATAAGCCCAAAGTATGAATTACAAGTACAAAGATTTAAATACCTAGGAACTAACAGAGGACGGAAAGTGCGACACTGAAATCCGAAAACGCATTGGGATGGCCAAAGATGCATTTCAAAAGCTAAGCAGAGTATTAAGAAACAGAAAATCTTCGTTAGAAACAAAAAGAAGAGTACTGAACTGTTATGTAATATCGGTCCTAATGCTGGACAATCTTCTTACAGATGAAGAGTATGCTTCTACAGAAGGATGCTGAGCATACCATGGATCTATGATATGAGCAACGACAAAGTTCTACAGAAAATGGAAACAAAAGGAAACTTACTTAACATAAGCATGAGATAGATAAACTCTTTAGGACACATAATAAGGAAAGAGGGCTTGGAAAAACTGATGCTCACATGACAGATTAAAGGCAAAAGGGACAGGGGAAAAAAGGCATAATCTACATAGTGAACAAGAATAAGCAGATGGCAGAACAAGGTTTAAGAGAAATAACAAAAAGACAATATTTATTAAAAGCTATGAAGAACAGGAAATTGTGGAGAGCCATGATCGTCTACGCCCTGAAGGGACACAGTATGCAGAAGTAGTAGTTCAAGGAAGCATTTTATGACAAACAAATATTATCCGAAGTTACTTATATGTGTCATTTTTTTAAGTGCAATATTTTACAGATTTAACTTTTCATTTTAATAAACTGAAAAAAGGAATATTGATTAGAAAATTAACTTTTTAAATTTTATTCGTAAAAATTTTATTAAATCTCAGATTTGATTAAACACACTTCAAAGAGTCTTTTTGATCAATAAGGGACTTGGATATTATTGTGTGACGTTATAATAGCGAAATATCTCGTAGGCTTCTTCAGGACAATCATTGCTTTCACTGTCTTCAAGACTGTCAACGAAATATTTTGAATCACGAGCCAAGGAAATATCTGGAGATAAATCTCGTTTGTTGCACCGTTTTTTGGTTAAATAAATAATTTCTATTCTAAGCAACTTTAGCGAAAGAGCAACAATCGCTACAAAGTACATTAAAATATTGTAGCTTTGGAGAGAGAGAGAGAGAGAGAGAGAGAGAGAGAGAGAGAGAGAGAGAGAGATGTATGAAAGAGAAAGGATGAGAGAGAGAGAGAGAGAAAGAGAGAGAGATAGTGTAAAAGAAAGCGAGGGTAAAAACGTATATGAGAAATATATATATATATAGAGAGAGAGAGAGAGAGAGCATTGAAAAGGAGAGAAAAGAGAAACAGAAAAAGATAGAACGAGAGAGAGAGAGAGAGAGAGACAGGATGTATGAAAGAGAAAGGATGAGAGAGAGAGAAAGAGATAGTGTAAAAGAAAGCGAGGGTAAAAACGTATATGAGAAATATATATATATATATATATATATATATATATATATATATATATATATATATATATAGAGAGAGAGAGAGAGCATTGAAAAGGAGAGAAAAGAGAAACAGAAAAAGATAGAAGGAGAGAGAGAGAAAGACAGGATGTATGAAAGAGAAAGGATGAGAGAGAGAGAGTGAGAAAGAGAGAGAGATAGAGTAAAAGAAAGCGAGGGTAAAAACGTATATGAGGAATATATATATATATATATATATATATATAGAGAGAGAGAGAGAGAGAGAGACCATTGAAAAGGAGAGAAAAGAGAAACAGAAAAAGATAGAATGAGAGAGAGAGAAAGACAGGATGTATGAAAGAGAAAGGATGAGAGAGAGAAAGAGAGAGATAGTGTAAAAGAAAGCGAGGGTAAAAACGTATATGAGAAATATATATATATATATATATATAGAGAGAGAGAGAGAGAGAGAGTGAGTGTGAGTGAAAGAAAGAGAAAAAGAGAGAGAGAGAGTAAATGAGTATTGTTCTTGAATATTTGCTGATTTTCAATGTTACTCTTTTCGCGAATTCTAAGATAAAATTGCCCGACATTGCGGTGCTAGGCAACCCAGAAGGTTCAATCAGGGACCATGAATTAGTCGCTGCGGGCTCCTCGACGTGATGTAATGGTTAGTAAACGTGTCATTACAATTGAGTAGTGAGCTCGAACCTCTCTGGGTGTCCCATACTTTTGGCCTTGTGCCATATCTAATCTGCTCTTAGAAAATCACCTATGAATTAGTCGATGCCATGTTTATCTGGTGGTAGCCAGCAGTTAAATGAGGAAGATTATATTTCGAGTCGAAGTCATGCGTGAAGATGCGGGTAGATTTCCAGTCACAAGGCCCATGAACCGGCAAACATCCGCCGTTTTGCAGCCTGGTTCGGTCTTTTTATTTGAATGCTGCCTTCTCATGAGTTGAGAGAGAAGTACAGATAGATAGATAGATAGATAGATAGATAGATAGATAGATAGATAGATAGATATGAAAAACTGAGATTGATATGAAAAACTGGGATAGATAGATAGATAGATAGATAGATAGATAGATAGATAGATAGATAGATAGATCTAAACTTATTTATAAATGGAACTTTGTATCTGTGTGTGTGTGTGTGTAGCCGTTACCTATAGACTCCGAAACGGCTGAACCGATTTTCTTGAACATTTACACAGTTGTACTATATGCGTCTTCGAGTGTTGTTAGCTGGGTTTTGTGTCGAGGTAACACCGATAAATATCGAAAATCGATAATCGAAAAAATCGGGTTATAGAAGGAGTGGTCCAATTTTAATCAAATTTGATACACTCATAGACAAAGACATAAGAAATGATATTCAGAAGTTTCAAGGTTGCAGTTCTATCCTTGGATGACTTATTTGACTCCGATATTGGAAATCGATACCCCGATATCCTACCGGGTCGGATCAAAATCAGTTTTTCAACCCTTTTATTTTAGTTTTTGCTTCGGGTTTGGCTGGGTAATAATTGTAGTTCTTAGTCTCAGCCATGATACCATTTACTCAGAGGACTTATTTAGCCTTCAAAATTCAATTTACAACGAAAAAAACTTATTTGATATCGATACCAGGAAATCAAAATTTGACTTACATCCATTCATTTTTCTTTCAGTCTACGATTTCGCTTTAACTGGAAACAACTATTGCTTTTTAGTCTTTCGTGCCAACGTCCAAAGAGTCTGAGCTCCAGGACCATGGATTAGTTTTAAAGCTTTCATTACACCCGAGCAACGCCGGGCTATACTGCTAGTAGATAGATAGATAGATAGATAGATAGATAGAGAGAGAGAGAGAGAGAGAGAGAGAGAGAGAGTGTGTGTGTGTGTGTGTGTGTGTGTGTGTGAGAGAGAGAGAGAGAGAGAGAGAGAGAGAGAGAGAGTAAATACCCTTATTTTAATTTGAATTCTTTCTATTTTTGTCCATATATTTTCATATTTTATTTTATCCCCACACTATCATCATCGCCTGGGGTTGGCGTTTGCAAATACTTGAATATCGTAGGTGGTCAAAGTAAACGACTGGACAATGATTCGTTCTTTATTCACACACACTAGAATATCTCTGCATGTATTGGTGTGAAATACTATTGCAATTACAAAAATACTTGTTTATTCTTACCGATATTTTCTCGGTGTAGATAAATTCACGTTTCTAAATGGTGTCAGAGTTCGAGCCCAGGTCAGTCAGTTAAGTGCCATACGTGATACACGCTTGGGCGGTCATGTCTCGAAAGAGACATGACTGACTAGGCAGAAGATTATCCCGCAGTAGGTTGCCATTGCTTTCTGCGGTAGACTGGTGGCCGACCCAATCTGTCCTATTATTTAACCCATAACTGGAAGGAAGAGACGGATTAATACCTTTCCCAAGGGTATTTGCGCGTAAGTGAATGCAATGAATTTAACTGGATTTCGAACTCGGCTCCCCGGTTTCTCGTTCCGAGCCAATATCCACTGTACCACAACACACCAGGTACAAACCAAAATTTTAAATGCTAATTTTCTAGACAAGTCGCATTTAAAAGACTCGAGCAGCATAATTTTTTCATTTCTCGTCGTTTGGCCTCGCACTCACTAAGCTAAGATTATTAAATATCAACATTCTAAACTTGGTCTTTCTATGGACTGGAACATTGATTTTAGAGGCTAGATTCGACCTACAATGTCTTTATTCACATCCACGCGTGCACAGAGTTGGATTAAGGCCAACTGATGTCCTAACCACAGACCAGTAATGATGCTCCACTTGGCCTGCACCTGCCAACAACTACGTTTAGATTCACTCATTTTAATGTAAACGCACAGTATATTCATATTGTTAAGATATATATCTGTTTATATTGTAATAAATAGGGCCACCTATCGTCCATTTCACACTCCTCCACTGGCTTTTGAACAAAAGTAGTAGTTTATCCCCTGTTACCTGTTTAGATTTCGGTTTCCGCTTCCTTCGACATTTTTTTTCATTCTTTTTCACTCTCAGTAGCCATTTGCATTTTAGTTTTATCATCTCCTTTTTTGGGGCGAACTAATTTAAAAAAAAAAACAATAGAAATGTAATTAATGAGAAATTATTATATTTATTGGTTTCTTAATATAATCTCGACATTAAGATCGGCGCATTTTGTTGATACTGCAAAAGGTTTAGAGGCAAGTGAACGAACTAAAGATAATTTCTAATATGAGGTATTATATCTATTTTCACGTTTTACATCATCCAGACTGTTGATCTCATCTTTATTGCCTTATTCGCGATCTTTTTCATGTGATTTACGATTTAATTAATCCACCAAAGTAGACTGCTCTAATTTCACTTTAGTATTTAAACCAAGTGTGGTTGGTGGGAAAATGAAAGTCCACTCGAATCTGTTTTCGCTGATTGCTAACGTGGAAACCGGAACAACGCTTCGCGCTTGGGACTCCGTTCCCTGCACACCGTAAACAATAGTTCTTAAGCTCTCTTTTTTTCTCGAACACGGATGTAGTCTTCACCAACTGCCCTGAAACCAAAAGTTGACTCTTTTTATCCTTTGTCGCTAGAAACCGAGATCCCTCGCTTGAGTCAGCCTTGCTCTCGCCGATAACGCATGTCTTTTCAACACTGCGTTGCCGAAGCTCGTCTCGCGGGTCTATGATGGCTACAAGCGCATATACAAACAATTCGCCTTCTTTTGCTTCGGTGAGGGTAGGTCTTCTCCACACTCCCCACTGATATCATCATCACAAACAGGGCATCCGAAGGGAACAACGCAAGCTTCATCCTTAGAGAGACTGCCATCTGAGGTTTCACTGAGCGACCGCTGGTAGACTGCTGATGTCAGAGCCATCATTTGGTTGACCCGACCCCATATAAATAAACTGCTTACTCTCTTCTGTGTTGCTTTCGTCGCTCGACGATATATATGACTTTGAAAATGGCCACAGGGCTTTAACATGGCGAGGTATCCCATCAATCCGCACCGTCTGCGGGCTGACAATTTAGGTTACACGCCCTGCCCCGAACTTAGCTGCGCGGAGTTTTAACCCAGATGACGTCACCCTCTTCATATCCTTCTCCAGTTATCTGTGGTTCAGGTGGAGGTTGGTTTCAATGCCTTTTACTCGGACATGGTATTTATGTAACGCATCAGCTGGTGCCGTGGAGGGCAAGATGTCGTTCTTTAGCGTGACGTTATACCAATAAACGACCTCCATCACGGAACAATATTTTCTTGCTGCAATGGTCTTAATACTTCTGTGACTGCGTTCTACAGTTCCATTCCCAACCAGTGAATGTGCGCAGCGGAGCCTCAACCGAAGGCCCCAGCTTGCAAACTCATTGAAGTGCCTGCAAGTGAAGGTAGGGTCGTTGTCAGTTAATATTTCGGGTGGTGGGCCCCTTTCAAAGAAAATCGTCTTCAACTGGTGAATGACACTAGTTGCATCTTGCTGGCGCAATGGCCGCCACGTTGCAAAACTGAAGAAACCGCAATCGATAAGCGTTAGAAAATGCCTGCGATTTTAATGGGTCATGTCCATTGCTAATCTACTCCAGTTTTTCTCCACGCCCAGTTTTTCTTTCTTCTATTGAACTGATGCTGGATCTATTGACTGGCAGGCTTCGCAGGCTTCGACTTACTTATCGGGTCGATAAATATATCGCAAAATACAATGTACGTTTCACACCTTGATGTTCACTTTGTTGGTGGACGTCGGCCACTTGACTCTCATTCAGTCGGCTCCCCATTGCGGCAAAACTGTTCGGTTTCAGCTCCTCTCCCTCCTTGTGTAGATCCAACCATCTTTCGTGGCACTCTGGTGAGGCAATCTGCGCGGTTTTAAGAAGACCGGAGCATATAACGGCTGAACCGACGTAAAAATGGCCATAATAATGAGGACAACAGTCCAAAGAGTGTAAATAATGTAAACAAAATAGGATAAATATATTTCATGAAATTTTTACGGCAATGATGAGGTCAGTACAAGAAATGATAGCTTCAGAGGAAAAACAATCTATGGTGCTCCGCCTTCTTTTTTGGTGACACCCAACATGTGTATTGATCTTACTTAGGTCCCTCCAATATTTCGGCATAAATTTTCGATACCTAATTTTAAAATGAAATTTTTAAAATGAAAAAAAAAAAATTCTTGAAGATTTCATTTAAAATTTAATTAAAATCTTAATGATTAAATTTATTATTTCCATTAAGTAAAAACATCTAGAGGATCTCAGATAAAAATTATATTGATCGGAATGTCACATTTAATATGGAATTCTTAACATTTTCTTAAAAGTGGCCATTTTCTTAATTTTAAGAAATTTGTAAACACACAAAAAATTCATTGGTTTTACAAATATTTCAAAAGATTTCTGACACCTTATTTTAATCAAATTAGAAAACTGAAAGTTAAATTAATCTGATTTTAAAGAAATATTACTTACTTATTGCATAAAAAAGTAATATACAACAAATTATTAACGATTGGTCTTGTTCATCTGATCGAACGTTTGACGGACTGTTGAATGACGAAATGGTAACAGCTGTTAGCTACGCATGACCATAAATGCAATCTTCATAAATCTAAGGGAAGGCACAAAACTCTTAAATTACGTAACCTTTTTATAATAATAGCAATTTCAGTCAACCATACATGAAAATAAGAAACGTATTAAGTAAATAAAAATAATTTAAAAATAGAATAGCGTAACTACATTTAATAATCTTTGCAATTTTGGACTCGTAAATTTCGTTTCCACTTAATTATTATATTACATCTAGTGGAATTTTTTTTTCTAGAGAATTTTACACGATTTTAAACTATTATAAATTATTTTAATTAAAATGTAAAAAAATTGAAAAATTCTTGTAAAAATCCATTATTCATCAGAAAAATTTTATTTCTTCAGACAATAATGTCCTTAATATTACTTATTTACAAAAACAATTAAAAGCTTTTCTAATTAAGTAATGTCATTGTTTTATTGGATTCATTATTTTTCAATTCAGAGCAGATTTTCATTTAAATAGTACAAATTTGCAAAAAAGTAGGTGCTTTACAATCTCCAAAGACTCCTACTAAAAAAACATTTAAGTGGGTCATAAGGTTCTGTGCGAAATTTCATGAAATTAAGTAAGTGGGAGGTAACATATTTAAAAAAGAATTTTTACCAAAATTTTCTAAAAAATAAACATTTGAATAATAATTTAATTCATTTGTGAATAAGTTCTGAAAATTTCAATAAAATCGGACAATTATTTGATTTTTACAAGAAGTTCCAAATTAATGTGTTTTTTACGGAAAAAAGCACAAAAATCAATGTCAAAAGTTGGAGAAGACAATGACGTAAACAGAACAAGATTTTAACCAAAATTTCGAACGTGTTAAAAAGGATTAAAAAATGTCAAAATATAATTAAAAAATACTTTGATCTTTCCTCTTAATATGATAAACCGTTTGATGGAAAAAGTTCTTTTTTATTAAGTTTGGGGGTCTCTTTTATTCATACTATGCTGCTTTTTTCGGAGATTTTTATGATTACTTCGGTTCTGCACGCACACACACGCACACAAACACAAACACATACGCACGCACACGCATACACACACACACACGATGCAATATCTCGTTGATATGCAATCCGGGTTATGGGCATGTGTATTAATTCTTTTATCCCCCCCCCCCCCACCACCTGTATTAATTTGTATCTGCGGTGCTAAATAAATTCTGGTTTTTCACATCTCTGGAGCAGAAATTTCGGACAATTAATAATAAATAAGGATTCATGAAAACATTCAGAAAAGTCTTAAAAACTTAAAATGAAAATTAAATCAGTTTCATTTCTCGGTGGGTTTCTAAAAAGCCGAATGTTACTTGCTGCTTCGAGAGATGAGTGCATATTCATTGTGAAAAGGGACGCGATTTTAGACGTGCATTTTATTATCTGATGTTTATTGCAATCAAATATTTCCAACAACAGATCCATCATATTCTCTTCAATATTGTCCTTAGTGTCTTTGACCAATGAAAACATTGCGTCAGATTGGGATGAAGCAGTTCAGTGATTTTGAATTTAGTTTTGTCATTTCAATGTTCTATGTTTTTGTGAGTGTGAGAGGTTTGTTTCAAATTAACGAATTATTGTTTCAATGAAATAAAAAGAAAAAGGTTAATACAAAATTCTATCTATCTATCTATCTATCTATCTATCTATCTATATATCTATCTATCTATCTATCTATCTATCTATCTATCTATCTATCTATCTATTCTGTTCATTATCTATCTATCTATCTATCTATCTATCTATCTATCTATCTATCTATCTATCTATCTAATTAGTACCAATTTGGAAATTTTTATCGACATTTCAATAAAGTAGTATTTGTAAAATTGCTGAAAAATCCAGTAAGGTTTGACTAGGTGCCCTATGAGGATAAGAATTGGGATATATGCCTGCTTTCAATTCTTCTGTTTCCCTAAACGTCATCCATCTCTTACCCTTTCTAATGTACTCTGTTTTTATCTCCCTGTAACCCCATGCGCACCAGTGGCATTCCTGCCTTGCTTGGGGTGAAATGACTATTAAAAAAAACTGTTCCATGTTAGCATGTATTTGATTGCGGTAAAAGAGGCCAATTCTCCTTCCCAAATAAGTCAGGATTTCGAATCCTGATTTTCTCAGCTTGTAGTTTTCCACATTTGTACAACATAATCTTCCCATCTATTTTTCTCGCATTTATTTTTGCGTTATAGAAAAAGAAGTTTAGCAGATGACCATTGACTACCTTTGTGCAGAATCGAATACTGTCCGTACATGGTTAAAGCTTATAGTAATTCGTTGTTTGTTCGCGTGCACACACACACACACACACACACACACACACACACACACACACACACACACACACACACACACACACACACTCGGATATGCATCCACACAAGCACATGCACATATACATACAGATACACACATGTACACATATACACATACGCACAAACACATGCACTCGCACACTCGCACGCTCGCAGAGATAGATAGATAGATAGATAGATAGATAGATAATGAACAGACTGAGATAGATAGATAGATAGATAGATAGATAGATAGATAGATAGATAGATAGATAGATAAGAATGACTGAGATAGATAGATAGATAGATAGATAGATATGATAATGAACTAGACTAGATAGATAGATAGATAGATAGATAGATAGATAGATAGATAGATAGATAGATAATGAACAGACTGAGATAGATAGATAGATAGATAGATAGATAGATAGATAGATAGATAGATAGATAGATAGATAGATATGAACAGACTGAGATAGATAGATAGATATGAACAGAATTAGATAGATAGATAGATAGATAGATAGATAGATAGATAGATATGATAGAATTAGATAGATAGATAGATAGATAGATAGATAGATAGATAGATAGAATAGAATTAGATAGATAGAATAGATAGATAGATAGATAGATAGATAGATAGATAGATAGAATTAGATAGATAGATAGATAGATAGATAGATAGATAGATAGATAGATATGAACAGAATTAGATAGATAGATAGATAGATAGATAGATAGATAGATAGATAGATAGATATGAACAGAATTAAATAGATAGATAGATAGATAGATAGATAGATAGATAGATATGAACAGAATTAAATAGATAGATAGATAGATAGATAGATAGATAGATAGATATGAACAGAATTAAATAGATAGATAGATAGATAGATAGATAGATAGATAGATAGATAGATAGATAGATAGATAAACACATATATTTGTAAACTTGTTTTCAGTTTAAGACCTCTTCACAGTATAAACGAGTACCTGTTTATTTGTAGTTATGAATGTGGGGGATGAGATTGCACAGTTTTTCATAGCTTAGGGTTTTTGCATGTCTCGGCTTTGATTGAATGATATATGCTGTGTGCCTGTGTAAGCGATTATGTGTGCGTGGGTGTGAATTCCACATCGTCGATTCATTTTAGTCAGAGACAACGGATGACTCGATGAGATGATAAGTAACATCTATGGCCCTAAGTGACGCTCATATTTTACGCACGGCTTGCTATTTAAGAGCGACAAATCTGGCGTAAAGACAACACTAGTGGACTTAATCGCAATAAGACGATCCATGGGAGACAGCCGCAATTAACGGAACCCGCCCTGAGACTCTCGGCCGGGGGACCGACCTCTGGCGAGGCGAAACATAGAATTAGTTTTGATTTTACAACGAAAGGTTATAATGGAAAGTATAACGGCCGTTGTGCCTTGGGAAATCTCGGAATGGCAACCTGCAGCCGAGTGGCACAAGCGGTCGGAGCCCACAAAGGTGCCGTCTGAAGGCTTTGTTCATTCAATAATGACTTACACTAAATACGGAGAAACGTTTATGATATTAGAATTGGCAGTTTGCCCGAATAAGATACCTCTGCAATAACTCGCACACACACAGTATATATATATATATATATATATATATATATATATATATATATATATATATATATAATGTAATATTTTCGTAGTATATGATACGCACATGATATAGATATAAATGTTACATCTAGAGATAAACACACATACACACACACACACACACACGCACACACACACACACATACACGCCCATATATATATATAAAGTACATTTAATAATATTGAATTTAATAAAACTTGTTTGCATATATATATATATATATATATATATATATATATATATATATAAACGGATACAGAGGTTAACACCAAGCCGCGACAGCCTCTTGCATGTTTCAACGCAATTTTAATTGCCTGAATATTGCTTGGAAGCATTAATCAGACTGTCGCCGCTGGGTGTTTGCGTCAGTGTCCACTTATATATTTACACACACACACACACACACACACACACACACACACACACACACACACACACACACACACACACTCTGAAACTGAGCAGTTTTATTCATAAATATAACATAACAAAACTATATTGTTATAATTTAAACATATGCCAGAGTTAATCCACTTCGTAAAATTTCGTAAAAAATAATGTTAAAAAAAATAATACACACACACACACACACACACACACACACACACACACACACACACATATATATATATATATATATATATATATATATATATATATATACTCCTGTCAGATTATATATATTTCTATATATCGGATACAAAAATGATGCACTGACGATCTTAAAAAGGCCGATTCTGCTTTTTATTGGGCAGAATATTTTGGATAGAAGATATTCTGATATAATTTTCAGTCTTTAACTATCTTGTGATATAGTAACACTCATACCAATGCACCGTCTATATCTAAGCTTTAGGCACTGATGCATTCTGTAATGGGTTCAATTCGGTGAAAGAGTCCAGTGCATGCAAATTTAATGCAACAGAGACGCGAGAATTGCCCCTTTTGTTAAATTAGAGTCATTTATAAAGAGATTGTTTTGCGCACCTTACAGAGGTCATTGCAGAGAAATACTGTGCATGGTGGTGCATGCTTGGCCACAGAGACCACTTGAACATTCCTAGTTCGTAGATCAAGTTCTGGAATCTCATGTTGGCCAAGATTAACGTATTTTAAGAGCAGCAGTGGCAGACCCTGCAGCGTCCACAGCACAGATCAGAGCATATGTGATCTCAGGTGTGTTAAAACGACTGTTGAGAGTCATTTTCGTGTAGCATGACTGTGGACACGCGTGTATCTAGCCAGAATTACCCTTAAGACATAACAAGTTTCAAATATTGTCGAGTAACGGTCATCTGGATGATGGAATGAATTTCAGTAGTGAGCAGCAACTTGGGGAGCGGCATCTTCTAGAACGTATTTACATATGGCACATTGGCTGAATTAAGGCCATCATGAAGTGGGATACTGTCAGTTATAACTTTCACTCGGCTTTGGTGTTTTGGGAAGAGACTTTAAGCAACACCATGTATAGACAGAATATCGTTCAACTTGTTCTCCAAACATTTCTTGCATCAAGAAGGCAATATGCTATTCAAGCAGAATAGTAGCCGTGTACAGGATGCCCATACTACACAACCTGTTCAAAAGTCTACAAGATGATTAGCTCTGTCTATAGAAGATATATAAAACATGATAGCCGATGCCTGACTTGTTCAGTTAGCAATCCTACAACCGAAGAAGGAATACGTCGAAACGTACAAGTCGTCTTGAAGAATGCATCGGCGTATGTTAGTCACCATCTGCTTGATCGTATGTTCATATGCATGCAAGAATGCAGGCTCGTATTACTACCCCAAAAGTATATACAGTGTATTAATATGATGTCTGAGTACTGTTGACACGACCTTTATTTTGTGACCTGCATATCATTTATATTGATAGTTTTCGTGGACTAGACACTTTTTGCATTTGGAGGTGCATATGTTTTCTCGAGAAGTTTGTTGCATATTGAGGTTGGTACATTTTCATGCTTGTTTAAATGTGTGCTTGTGGAACTCTGATCTGAGAGATGTAGTGTCAGTCACCCTGATAAAGCGAATGGTGTTGTTTCTGACGTAATTATTTATAAATTTGTTTACGCCAGGAAACCAGTTCCCTATCGGGTATTTGACTTTCTTTATCATCAATGAACACGACAACAATGTACTGGCTGTATTCAGGAATTGAGAAATATATTAACCTTTTAACAATGTTTAGATTAGAACTTATATACAATTTGCAAGTGCATAAAGAAAATCATTGAAAATAGTTAACAGATTACCCAAAAGAGTTAGGAATGAATAATCATTTGAACACTGTCTAAATACACTAAGTCCAAAATAGAAATCATTTGAACACTGTCTAAATACACTAAGTCCAAAATAGAAATCTCTTGTTTGCATACAAGAAAAATACAATAATAAAATTGAAGAAAAATATTTTTTCAGTTATTTTGAACGAAACATGTACTAACGAGGGATTGTTGCCGAACTACTCAGCTAATATATCCTAATATCTCAACAATATCTCATGATATATCAGAAGTATAGATGTCTGTGTGTCTGCGTGGACGAACGCTGATGTACGTAATCGCATGCGCCATGACGTTTATGTAGACTCGACCGAAAATCTCTATGCGTGGATGCTTTCATGTGTAGACGAGGCTAAGTGTGATTTTACGACAATATTTTGGTTTAATCTCCTTTCATACAAAATCTAAAAATGAAAAGTAAAACAAAGAAAAAATAAGCAAGGGAAAAAAGAAATGAAATTAGTAAGCCATAAATTACTTAGCGATGGTTAAAGAGAGTTTAAAAGTTGAACACAAGGGGAATACGGAGAAATGAAAAAAATATGGCGCCGATAAAAAAATAACATCATCAGTCGATAAAAGATTCAATCAAAATAGAAAATCGGATGCAGCAAAGCGGAAGGGGCTGAAAAAAAAAAACAAAAAAAAACTCACCCCCCCCAAAAAAAAACCTAACAAACAAAAACATGACGAATTTAAGTAAAATTAAATTTGCGTTTTTTTTTGCTAATATCGAATTTTTTTTCAAATGCGAGGCTATCGTATCAGATTTTCATTAAAAAATTAAGAAGGAAAGAAAGGAAGGAATAAATAAATAAATAAATAAAGAAAGAAAGAAAGAAAGAAAGAAAGAAAGAAAGCAAGGAAGAAAGAAAGAATAAATCAATGAATAAATAATGTAATGAAGGAAGAAAGAAAGAAAGAAAGAAAGAAAGAAAGAAAGAAAGAAAAAGGAAAGAAAGAAAAGAATGAAGAAATAAATAAGGAAAAACAGAATAAAGAAAGAAAGAAACGAAGAAACGAAGGAAGGAAGGAAGGAAGATAAAAAAGAATGAAGAAATTAAGAAAAATGGCATGAAAAAGGAAGGAAGGAAGGAAGGAAGGAAAGAAGGAAGGAAGAAAAGAAGCAAGGAAGGAAGGAAAGAAGGAAGGAAAGAAGGAAAGAAGGAAGGAAGGAAGGAAGAGAAAAGAAAGGATAAAGGAATGAAGAAAGAATGGAAGGAAGAACATTAAACAAACGGTTTAGTCAAAATAGAAAATTGTATGCAAGGAAGCGGAAGAAGAAAATAATAAAAAAAAGTACTCAGTGAATCCATCCCCATCTCACCCATCCTCCATCACCGCCTCCCTATATATATATATATATATATATATATATATATATATATACATTTGTGTATATATCTTTTCTACTTCAGAAGAAGAATCCACTACATGGGCGAATTGTCACTTACTATGTATCGGACAGCTTTTGCTGATGAAATACAAATTTCCAAATAGGTTAATACAAAAAAAAAAAAAAAAAAAAAAAGATAAAAAGAAGGTATTTTTTGCTAAAGAAATGTCGTGACAGATAATAATCTTTTAAAGATAGACTGAAACAGTCAAAATTGTTTCATTGAAAAAAATGTAGTGTTTTGCTTTTTATAGCCTGGGGTCAGGACTCGAGAGGATCGATTCTTGTCTGTCTCAGTTTTTGCGATGAAGAGTTATCATCATTATTTGCATTCAGCCTATTATCCTAATCTTTATTGTAATTATCATGATGTTTCGGCTGTTGCGTCCCTCGGCCTTCTTCAACTTTGCCAATCAGGCTAACCCTCATGAATTTCGAACTGATCTATTTGACCTTTGATGGTAGATTGTGCTCGTTCTTTTGTTCATCTCTAGGGATATCTCGTCTTCTTATTATTGCTCAGTATTTTGCGAGTATTTAATAGAAGACCTGTTATTTGCGATTGTGAATGCATGCTCCTTGTCATAGTTTGGCGTACATGTCGAGTTCCCATCCTTACCTCGAGGAAGGTTGCTGGTGAAAGAGATAAAAGCTAACTTCTTTTCCGGAAGATGAGACATTAAATACCATTTTTTGATGATGAGAAAATAAATATTTGTATGTGCGTATGTGTGTGTGTGTGTGTGGGTGTGTAGGTGTGCATGAGAAATCTTTGTTTTTTATTCGTGCTAATCACTGCAGATTCCAGAGAAAGCAACCAAAATATTTTTGTTATTATCTGCAAAAATTTTTCACATCTGACAAATGTTTACAGTCGGAAAACTTTTCTATCATATAAAATAAACACTAGAGAAGGTCGAAGAATGCATCCAACAAAGTGTATGAATAAATGCAACAAATATAGCTTGCAACATTATTTATGCATGCGGGAAAATATAACCCTATTTTAGCACGACGGAGCGAAAATATTATTATTAGTTGTATTATTAATTGTACAGATTAATTGTTCCAATATGAGTAGAGAGAAAAATAAGCCTAATGGATAATAAAATTGTTTATTCGGTTGCAATATGAACGCAATAAGGTGAAGAGAGAAAATATTGCAAAATGAAATATTGGAAACTAGCTGAGGGAATAAAAAAAACATTTGCAGGTGTAGGCAGCAGGTCAGACGAGGTCATCGTATCGGCCGGTCATAATTGGACAAAGCGGAAACAACATACCATTGAAAGCACTGAGCCGTACGGCTGGTGAAAGTGGAAAATAAACCGTTGCCAAAACATTGTTTGGATTATTGAAAAGAGATTGTCATTCTCAATTTTCCTGTGAACAAATTTTAAAACCTGAAAAATAAATGATGTAATCAGTTGAAACAGAGGAAGAAGACGGAAGGAAGTGATATCACCAGAACTATTGCAGCTTCATTAGTTAAATCAAGGGAAGGAAATAACTCCACCTCAAAATGCGAAAGCAGGAGTGATCTAATTGGTTAAAGATTTGATTTGCATGAACGCTCTGCCTCCGTCATGCCTTCCCCAAGAGAATTTGGGACAAGCATAAAAATAGAGCCCCGGAGGGCCAAAATCAGTTGGAGTGAGTTACAGTCGAGATGTAACGACAAGGGAGTGACGGTTCCCAGCCGGAAGCCACGACCGTAGAGACAGAGACGGTAGAGTTCCTGGCTGAAGATGTAAAGAAACAGAGAGAGACAAGAAAGAGTTCCTGACTAAAGATGTACAGAAACCAGTTGCTGCGCTGAGCCAAGACAGATAAAACTAATTACCGCCACAGCTACCCACCACACACAAAGACCAACCTTCGGCAGTTTCTGTAAAGCTTCGGTGAAAAGGTCGAATAAGACATTTTGAATCGTCACAGACTTGAAAACATTGATTGGAGTGAACAGACATTACCAACCAAAAGCTCGAATTAGTGTGTGCGCGCACAAACACTCCTAGCCACTAGACTATCCGTTCCGCTTCATTCTGTCGCCACATGAAAAAACATAAAAATACTTCTGCGTCATTTTCGGCCTGAATATCACTGCTTCGTGTTGATTTTACAGCCAATATTATTTTCATTATCACTCTTAATAAAACCACACTCTTTACAAATCAATTCCTCTCTTTTACAAAGAATTATCTAAGATTCTTCCACTCTCAGTAAGCTCTTGCGTCTTAGTGGCTTTATCACCTTGCTTGGAGGTGAAATGATTAAAAATGTTCCAGCTCGATTTTCTACACTCATTTTTATAAACTCAACAATTTCAGTCTTCATATTCGATAAATCCATGTTTTGAAAAATCCAATTCTTTCTCTGTTCACACGATTTCTTAAAAAATTATTATAATCTAAAATAATTTTTGTGGCATTAAATAACCTGTAATTAGTTGATAAGCTGTAAAAACAAATAAATCAATATGACTTTACTTAATCTGCTACAATAGTGTCCTGTAAGCACTCTAAAGTTACTGTATGAAATGTTCTGCGGTAGGTGTAAATATTGACTTCTGTTGAGTGCCACACGTGATACACGCTTGGGCAATCATGTCTCGAAAGAGACATGACTGACTGGGCAGAAGATTATCCCGCAGTAGGTTGCCATTACTTTCTGTGGTAGACTGGTTGCCAGCGAAAGCTATAGATCCAAATCTGTCCTGCTATTTAACCCAGGGAGGGGAAGAGACAGATTAATATCTTTCCCAAGGGTATTTGCTCGTAAGTGAATGCAACGAATATCAAATGGAATTCGAACTCGGCTACCTGAGTTCTCATCCCGAGCCTATATACACTGCACCACAACTTTTTAAAAAAGATAAACTTTGTTTCCCCTCCCTATTTTCAAGTTATTGTTTCTCTTTCAATTCGTCTAATTTCTCGGTTTAGTTTGTCTCGAAAGAGTTCTTTAAAGAGGGTCTTTCCAATTCTGCCGTTTTTAGCAAAACTACAAAACCGTAATTCGTCCATCTCGGCTTGCTCTCCTCTGCGTGCAATAAAAATTTCGATAACCACTTAATAACAACTAATTCAACATTGTTCATCCTTTTGTTCATCTAATTCACAATGTTGAGAAAAAGCAAGTTACGATTGACAAATTACATCCTGTCGAGAACAGCGTCATCATGCTACAATAGATACTGAAGAAGTGTAATTATATACAATTCTAACTATATTTGAGAGAGGGAGAGAGAGAAAGAGAGAGAGAGAGAGGGAGAGACATCGTAAAGGAAAGCGAGTACTGACTAAGGGAGAAAGACAAACGAAAAGAAGAGAAAAAATAATGAAAAGGACAAAGAAAAAAAGAAGAAAGAAAAAGAGTGTCAAATAAAAAGAGAGACAGAGAGAAAAAACAATGAAAAGAGAGAAATAATAAAAAGACGAGGAAATACTAATAATGCGGGGGTGGGGGGAAGAAAGAGAAAAGAAAGAAAAAAATAATGAAATGAGAGAAAGTGATTTTGAAAGAAAGAAAAGAAGGGAAATAAAGAGAACGAGTTTGAGAAAAAAAAGATGTAGAGAAGAGAGAGAAAGAGTGAGAGAGAGAGAGAGAGATAAAATGTGACTCATTTATAAGGAGACATAAAAAGAGAGAAAGATATGAGAAGTAGAAAAGATAATAAAAAGAAGGAAGAGATAGAGAGAGAGAGAGAGACGAAAAGAGAGAGAGAGATGCATCATGTTTTTTCGCTTCGCTATCAGTTTCTAATATTTCTATTATCCTGTAACATGCCTAGATTTACTAAAATAGAATAACGCAGTGTGAAGCTAAATGGATGGGAAGATTGTGTTGCGTCAAGTGTTGCCGGATAGGCGATCTTTCCAAAGTTCCCTCTCGTTGTTGCTACTCTAGCCTTTTCTTTTTCGTATCAGTATTATTACCTTAACACGTGGAAATTCCGCGGTCATTAAAAATTAATATTACCTATAATTCTCTCTATTATAATAAAAACTGTGGTTTATATATATATATATATATATATATATATATATATATATATATATATATGTGAAAAACTACTAAAAAGTTGTAAGTTTAAAAATGTATTTTTTTGACAGTATTTATTTATTTCTATTATTATATTTGATATTTCAGACCGTCCTCGGCCTTTCATCAGAAACAAATGATTTTAAAATTTAAATTGGAGACGTTTTCGCGATGAGCGTTCGTGGAGAGATTGTTTACATCACGTGGCGCAGAAAGTGACAGATTTTTTAAAAATATTTGTAAACGTAAACCTATCTTTAATAATACTTAAATGTTGTTTTAAAGATAAAATTTTTTAAGTGTATCTGAAAAATGTTTAACTATTGAAATATTTATAAAGATTCAAAATACCTAAGTCC
Organism: Ascarosepion bandense; assembly: GCA_037127315.1. Classification (NCBI taxonomy): domain Eukaryota; kingdom Metazoa; phylum Mollusca; class Cephalopoda; order Sepiida; family Sepiidae; genus Ascarosepion; species Ascarosepion bandense. Next base: position 1,426,349 of record JBBBDQ010001153.1, on the reverse strand, counting down.
CTATTTAACCCTAGCCTGTATGTATTCAATTTTAAAATCCAGTATTTTCTTTCTTTCTGCGTGAGTATGTAGAAGTAAAATCAGAATCTATTAGTAAACATTTGCAGTTTTCTAATGTGTGTCCTGGTTGATTGAAGTGTACTGCTATGGGGGAATACGAATTGTTTTGGCGTATGCTTAGTTTATGATTATTGAAACGGAATCTAAAGCTATTTCTAGATTCACCAATATATCCAATATTTGGACATATTGAACAGAAGAGAAAATATATTATGTTTTGGCTGTCACAGGTGAGGCGTGGTGGTGTAATTTGATGTTGGTATTGGGTAGAGAAAATACTGCATCGTTTACTAAATGTTTGCAAACTAAACAACGGGATTTCTGACATTTGAAATTCCCTGATATATATATATATAGTTACATCATATCACCTTCAATACATCGGTTCTCGTTCGATCACCGAGGTTAAGCAACGTTGAGCTTGGTCAGTATATAGATGGGTGACCGCTTTGGATTAACAGGTGCTGTAAGCGTTTATTGACGGATGTGCGTTGTGGTGCAGTGGTTGTTGGCTCGGAAAAGGAAATCGGTGAGCCGAGTTCCAGTTCCAGTCGAACTCTCTGCATTCACTTGAACACTGGTACCCTTGGGAAAGGTATTAATCCGTCCCTTCCCTATAGTTAGGGGTTAAATATCTGAGGTCTGCTGTTCATGCGATCCGTGGCAAACTTCTGCACCGATTGTTTGTTATCAGCAGTTTCAAAAAGTGTGGATAGTACAAGCCTTCACCACTCAAAACAATTCTTTGTGTGGCAGTCTAACTGTGTTAGACACTCATACGTTGGAATCGACGGAACAGTCCATAATGTACATATATATATATATATATATATATATATATATGCCAGGGTAGCTACTGTTTTTCAAAGTCTACCATTCTTCCAGAGTGCTCAATCAGGGTGTGTGAGCGTAAATAGTCATCCGCAGACAGATCTATTTCACTGTACGGTTAGACTCCGATTGCTTCTAACCCAGGATTGAAACCCGACCGAAGTGGCGTCAGTCGGCGATTCTACCTCTGGGCCATGGGCGCACGGTAGAAGAAGGCAGACTTTACGCTCTTCACACCCTGATTGAGCACTCTGGAAGAATGGTAGACTTTGAAAAACAGTAGCTACCCTCACATGTACGCATTGCTCATTCACTGATGAATTAGAGCACTCTGGCTATTGCGCGTGTATAGTGATAATATACATGCTAAAAAGTCTGCAATCGGAGTCTAACCGTACTGATGAGCTGTGATACAGCGAAACAGATTTGTCTGCGGATGACTATATATATATATATATATATATATATATATGCAATTTGTTATACATATTATATTATTTATATATTATATATGCGTGTTACTTATTTGAAAGTGCTCAATAACAGTGACGGAGCTAACATTTATATATATATATATATATATATATATATATATATTCAAATAAAATTCCGAAAATTACTTAAGTCTTATGGCCATTTTTGAAAGACCTCACTTTTTCAGCGTCTCGAAAGAGAAATGGTCACCCAAGCGACTAGGCAAAAAAATATTCCTACAGTAGGTTGCCATTTTTTCTGTGTTAGACTGGTTGCCAACCAATCTCTCAAGGCAACCCAATCTCTCCTGCTATTCAAACTAGGAAGAAGAGTACGGATTAATACCTTTCCCAAGAGTATTTGCGCGTAAGTGAATGAAACGAATTAAACTGGAATTCGAACTCGGCTCTCCGATTTCTCGTTCCGAACTGATATCCACTGCATCCAACGCACATCCTACCAAACGTACAGGTGTAGCCCTATTTCTGCATATGAAAAAAAAGGTAATTCTTCGTCTAATACGCCAGAGCAAAATAAATTATTATTAGTGGTATTGTTGATTTTGTAGTTTATTGTAAATCGCCATATGAGCACATTAGAAATATTTAATACTTGTGTGCTTGTAAAATCCGAAAAACAGAAAACTAGCTGAAAATTGAAGAGAGAAATAAGGAAAAATATATTCTTGCATTGTTTATTCAAAAGTCGATCAGAAGCTTTGTTTTTTGTTTTTTTTGGCCGGTAAAAGTGGAAAATAGAGAGAGTCAAAACAAGACTGTCAGGACTTTTGATGGGTTAGGGTAAGGTCAGAACATTAGTTCCGAAATTGCTGGGAAAGGATTTGAAAATTTTAAAACCTAAAATGATGTAATCAAGAAGATGAAGAGAAATTACGCCAGAAAAAGATATTGTTGCCTCATTGGTTGAACCGAAACCCCCGCCACTTCGAGATGTGTAGGTGGAAGTAATCTCATTGGTCAAAGATTTGATTCGCATAAGATACCCCGGGTCTCTCCGCATCCCCCAAGAGAATTTGGGACCAGTATAAAAATCGGAACCCCGAGAAGCAAAATGAGTTGTTTTCGCAGTTCGTTAAGTTGCAGTCGAGATGTAACGACCGAATGAAAAGAGTACCCAACCGGGTGCTATGACTAAGACGACTAGAGAGCTCCGGGCTGAAGATGTAAAGAAACGTAGAAAAGCCTGCTGCCGATCAACTTAAAAGAGTTAAAGTCGAATAATGCGCCTCCGATAGAGTCCTAGCTGAAGATGTATAGAAACAGAAAGAGCCAAATTAAGTAGGAGCTGCCGAGTGAAAGAGACTAAACGAATTTACTACCGCCGTCGCCACACACCCACTTCCACTCCACTTCGGCTACTTCCGTAAATCTTCGATAAAGAGCCCTGAAGGAACTTTTTGTTTTAAAAGTAATTGCAAAAATTGAAAGCTCTGATTATTCTAAACGAAAACTTTCGCTTCGTTGTGAAAATTGAATTCGACGATTGTACATTCTGTTTTTTGTTGCTAATTATTTTTTATATATATATAAAAATTTTCCGCAACTTATCTAGACGTCTTCGAACTTATTCATTTTTTTGATACCGTGTTTTATTTTATCATCACAAGTGTACATGTGTGTCCGGTCTTGTTTGAGGTGGGAAAGAAACGGCTATCGAGTTTTCACCGTGTCTTTCCTGAGATCAAAATACACAGCATGGGCAGGAAAGTTCACCGTTGTAATAGACGTCTTGAGGACCAGCTGCTGTGACGAGGCCATAATCATGGTTAGCGACCCGAGAGCGTCGTCATAACTAGTGCCGTGTTCGACAGCATCAACCCTGACTCAGGTTCCGGTCATCATCGCAACAGGTTCCGGACCAGGGGGCAGCGAGCCAGCCGGGCCAGGTGCCACACAGGAGAAAATATATGTGTCGTCAGCATAGATACTGAGTTGGAAGCTGATGACATCTGGGAGGTCGCTACATAAGCAACAGAGTAGAGATTAGAGACCTAGGCTACACCCGCATTAATGCAATATATATATATATATATATATATATATATATATATATATATATATATAGATATAAAACAGAGACTTAATACCACAGTTTAATATATAAACAAAGACTTAATACCACAGAACTTAAATATTGTTTAGAATAGGAAAATCATTTTTTAAACAAATCTCTTAGATTCCTTTCGTCCAACACTTCATCAGAGGATAATGTTGGCAAGGCTAATTGAAAAAGAATAGATGATCACTTTTAATAACACACTGGAACAAGAGTGGCAAAAAGCCGAGGTTTCCGAGCTAATGGATTTAATTATCTTATATTAAATCAACAAAATACTCCACATAGACAATCACAAACTACATAAAATGACGGACTGATAAGAATTGCCAAACAACAAAAGAATAAACGACTAAGTAAAAAAAAAAAATGCTTTTTAAACTCTTCAAAAGTTTCAGTTTTGATATAGAGGTCGGTTGTGGAGTAGTTTTCGCACTGAAGGTAATAATCGTGCTATGTTGGCTGCTAATCAACTTAACGCACCCAACATGTTAGGAACTTGGTAATCTTCCACTGTAAGCTGACTCCTTAATATTCACTGCCGACTAATATCAACTGCCTTAATCCACCTATGTCCAAACCGGAACTAATAGTTCTACTGAACTCCAACAGAACTATAAAGAACTCTCTAGAACTTCTAAGAACTTCCCAAGAACTTTTCGAGTTAACTTCCTGTTAACTCTTATTAATATAGGGGGAGAGTTCATTATCTGAGGAATAGGTGTGTTTTACTATAACAAGGCCGAAATGAATAAAAATGTTGTATAATATTCAGTCTACAAACTAGCACTGTCTGATACATGAAACCAAACACAAAATTAAAATATGTAAACATCGGATAAAATCATCCTGCCAATATAATCAAATATATTCCTAAAGGAATTGAATATCGACTATCTAAAAATTTCCCTTTTAAAACAATTTTCGATGAGAGGAAAAAATTCCGAAAAAACTTTTGAAGAAATAAACATAAAAATAAATTAAAAAATAAACCTCAAATAAATGAACAAAAAAGTATTTAGATCAACCAGCCTTTTATTTAGAAGTAAAATCTAAAACAGGGAAAATATTTTTCGAACTACTTAACAAACACTTCCCCAAAAGCCCTTACCTATACAAAATATTTAATAGAAATACAGTTAAATTAAGTTACCGTTGAACTTTCAATTTAGAAAATCACTTAAAATGATAGAATACCAAAAATTAAAAAAAAAAACAACAGCGTGCAGCCGAATACCGTTAATGAAAAATCTAAGTGCAGAGATAAAAACAAATGTCCGCTTAAAGGATTTTGTAAAACCGAAGATGTTATCTACAAAACAGAAATCGAAGATAAAATATAATTAAGATGTACTGAAGGCACTTATAAAACACGATGGAATAATCACAAGTCAACATTCAAACTAAAAAAAACTTAAAAATAGCACCAAACTAGTCAACTACGTATGGAAATTAAAAGTAAAGAATGGCGGAAACCCTCACGTGGCGAGGAAAATATTTAAAAGTGCCAAATCTTGCAACGGTGGTGATATTTGCAGATTGGGCCAAGAAGAAAAGTTGGCTATAGCATTATTTCCAGAACGACAAAAGCTACTAAATGAAAGGCCCGAAATAATGTCACATTGGAAAACTTTTTTAGGCTCGGACAAACCCGGAGGAAAGGATTTACAGTAACAAACCACTCCCTTATCTTGAACTTCCGGTTATGAACTTATAAAAGCGTTAACCGTTAAGCAGTCAGTTAATACAAATCACCTGACGAAACCGAAATGTTCGAAACCATTGCAGCGTAATCGGCTGATATTTCCAAAATAAATATCTCTACAAGTTAAAGCTCCATTTCCCTTCAAACATGTATTGACCACTTTCTAACTGGTTTAATTTAAATCTGGTTTATATATATATATATATATATATATATATATATATATATATATATATTGTTTAATTACTTAGTTTTTGGATATATATATATTGTTTAATTACTTAGTTTTTGGTCATCATAAAATTAGACCAGTGCACATTTATATTAAAAAGTGTTCAATACAATTATATTCAAGAACCTTTGAATATTTTCCATTTGTAAACAAGTTATTACGCGACCTAGGTTTCTACTATGAGTGGTGTCTTCAGGCAATTTGCAATACACACACACACACACACACACACACACACACACACACACACAGACAGACACACACGCACGCACACAGGTATATATATTTAAGTAGATGCTTTTTTCTTTCTTTTCCTCCTCACTTCTCTTTCTCTCGATTCACACGCGTCTCGATATTTACGTCTTTTTTTCCTCCTCGAGTTCTTTTCCTTTCGTTTTCTGTCAACAGATGGAGCCACCATCGTTGCCTTCAGCCACCAACCATCCACCTGGGCAAGTTTTGTTTTCTGTTCTATACAAAACTAATGACGTGTAACGCTTAGAAAGAGATCCATTTTACCACAGCACGGAAAAAAGGCCCCATAACCTACAAAAGCAAAAGAAAAATTTAAAAAAAAAAAATCGACATCGGATAAAAATGCCAAGTAATGGAACTGCAAAACGTGTCACTTATTCTCAGTTGTTAGCATCTAATCCTGGTTTCCTGTTGCCGGCATAAAATGGCTACAAAATTTGCAGCTTTTACAATATCCAAATGACAAAGGACATTTCAATTTGTTGACGGTTGCTTTGAATTTGTGTTTTTCTTTTTACTAATTGTTGCCCAAACATCAGTATCTGCTTCAAAATCCATGTAATTATACATGCTTAATACGCTGCTTAAACATCTACTGCATATTCTTGGATATATCTGCTGGAAGACTAACGCATATCGGGTTCATTCGTTTTCCGAGACAACAAGCTATTTCGTAAAAGACTGTACAAATACTGTAGCAAAACGTTCAAAACTTTGCCTATAATACTATACTTTAAAATAGGTATTGCCACTCATTTTCGATGCTTAAGTTTTAAATAAATTTCAATAAATAAATAAAAGCTTTCTTGAAGATCTCAATTTAGTGTTAATTAAATTTACTAATTTCAGTAAGCAAAATACTCTGGTGTATTTCAAACAGAAATTATATTGAATGGAATATAAAATTTTCAGATTTTTAAAGAAATTTCACTTTTTCGGCCATTTTGATCGATCGACACATTTTGTAAACAGAATTTAATTCTTGGTTTTAAAAGTTTTGCAAAAATAAATCACTGATAAGTTATTTTAGTAAAATTAGTAAATTTAAAGCTACCATAATCTGATTTGAAACAAGTACTACTTACTACTGAAACGTAATATAAAACTATTTCTTAATCATGGTAATCCTGTTATCGGTAATGAATGATTTACCATCTGGAACCTGTCAAAAAAAAAAAAAAAAAAAAGAAGCTAGGTATGATGGACCAGAATTGAAAAATGTATCTAACTTAAGCGAAAGTTTCGTTTGGGATTTTTAACTATATAGTAAAATTAAAAATTTCACCTAATATTTTCAGCAATTATTTAATATTTTATAGAATTTTAGTTAGTTTAGCTTTCTCGCCTTACGTTTGAAGATGCTTTCTGAAAAAGTAAAATTAAAATAATATAAAATTTTCACTTAAATTTATTTAATAATTTAATAACAAAGAATAAAATTATATAACACGACAGAGGTTCTCAATAATTTATGAAATGTTATGGTATTTATTAATTTTATTTTTAATATCTATTTTCATATTATTCATTATTATAAAAAACAAATATCACAAGTAATTTTTAACAAAATGAGTAAACTAGGGATTAAAAATATAAAACTTGTTTAAACTTTGAAGGGATGGTTTACAAAGCCCATTGAATGTTAAAACGTACACAAGGAACACAGAAGTGAACTGAAAGAATTCTACATAGCCGATAAGTTTATATGAGAATTTTTTCTTTGTAATGGGTGCAACTCTTGAAAGACGTGACTTTTTAACAATATGGCTCTTACGTGATTCCATATTTAAAAAAGGAGGAAATCTTAAGTAAAAAGAATAAATTTTAAAATTATTTCAAAAATGTTAATGACATATGATTTGCATTAAGCTTTTAAATTTTCGATTTGTAAATATATTCTTTACTTAATAAATTAATAACCGAAGACAGAAACACAGATCTTGTTTGAAACACTGTGCGCAACTTAACAGCATTGTAACATGATGAAATACACGCTGGAATTCTGTCGAAGAATAACTGACATTTCCAGCCAAGCCAAGCTTATTTATGTCCTTTAGTAAGAATCGGTTGTCCTATTTTCGGAAAAATTTAGTTGTTTACAAGTTTAGATGCCGGTGTGATGCGGTATACATAGGATGTACCAATCAGAGGTTGGAAACGCGGATCGCGCAGCACGTCCCTGCTTATATGCGTTCAGATAGTCGGAGCCAGTCGATAAGAACTACTCAAGCAGTCCACTATTCGGCAATAGGACAGCATTTGCTTGACAGCCATGATAGTGTCTCCGATTATGATAACACTTGGTTTACGATTTTACACAGTGCCCGCTCGGAATACCATCTCCATGTTCTTGAGGCTGTATTTATAAAATTGCATCAGCCTCGCCTGTGTAGACAGAAGGAACATTTTATCCATACCTTAAGTTTAATGGAGGAACTGTGATTGTCTTTTTACTTTTTTATACTCTTGTGTAACTTGCTATTTTCGCTCTCCTTTGAATTTTAATTAAAATTTTTCTCTTTTAATCGCGTTCCAACTTTTCCTCCTCAATCGTTATATTGACTGTGTCTGATTTTTTTTCTAATTTGCTAACGTATACATTTGAAAAGTGTTGGTTGAAAGTATGCATATATATACAGACACACACACACATACATACATACAGACATACATACATACATACACACACATACATATATATATATATATATATATATATATATATATACATTCCATTTTTAAAACGAGTTATTTCTTAATAACTGATTTTAACTGATTAAAAGTAATGCGCTATTGTATTTCTACGCTTATTTCTTTCATTACAGGAAGTACATCGCCAGAAGTTTCAGTAAAGAAAGAAAATCGACCAAAAATCGACCGAAATTTGTTGTCCTACGCAGTACGTCATTCTGCAGTTAATTACATGACTGCGTTAGAGTTACGGGAGAGAAAAAGTGCGAGATAAAGTTCGTTTTTTTATGGACCTTCAAATAAAAAATGGTAGCTTTCTTCAATAACTAATTGTTGATTTGAGTTCAACATATACATTTGCACAGAAATAATGCTATTTTGGATAAATTTGAAGGGGGAGAAGCCGTTGGCACCTAAAACGAAAATTTACCCAAATGCGTTCATAGAATTATTATTTTTTCCTTTTTCTTTAAGGTAAAATAACAAATGAATATTAATGTTTAGTTTGATTTTTTAAATTTTCAATTAAATCGGAAAATAGAACAACATTTTATTTTTATTACAAAAAGGCCATTTAAAAATGTTTTTTTATGTAAAGTTTGTCGCGATGTGCCCGATCACCATTCCCACTTTGTGTAAACAATCCCGGTTACGCCTATCGGCAAAGAACGGTCATGACCCATGTGTGCTAAAAATAGCAACGACCTCTTTTCAAACAAAAACTTAATTTTCGCCACGAAACAAAAACAAAAGACATTTAATTTCAGACCGAAATTAATCTAAATACAGTCAACAAACACCGAATATACTTTTGACTGTAATTAATACGGCCTAAAATTAATTATAGTCATTTATTTGTTTAGCGAGCTCGCTGCTGTTGTATGAACGTTTTTGTATGAATGCCAGCAATTTCACAGCAGAAGACCTCGCTTAAGAAAAGAAAAATAAAGATTGATTTTTATCGTCTCTAACTGACCATGTCCGTTTGTCATCATTCTTTGCTATTGCCGTCTCCTTTCCTTGCATTTGTGTCTACTTTCTTAGTTGCACGGTCGATTGGCACTCACACCTTTCGGCCTCTTCGCAACAGTTCATGTCATATAATAAAATTTAATATAACGAAAATATTAACCATGCAGCTCAGTTAATTTCTAAGTTTGTTTTAAATTATTTATTTATTTTTAATCTGAGCACGAAACTAATTTTTGACACAAGAAGGTCGAGATTAGAGTACAATGCAGTGAATAACTCCACCACGGAGCATTGTCTGAAAACTAACCCTAATCCCTCTCCCCTTGGCATTCCTCTTACGAGATTAGTTAAGGGTCATACGTTAAACACGCTTGGACGATCATGTCTCGAAAGAGACATGACTGACTGGGCAGAAGTTTGTCCCGCAGTAGGTTGCCATTGCTTTCTGCGGTAGACTGGTTGCCAGCCAAGGTTATAGAACCCAATCTGTTTTGTTATTTAACCCATAACTGGAAGGAAGAGACGGATTAGCAAGGGTATTTGCACGTAAGTGAATGCAATAAATTCAACTGGAACCCGCAAAAAAAAAACAAACAAACCCAGTTCCTGCCCTTTAAATCAAGGGGGAGACATTGCCTGGAGGAGCAGCACTCTAGGAGAGAGAGCCCGACAATAGCTGATATTATGTTGACAAATGCCAGAAATTTACATACATAATTAACTCGATAATTAATTAAAAGATTACGTAACAGTTTGCAAACCTTTATTAACAATATACCACATAACGAACATACCAAAAAAAAAAAAAATCTGGATTCTCAGATTTAAGGCAAGCCTCTAAAATTTCTGTCTTTAATTTTTTGATATGGGGAGATTTAAAAATTGGGATTAAGAGTATATTTATTTTGGCATGAAAAGTTCCCCCTAAATTTAAGCATTGAAATAAATAATTATACTCAAGAATCTTAATTTATCATTCAGTCACTTAAGTGCCATACATGAAACACGCTTGGGCGATCATGTCTCGAAAGAGATATGACTAACTGGGAAGAAGATTATCCCGCAGTAGATTGCCATTGCTTTCTGCGGTAGACTGGTTGTCAGCCAAGGCCATAGAATGCAATCTGTCCTATTATTTAACCCATAACTGGCGGTCAATTGCGCCATGAGTAGGCCTTGAGGATAATACACCATGCTATCTATTTTTTAGTAGTAATTTTCACATTATTCAAAAGATAATAACGTAGGTTAATTGTTAACAAAAGAAAATAGTTTTATGCATTTCAATAAGGTTTTAAGATATTTAAAACATTGTCTCAGGCAATTTATCATCGATGGATCATTTTAATTGAAAAATGATGGCAGAAAATTCCTGACAATTTAAAAATCTTTTAAAAATTAATTATCTGTCTTTGAGATTTATTTCTAAAATATTAGTAATATTAAGGATTAATTAACACAACTGTGGTTAAATATCACTTACTTTGCGTTTAAAATATAGCAAAAGTATTTGAATCCAGAGAGGTATGTTCAATTTCAACATCACACTGAAAATTTACCTGTAATTTTTCAAAAATAAATATTCAACGTATTTCATTCCTGACAAATCTAAAATAAAATTACGTATTTTATTAAATTTTACAAGGTGCAAGTCTCATTAAAACTATTTTTTTCACTGAATTAGCTTTGTAAGTTATCAGGATCCATTTAAAAATGATCTAATTTGATACTGCATAAATTCTGAAATATCATCTTCAAGGATTTATCTTTCTAAATCTTAAAAAAATATTTATCAACTCCTAATTTTAAATATTCCCGCGGTATCGAAAGGTGGGGCGTAACTGACCAAAAATATTTCTAGTTTTAAAATAAAACATCCTATTCAGAATATTAATTCATTAATGAATATTTGATGAATTCATTTAAATCGGATAATTCCCTGATTTTTGTTAATTTTTTTAAAAATAGAGAGTAACGTGTGTTTTACCCATTTTTGCTTTCATCTCCGAAAAAATAACGGATTTTGCCAGAACCGAATTTAAGAGAAAAATGAATTACAGAATGAAAATTTATAGTGGAAGAAGAAATCATTTAAAATAGAGAAAGATGAAAGAAATGTCTTTTGAAGTCCAATTAAGCAACACTTGACAATAATGACCCAGTTGTAATCGATTCTTTTAATGACGCTTGATAATGCTGACGATAGCGTTAAAAATAACATTGATAACTGAACTGACATTTAAACATTTATTCAAGGACAATAAAACGTTATAAATAAGAAAGATAAATATTAAATATTAGGACTTTGTATAATATCTTGCTGTTTTCTAATAGAGGGCCTTCCCAGAACTACGTGCGTGTAGTTTCAGATGGCAAGGAAGTACTACAAGCAAGCTTACAATTCAGTGTATGTCATTTTGCCAAAGTGTAAACAACTTTGTTTTTCAAAAAGGTTAAACATGGATCGACTCGTGGTTAGCCTCAAAAAATGTGTCGCTTTTTAGAAGTTGAATTCAAACGCTACCATAAAGATTGGAAAAAGTAGTGGATGAATCTTTCTTACTAATTTTTATAAATAAAACATTACTTTTCATGAAAAATCAGCGTGAACTTATTTAAGGCCCTAACAGAATTACAGGAAACGTTAATACTCCCGTCTCAAAATGGAAATTCTGTTAGCCGGATTATTATATTCAGATATAATATAGTGTAACAGCAAAAGAATTCGAATGACCAACAACAGTGGATTTAATAAGTCCTGTCGTAAAATCGTGACCTAAACATGAAGAGAGACGAAGTCGGCTTTGAATGGATGGGTGATCTTTCAGGAACAACAGGTATTTAGTAACTGACTAGTTTGTGACCTTGTGTCAGATGAAACCAAAAGAAAACGCCCACACTGATCCTTTAAGTAGCATCAAACCTGGGTTGTTATTTGATGGGTGACGGCCGTATATAAACAGCTGGAATTTGTGTGGCCCTCAAGCAAGAACAGGTTCATTAGTAATTACCTGCGACAGCCATTACCCCAGTTGCCCCAACCGATGTTGCAAAAATATTGTCACTTTAGCGAAAGACATTTTTTTCTTTTCTTTGGATGATACTAACATAGGTAACTCTAAATAAACATAGCTGCCTCCAAAGAAACATAGCTACCTCCAAATAAATAAAGGTACCTCCAAAGACACACAGATACTTCCAAAAAACTTAGGTACCTCCAAAGATACATAGATACCCTAGTGATAACTAGGGTCTAGAATGCATTTTTAAATATGAAAAAAATTTCTTGAAATTTTTTTTTAGTTTTGATTCAAGCTAATTGATTAAATTTAATGTTTCAATAAGCAAAATACTTTGATCCATTTTAAACCGAATTTAAATTGTTTGGAATTATTTTTTCCTTATTATCAATATAAAATACTAAATCTATTTGAGGAAGATTAGTTGATTTAAATTTTAATTAATCTGATTTAAAACAAGTTTCTGTTCAAAATTGGTTCATAGCAAATATCTCTCTTTAAGAAAACATAAAAGTCTTCACAGTTGTTATTAAAATGCATAATAAATCAAAGGATTAATTATTACTGGAAGCAAAGAAAAAGATGATCAATTATTAAATAATACCGTTTGTTTAAAATATCAAAGAAAAGTAGTTTTTAACACGGAGGTTGGTATTTTATGAGATGTGACAACTTTCTCGATAGACTTATGCCTGGAAATCTTTTCAAAAGAGAAATAAACTGTAGCAATTACTTGAATATAATGTAAAACCCCTTTTAAATATTTTAACTACCCAATAGTCTTAAAAAATAAAAAAATACTTTAAGCAATTTAATATTTTTAAGATTTTTTGGTAATTTGGGTTTAATATCAACCTACGAAGTCGCTTGCTGAGGAAAAGCTAAAAAAAGAACAATAGTTTTTTATTTAACTATAGATAATGCTTTTATTTTATGATATTGTCGCATTTGGACATCCATATTTACAAAAATTGACACGTTTATACGCACATAAAATAAATTTAAAACTATTTTTTAAATATTGGCGATCGTTGAATTCTAGATTGCTTTTCCATTTGTGATTATTAAATAGAATCCTAATTTAATAACAATATCATTTGACCGCTAAAAATGAATGATTTTTAAAGATTTCAAAGTTTATAAAATATTCTAAATGAAATTTAAAAAAATGAAAACATTTCTTGTAAAATGTCATTATTCATGTAAATGCTTCAGATAATAGCGTCCATAATATATTTTATGCATAAAAACAATTAAAATCTTTTTTAATTAAATAACGTCTTTTATTCCATCTTTTATTTTATGATTCAGAGCAGGATTTCTGTAAGTGGGGTTCTTGTTTGATAAAAAAAGATTTAATTATTTAAATTTTTCGATGTTTTTGTTCTTAGAACTAATAGAAATGTATGTTAAGCGCTACAAAAAAAAAAAAACATTTTTGAAATTTCATAAAATTTAATCAGTTGGAGTAACAAATATAAATAAAAATTTTTTTACAAAGATTTCCTAAAATAAAATATTTAAAAAATAATTTACTTCATTTTTGAATAAGTTCTGAAAGTTTCATTCAAATCCGGAAATTATTGGATTTTTGCAAGAATTTCTAAATCAGTGTGTTTTTCACATAACATGAATAAAACGGTTTGAAAGTTGAATATTTTATTTATTTGAAATAGGTACCATGTTGATGAATGACTGTTCTCCAAAATATCTCTAAATTCTTGAACTCATCTTTAAAAAAAATCTGGCCTGTTAGCATCAGATTCTCCAAGACCTCTTTCCTCATTGCATGTCCCAGAAAACTTCATCTGTCTCTTCCTGATGCTCAGTATTAATTTCCTTTTCGTCTGCATCCTTTCCAAAACCTCATCATTGCTCACATGCCCGATCCATGATATCCGCAGCATCCTTCTGTAGAACCATATTTCAGTTGCCAATTCACTTTCGGATTTCTGTGTTGCACCTTCCGTCTTCTGTTAGAACACTTTCCAGGTGTTTAAATTTTTGGCACCTGCTTGATTTTAGTATCCCCCACCTGTAATTGGCATTTTGAGCTGCTTTTTTATGCTGATGACTATGCACTCGGTTTTCTCGCAGTTTATTTGTAGTCCTTTCTTGTCACTCTTTTTCGTTACCTTCTGTAGGAGGTCTTGTAGTTTCCTTTCCGTGTCTGCTATCAGCACCGTATCATCCGCGTACCATATATTGTTTAAATTGTGGCCTCCGATGATGAATCCTGGCATAACATCTAGGGTCCTCACAATGGTCTCACTGTTCAAGTTGAAGAGATCCGGTGAAAAGACACATCCTTGTCTTACGCCCCTTTCTATCCTCACAAGTCTAAACTTTTTTTTCTTTTTCAATTTTTCGTGCATACAGTCAATTTCTTTACAATACAAAGTTGCTGTTATTGTTTTCACTGAAGCAAAATTAAATAATAAATGACCCTCCTGAAAAAACACAATACAGTAACAACTTTTTAGGGTGCAGCAGAGGTTCTGGGTATTGTTTTGGTGATTTGTTTGCATCTAACCACTGATCTACTTTCTTACTGTTGTCAAAGAATATCCATGCAATGATTCGAAGAAAAAATGGTTTTTTTTAACAAGTTTGTAAATATAAAGTATGGTTACTCGACATTGTTTCATTGTAATTATTTTCGCTATGAGTAAAAATATATTGAAAGAAAATGAGTCAAGATTATATATATATATATATAGTAATTCATCGAGCTTTTTATTCGACCTCAACAGAATGCAGAAAGCACTGGACGGTCGTTTCTTCCTATATTTGGGACTCTTCAGCAGTGCGCATCCACTACCAGGAATCGAACCCAGGCTGTTTTAGCCATTAAGCTGATGTTATACCAACTGTACCACTGGCCCTGGTGACGAAGAGGTAATCCATTAAATGCACACTGCTGAAGAGTCCCAAATATAGGCCGAAACGGCTGTCCAGTGCTTTCTGCATTCTGCTGAGGTCGAATAAAAAGCTCGATGAATTAATAATTGTTCAAATCCTCCTACTACTTCTGTTCATATATATATATATATAATTTCTTCGCAGGTCCGAACAAATATGTTCTCTTTCTTTTCACGCATATCCATATGCTTCAATTACAAAATCTATCTGCTTATTAATTATTTCTTATTATTTATTATTAATGATTAGTTCTTAAGTATTATTCATGTTCTAATTTATGTGAATATTACAAAGAATGAAGTCAGCGGGCGGAGTTCAAATTCCATTAGAGTATGTTTTTATTATTAATGTCATTTAAAAAGGCAAGAATACATTTTTTTCTCTCCATCTAAATGGCAGGGTAGTCTAGGAGATGTAAAACTCAGAATTCAAGGTATTTTGCTAGGGATGGTCATTTTGGAATACATCTATTGCCATGTATCTGTAACATTATTCCGAATAGATCAATGTAACACAACTAACTCAACTCCGTAACAACAAAATACGAAAAAAGCTGTTCGTATGAATCGTAGAAAACGGTACGCCATTTTTCTGTTTACCAATTATTTCAAAACGTAATCTCGTTCTTCACAAGGTCTCACGACGAGAATCAAATTATCCTGCGTAGTTTAATAGATCAGTTCCAAAATAAACTGTTCGATGCTCATAGGTTAAAAGAAACGGGAGAACCACTCTTTCTTTCTTTCTTTCTCTCTCTCTCTCTCTCTCTCACACACACACACACACACACACACACACACACACACACACACACACACACACACACACATCTTATTGCCTCCGCACACATATACTCTATAACTCTCTTACACAACCACGCTCTATCTCATACACACAGTCATTCTCACACGTTTTCACACGTACGCATCTATCTTTGTCTATTTTATTGAATGGATTTGTCAAAGGAGAGTCAATACCCTATAAAATTGTGGCCCTTTTTATCAAATCGTTCTCAGCCGGTGTAAGCAAAGAGGCTTTTAATATATGCCGTTAATATTTGCGGGTCATCTGTGTATCAGTCGACTATGGTATGTGCATATTTCACACACATGCATACACACTCTCTCTCTCTCACATACACCTTTTCTCTTTCTCCTTCACATACGCACACTCTCTCTTACACACATTCTTTTTTACACGCTCTTTCTCGCACACATACTCTTACACAATCTCTCTTAAACGCGTGCATACTCTCTTATACAAACTTTCGCTCTCTTACACACTCACGCACGTTGTCTCACACACACATTCTCTCTCTTACAAGCTCTTTCTCACGTACACACTCTCTTGCACACTGTCTTACACATACGTTTTTTTTCTTTCTCTCTCATACGCACGCACACTCTCTCACACATACGCTCTCTCACTCTCTAACGCACACATTTTTTCTTTCACGCTTTTTCTCACATGTACTTTCTTACAAACACACTATCTCTCTCTCTCTCTCTCTCTCATAAACGCATTTTCTCTCTCTCTCACAGACATCTATACATACACACACACACTCTCTTACTTAACACACTTTATCTTTCACACACACAAGCACACATTCATTTTCGCACCTATTGGCTTTTATTTAATCGAGACAAATCGCAAAAGGCATCGATTCTGTGAATTGGTTTATAACTTGTTATCAATATCAAAACTGATAACAGTACAAATATTTCCAGCAGTAACTGGAATCGATGTCATTAAATCTCCCTCAATTGATTTGTGTCGACGTATACAACCACAGACAGATATAGTTTAGTATAGTATATAGATCATATAGTTATTCGTCAGGTCCATCTTAGTTTGGTACAAAGTTACAATATTGAGGCACCTGGTGAGTATCTAATTCACAGCATAAGCGAACAGGCTGTGAAATGTGTTTTCCGACTATCATGCTACACTAGGTTCCACTCCCATCTTTCAACCGTGCTGAATTCCGACGATTTTGAAGAACGTGATTTCATTATATATCGAACTTTACTTACGTACAGCCAGTTGTCCTTATCCTTGTTGTTGGAGTTAATAGCCCGTATGAAAATAGAGTAAATAATGATAACTCCTCATTCCAGAAAAATCGGAGAACCGAGTTCGAATTCCAGTTGAATTCGTTGCATTTACTTACTTTGTGAAAGGTATTAATCCGTCGCTTCTCCCTACAGCTATAGGTTAAATAACAACAAATTGAGTTAGCAACCAGTTTATCGCTTACATTTTAATGGCAACCTACTGCGATAAAATCTTCGGCTCAGTCAGTCATGTCTCAAAAGAGACATGATCGCATTTAACTGACTAAAATAAAGTACCAAGGGACTTCGAAAGGCCATCTGATATAAGAAGCACGACAGAAGAAAGTCGAAAAATATATAAACTAAACGTTTAGTTAACAAAGACATTTGTACTTATATTCAATTTATAAATATGCTGAAAAGCCTTAGGAATTTATTTCTTTATAAAAAAATACATTTTAAAATTCTCGATGCCAAATGGTGACTAACGGTTAAGATTGAATTTACTTGCTATGTTTAACAAATCAAGATGACGTATCAACCTCAAGACTATATCCTATTTATTACTCTACAGTTGACAGGCGATAAATATTTGTTGCAAATGTTATTAATTCCCGGTCCGGCCAAACGACCAAACTTGGTGACATACGTGTGAACGATGACGAGCGAAATTTGACAGTATCATAAATGTCCAACGCGCCTCAACTAGCGGGCTTGTTTGACTGATTGTCAACCATTTTGAATCAATTTTATCCGCTTTAACAACACCCTTTTCAAAAAAGGAAAAAGAAATCAGACCTCATTGAATTAATTATTTAATTTCTGGTGATTAAGATAGAAAATTGATTAAAATAAATTATTATTGCAATGATTTGTTTGTCTACAGATTCAGCTCTGCGTTATCGCAGTCTCTGCGTTAGTGGTTCATGTATACACCGAACCGGACACACAATTAAATACATGTCAATTTCATAAAGTAGAATTTATATAAATAGTAAATTTTATTGATACCAAATTATGTACAATAATCATCACTATAATATTACAATCATCACAAAGAATCTTTCCTTACTCGTCTGGAGGCTGGTTGAGATTGTTGTTGATGCAAATCCCGAAATCCGCGATGAAGACAGTGCATCACTGAAGATCACCCTTGATGCATCGAAAATATATTATAGAACGATCAAGGGTTGGAATATGATTGAAAATAAGTAAACGGGCAAACTTTGAGGTTAAGTGGCGGTTACGTTT
Organism: Ascarosepion bandense; assembly: GCA_037127315.1. NCBI lineage: Eukaryota > Metazoa > Mollusca > Cephalopoda > Sepiida > Sepiidae > Ascarosepion > Ascarosepion bandense. The sequence continues at coordinate 1,407,803 of JBBBDQ010001153.1, read as the reverse complement.
TACGGTTAGTGTAGGAAAATAATATTTTTAAAATTTTGAGATTTATTTTCATTGAAATTTTTCAGAAATTAGAATATTTTGTGGGGATTGACGTTACCGAAAAGTTATATTTTTACTTGATAATCTTGGAAAAAAGATCAACATTCTCTACAAAGTATTTTTTTAATCGTTTCATCACAAACAAGGTGACAATGCCACCTATCCTGTATCCATCATAAACATTTAAGATATAGAATTAACAAATATTTACGCACCAAAAACCTTGTTGTATCGACCTATTGTAACGAACTTATTAAAGGTGAAGAGAAGATGTAACCTATAATAGGTGTAGCTTCGCATAACACCTATCCTAGATCCATCATAAACATTCAGAATATGGAATTAGTAAATACTAATAAGAAAAGGCTTTTTACACTGCTTACCAATATTGTGGAGCCTTTTCACTTCATCCAAATTCGATTTGAGTTATTTTCCCTTGATGTCTAACTCGGTAAGCTGGTCTCTTCCTTACAGAGTTTAATCCTCTTATGGTTCATAGGTTTTTTTATTGCTAATCCTATAACATCACTAATCCCTTTAACTAATACCTACACTTGTACCCAACCCATAATCTATCAACTACCTATACCAGCACCAAAAAATTAGTCTGACTGAACACTTATAGAAGCGTTTCTAAGAAAAAAAAAACACTTGAAAGCAGTTAAAACTTCATTGACCTTCGGCGCTCTTGCCCTCGCTGCCTTCACTATACCGAATTTTGCCAGGGCTCTGCACAATGTTTGTCCTGTAAAGCCCCTGCAAGCAATTTATATTGGGTCATAGTATATTTTCCATGACTTCCGCCGGCATTGTTCGACCAGTTCTTGGTATTTGTATATTGATATCTAATACTAAATAATCCTGGCATTAAATGACTCACATAGGAATTTATATGCTGATAAACCATACCAAACCAAACCAAACCAAACCAAACCAAACCATACCATACTAAACCAAACCAAACCAAACCAAACCATACCAAACCAAACCAAACCAAACCAAACCATACCAAACCATACCAAACCAAACCAAACCAAACCAATCGTTTCGGCTTCCTATAAGAAATTAATTTATAATCGCCAGGGGTTATCATTTACAAATATTTTTACAAATATGACATTTTTCTCAGAATGATAATTTTTAAAATATTTATCCATATTCATTTCTAGAAGCTAATTTGAACCAATGTTCCCAGCTTGCAAACTTTTCCAAATGTTTGAAAATTATGTTCTGCAGATAACAGATTACATAAGGATATAAAGATCTAATGCGTTTAATGCGTTTATAAAATTTCCCTAACATTGCACAAAAGATGGTATCGGAAAGTATTAAAACAATATTGAAACGATATGCATGTAATTGAAACCATCAGCTAAATATCGCGAGAATAAATTTACTATAATTGCTTCATTATTTAGTTTTTCAATTTACAAACAATAACACAAATATGAAAGAAAATATAAAATTTTATTCTTATTTTAATTTTTTTTCTAATTTTAATTAATTTTATTCAGATCTTTAGTACATTATATCCAGATCAAAATTATCATTCTGACCTTAATCACATTTTATTCTAAACTTAATTTATTTTATTCTGATTTTAATTAAATTTTATTGTTCAAGACGTGATTTACGTGTTGTGAAATTTGAAGGTCAGAAGATTCAGAAATATAACTGTATTGGTTTGGGGAAGGCACAACTAATATTGGGACACAGAGATCGAGGGACGCGTAGAAATAGCTAAGAATAATTTTTCTAATGTTATGAAGAGATTGTAAAATGTCCTTTAAGATGAAGAAAAGTGTACCGAATTGCCATATATTGTCTAAATTCCTACATGGCATTCAATGCTCGACAATTTTGTCATTCGAAGCGACAGTGATCTGATTCTACTCAAAAAATAGCGAGAATAACATGGACGAGTGTGTGAGAAACGAAGCAATTCTAAGAAGAGTGTGAACTACAAATTGCTGCCAATCATAAGAAATAAACAATTGAATTGTTTGAGACATACAATGAGAAATGAAGGCTTGAAGAATTTAGCACTCACAAGGTCCACGTTTACGATCTTTTTGGAAGGTGTGTAGGTAAATGACCACACGATTTCGAACAATGTTGTGGAGTAGTTCTCGCACTGAAAGTTATAATCATGCTATCTCAGTTGCTAATCGACTTAACGCACCCAAAATGTTAGGAACTGAGTAATCTTCCACTGTAAGCTGACTCCTTAGTATTCGGCTAACTGCCGACTAATATCAACTGCCTAGTAGTTCTACTGAACTCCAGTAGAACTCTCTAGAACTTCTATGAACTTCATAAGAACTTCTCGAGTTAACTTCCTGTTAACTCTTATTAATATAGGAGGGAGAGTCCATTATCTGAGGAATAGGTGTGCTTCACCATAACAAACAGCTAACTAGATTTTCGATGCAACCGTTTATTCATGTGTAACTATGTTGATTTTCTAATCGGAGCTTAGGTGTGATACAAGGTCGAAAATATCGATCACTCAATGAAAATTGAACTCACTACTCAAATGTAATTGTTCCAGCGAGATGAGTTTGCTAACAATTGCACCATGTTGAGGTGCCAACCTCGAGTGCGAATACGTGAGGCAACCATTTCTTAAACGACTACTCATGATGTTTTGATGTCAACCGATTCTCTAAACATTTTATTCATTCACTGGCCATTGGTGTGTGACACGAGAGGCGGCTTCGATTTACACGCAATCTGGTGATAAGTTATTAATTATTTAATCGTTATTAATATAATTCAAAGAAACCGTTATATTCAATCGCTAATCGAAAGCCATTTTCGTAGTGGGAGATTTCCGCAAACTCTAAAGAGGCCAAATTCAATTCAAAAGCAAAATCACCAGTTAATCCCAATCCAGACAAGCGGGGTTTTGAATGTGAGCAGATACTGAATGGGACGGGGTGTAAAATGGTGTATTTCATGACGGACTTGTCTCGAACGGCGAACGGCGAACGGTGCAGACAGACAGTAATCGGATTTTGGAGAAGTCTTTAAAAGAAGAATACACAAACAAGAGGGGAAACTGGAGAGAAGCAGGCTAATCTGAATTGTTTGAAGGCATCAATTTCGATTCGTTTTCTTGGTTCAAATTATGACAAGGAATAATCTTTCGGTCAGTTAAGTGCCATATACCCTCAAGATAGACTGGGCAGAAGATTTTTCCGCAGTAGTTTTCCATTACATTCTGCAGTAGACTGGTTGCTAACCAAGGCTATAGAACCCAATCTGCCCTGTTATTTAAATCATAGCTGAAAAGAAGTGACGGATTTCATAAGAGTATTTGCGCGAAAGTGAATGCAACAAGTTCAAGTGCAATTCGAACTCGGCTCTCTGATTTCTCATTCCGAGCCGATATCCACTGCACCACAACACACATCTTACATCCACATAATCCTTACAGTAAATAAAAATTGTTCAATAACTCCTATACTTTAACTTTTTAAAAATCATTTCACTTCCAACAATGTGTTGTGGAGTAAATAAAACACCGGCGACAACACATATGAATTTGGCCAGACATTTTAAATAAAGAACTCAAAATTCAGCGTCAGAGTTCCGAGAAAGTTCTAATAGGGTAGTTCGTTTGGAGTACCATTGAAGTCAGTCGACACATAATGTTTTCATCGTTAGTAGTGAGTTATAAGAACGGTGACGAGGAATCGAAAGTCGGAGTCGGAAAAATACCCTTTTTGTTACGGTGAACATGATAACATTTGACAACGAGAAATTATAATCACGTCAGTGTAATTTTTTCTTTGCCGTGCGTAAAGAAAAAAGGAAATTCTTAAATATGGAAGAATTATTAGCCCAAGTGAAAAAAAAAAAAAAAAAAAAACACAAACAAAAAAAATAAAACACCACAACAGCAACAACAAAAACACCAGTTGTTGCAACTCCAGGAACAACAACAAAAGTTAATTGAAATAATTCAAAAGAAAAAGGAAATGTTCCTGTTTCTTTCATTCCCGATGCGGTGAATTCTCATACAATTCAGATGATGAAATTAACTATTTTTTTTTTTTAGAAGATTCAGACAAATTCAGAGAAGAATGCAACAACTCGGAAGACGAGATAAAAAAAAGACTTTTGTTGAGATACTTAGTACAAGTAGAACATGAAAACTTCTATAATTTTGTACTACCGAAAAAAAAAAATATGAGAAATTTACTTTAAAGAAACAGTAAATATCCTGACTAAAATATTTAACGAGAAAAATTCGGTATTCGGTACTCGTTGGGAGTGTATGAATCAGGCAAAAAAGACGATTTTTCACATATGCTGGAATCGTTAACAAGGAGTGTGAAAGATTCAAATTAAATGAACTGACTCCAGATATGTTTGACGGATTTATTTTCGTTCAATATTTAAAATCGAAAAAATACGCAGAAATATGTACTAAAATCCTAACGAAATAGAATAAAAAACTAACACTACAAAAAATATATCAGACGAAAGCCAGAGATCTGCGAAGCGATACGAAGGAAACTGAAGAAAAAGAATGCGCATATATACAAGCCAAATAAAAATGTGGCAAACGAAAAATTAATCCATGTTTCAGATGTGGCAGTTTACATCTCGGAGACAACTGTCCTTTAAAGAATTTAAAGTACTACAAGAGTGGAAAATTATGGCATAAAAAGTTACACTGTAAACTGTTAAAAATACTACAAGCTTCTTCGGTACTGACTAGATGAAATTATTTGATTTATAGTATTTATCTATAAATATTTATTGCAAAGAACGCAAGGGAGCAAGTGACCAGTTAAAAAAAACATAACAAAACAAAAAACAATGCGAATATTTAAAGTAAGAATTTATTAAGTAAGATTTTTAGTTGGATGAGTTGGTTCTGAGTTCTAAAGTCAAAGCAAAATTTCAAGAGAATAAAGAATTGACGATAGTATTTAGACCGAAATGTAGTGTACAATTTCACAGAATTGAATCAAGTCAACGAAGATTTAGACAAACTTGAAAAAATGAGTTAAAGTGAAAAAATTCACCCTTCAAAATGAGTAGCACCAGCAGTGTATGTAAAGGAAAAAAAATGGTGTTTATGCTGATTTTTCGACTGGATTAAGCAAATATTTAAAATCACATAACTACACATTACCATGTCCAGAGAAAATTTTTGCGAAATTAAACAATGAAAAACTTTTTGCGGAGCTGAATGTTTATGAGGCGCGTATTTGCAAATCCAGGTTGAAGAAGAATGTAAAAGAAGAAATAAATAAATAAGGAAAGAAAAAGATAAGAAGGAAAATGATTTGTATTGCGAAATGAAAACTGGGAACACATTGGAATCAGTTAAAGAAAATATTTACTGAAGAAAAGCCTGCAAATGAAGTAAAACCCTATGCAAGTTCTGTATTTTTGACGAACCATGCCTTGTGCAGCGTCTACGGGTTCTTTTTGGCCTAGCTTGAGAGCTTTGAGATTTCACTCTAAAAAAGCTTTGTGCCGAATTCCGCTTCCGTGGGAAGGTAAATAAATGCTCATAGTTCCGATAGTTTTCTCTCAACTTAACCTCGTTGGACTATCTTCCTTCGGGCGGAGAAGATCCCAGCCGAGGCCCAGCTAATGCATGGGATATTTTTGGTCGAGCTTAATGAGTCGGATATAATACGATAAATATGGCCTTATACCGAATTCAACCTCAGTGGCTAGGCCGATAGATACCCATACTTTCACTGCGATGTCTACCTGGTCGGAATCTCTTCGTTCGGGCGGAGAAAAACCCAGACGAGGTTCAGCCAGTGTATGGGATATTTTTGACCGAGCTTAATGAGTCGGATATCATACGGCCTTGTACCGAATTCAACCTCAGTGGCTAGGCCGATAGATACCCATACTTTCACTGCGATGTCTACCTGACCGGGCTTTCTTCCTCCTGGCGGAGAGGAACCCAGACGAAAATCCGTCGGTGGGGCTGGGGGATTTTAGTCTTGAACGTAAGTGCTCGGGTATTTTCACGTTAAAAACTGACCATGGGTTGCATCTCACCTCAGTGGTGGGGATTCAGATGAATACTCAGTATTCCACTCTAATTTGAAATATGAAACACTGTCCTCGGACAGACAACGACTCAAAATTCGGGCCGAGAAAAATAGACGCGCATAGTGACCGATCCCCCGTATGCGGCGGCTGGGTGAATTTTGACCCTTGAACCGAGCTTATCCGTTTGGGTTCTCCACATTAAACCCGACCTTGTGTCATATCTTGTCTTGGTGGAGAAAATTTGGGTAAATGTCCAGAGTTCCGATGTCGTTCTGATAGAGGTTTGTTAGAATTGGAGTTAGTAGTGACATAATATGATAATTGTTGGCAGCGATTTGTATCACAATTCTACTAAGATGCAATGGGTTAGTGAGAATAGAATGTTAAAACTTCTGCTAGGAGAAAGGACAATAAAATAACAGGTTTAGGAACACAGAAGATTGCGATTGAAAATTGTAGTTTGTGGGTGGCATAGAAGCAAAACATCGGGAGGGAGCGCCTCAGACGTGAATTTCTTTTTATTTTATAGTCCTATCGCCCAAAGTAAGGCGTTTTACTGCCACTGTTTTGCAGGGGATTACATCGGAGGAAAGTTATGAGAAAGAGTGACAGGTTATAGCGGGTGTCAGGAAGTGGGTAAGAGAAGGATGACTATGGCCATAAAGTGAAGGATCAATTTATATATTGACTATAATGTAGAATTGATCCCTCACTTTATAACCACATTCTAATAGTATAGAAATGTTTTTTTTTATAATCATATCGCCCCAAGCAAGGCGTTTTACTGCCACTGTTTTGCAGGGGATTACATCGGAGGAAAGTTATGAGAAAGAGTGACAGGTTATAGCGGGTGTCAGGAAGTGGGTAAGAGAAGGATGACTATGGACATAAAGTGAAGGATCAATTTATATATTGACTGTAATGTAGAATTGATCCCCCACTTTATAACCACATTATAATAGTATAGAAATGTTTTTTTTTATAATCATATCGCCCCAAGCAAGGCGTTTTACTGCCACTGTTTTGCAGGGGATTACATAGGAGGAGAAAAGAGTGATAGGTTGTAGGGGGTGTCAGAAGGTGGGTAAGAGAAGGATGAGAATACTGATGAGAGTGGCGTGGACAGAGAAAGGAGCATGAGAGAGAGGATGCAGGTTAGTGAGATAGGAGATGACTATTGACTTGACATTTAAATTCTTGGAGATTGTAGCTGTCGAGGAAGCAAGTAAATGGAAGGGAATTCACAGGCGAGAAGTGCGAGAAAAGAAGCTGCTGGAGTAGAATTTGCGTTTACATTTTATTGGTTTCACAGTAAAAGGGTGGGACCTATTTGCTAATCTTGTAGCTCGAGTAAATTCATATATAGGGGGCATCAGTAAGCTAAGTTCATCGGAACAGAAGCCGTGAAACTATTTGTAGAAATGAAGGAAAGAAGAAAAATAAATGTTATAATAAAACTTACAGTATTGCAACAATAAAACCGTGAAAACTATTTGCCAATCTAGTAGTACAGTTCAATTCATGTGGTCGTGGTACAAAGGAGGAGAGAAATTGTTCATTAGAACAATTGCCATTAAAAGATTTATAGAAAAGATACGGAAGCCAATTCACAGAGATGGGAAAGTGATTAAAGATGTCGGATCAGGAACGACAACATTACATATCCAACTTTGGATTTTGTTGTGACTCTCAAGATACCTAACAAACGCACCGTATGACATCACTATTGGTATAATGGTAGATTTCTAAATGTGCAAGGTAAATTCTGTCACGAGAAATTGTTTGGTACATAATAGTGAACCAATTTAAGATTTATTTTTTATTGTTTTTTCTTTATAATTTTTGTTTTAAATATTTGAATTCATTTAAATAGTCAGATGTGTAGATGTAAATCTCAGTGTAAATGAGATATTTTGATAGGTGAACAAATCTACTCTAAAATTTTAAAAATCAGTAATATCATTCATGCATCTCGGTCACTTTATATCTATCTATCTATCTATCTATCTATCTATCTATCTATCTAGTCTATCTATCTATCTATCTATCTATCTATCTATCTATCTATCTATCTATCTATCTATCTATCTATCTATCTATCTCAGTCTTTTCCTATCTATCTATCTATCTATCTATCTATCTATCTATCTATCTATCTATCTCAGTCTGTTCCTATCTATCTATCTATCTATCTATCTATCTCAGTCTGTTCCTATCTATCTATCTATCTATCTATCTATCTATCTATCTATCTATCTATCTATCTATCTCAGTCTGCTCCTATCTATCTATCTATCTATCTATCTATCTATCTATCTATCTATCTGCTCATATCTATCTATCTATCTATCTATCTATCTATCTATCTATCTATCTATCTATCTCAGTCTGCTCATATCTATCTATCTATCTATCTATCTATCTATCTATCTATCTCAGTCTGCTCATATCTATCTATCTATCTATCTATCTATCTATCTATCTATCTATCTATCTCTAGTCTGCTCATATCTATCTATCTATCTATCTATCTATCTATCTATCTATCTCAGTCTGTTCCTATCTATCTATCTATCTATCTATCTATCTATCTATCTATCTATCTATCTATCTATCTATCTATCTGTCTCCTATCTATCTATCTATCTATCTAGTCTGTCTATCTATCTATCTATCTATCTATCTATCTATCTATCTATCTATCTATCTATCTATCTATCTATCTATCTCAGTCTTTTCCTATCTATCTATCTATCTATCTATCTATCTATCTATCTATCTATCTATCTATCTATCTATCTATCTATCTATCTATCTATCTATCTATCTATCTATCTATCTATCTATCTATCTATCTATCTCAGTCTGCTCATATCTATCTATCTATCTATCTATCTATCTATCTATCTATCTACCTCAGTCTGTTCCTATCTATCAATCTATCTCTCTATCTCTCTATCTATCTATCTATCTATCTATCTATCTATCTATCTATCTATCTATCTATCTATCTCATGTCTGCTCATATCTATCTATCTATCTATCTATCTATCTATCTATCTATCTATCTATCTATCTCATCTCAGTCTGCTCATATCTATCTATCTATCTATCTATCTATCTATCTATCTATCTATTTCTATCTATCTCATCTATTCCTATCTATCTCAGTCTGTTCTATCTATCTATCTATCTATCTATCTATCTATCTATCTATCTCAGTCTGTTCCTATCTATCTATCTATCTATCTATCTATCTATCTATCTATCGCGCACAGAGACTCACGTACACAAATATAGAGACATAACAGGTTTGGAAATGTAATAAATCCGTTCCTTTTATAAGAATTAACAAGAAACGATGAAATTCTCCTTATTTTTTCTTCTGATTTCCAGGAGAACATCATGAAAATGACCAAATCAATTTTCTACTTGTCATTAAATTTATGTACCATGTTCCCGACACCGCCGCCGCTGCCGCCATTGGCAACCTTGTCATACTTCTCAGTTTTTGATTTATCCATTTTTTTCGTCATAGCTTCGTGCATCATTGAACAGGGAAATGTCATTCAGTCACATCCACAAAAACACGTTCCTCTGATGACTATATATATATATATATATATATATATATATATATACATTGCGCCTGACGCCTGTCAAGTCTCGCAGCTTTGTCCTCTCGGCAACTCCGACCACGCTGTAGTCTCTCTCAGTATTTCTTTCCAATCTCACTCCCCCCAGGAGCCTCCTACCTCTACCAAAATGCTGACTGGGATGCCTTTCGCGATTTCCTCTGCGACGTCCCTTGGGGAAAAGTGTTCGACCTATCAGTTGATGACTGTGCCTCTGAGGTCTCGTTATGGGTGAAAGCTGGCATTGATGCCTTCATACCCACCAGGAAGTATTGCTTAAAACCTCATTCCTCTCCGTGGTTCTCTCCGGCCTGCTCAGCCGCCATTGCCCACAGGAACCATTACTTCCGTCTATTCCGGAGACAATCAACTGATCACAATAGGCGCCTGTTCACATCTGCTCGCAATGAGTGCAAGAGAACCCTAAATGACGCCAAACAGTTGTTTGCTGAGAGAATGCGACAGCACATAGCTGACCGCAAGTTCGGCTCCAAGGACTATTGGAGGATTTGTAAACGAGTGCTCAACAATAGGAAATCCTCAATACCTCCTTTAATCCATGAATTTGAGGTTCTCACGTCATCTGCGGACAAAGCTGAGTGCTTTGTCCACAGATTCTCATCCAACTCCACATTCGACTCGTCCGGAGTACACCCACCCGACTTCCCTATTAGAACTGAGGCCAAACTGCACGACGTATATATTGCACCGACAGTAGTATCCCAAGTAATTTCAAAACTCGACCCCCATAAGGCGTGTGGAGACGATGGAATCCCGGTGATGGTCCTTAAGAGGTGTGCTCCTGAACTTTCCCCTGTCCTCTCTAAACTATTTAACTACTGCCTTTCTGCTTCCTGCTTTCCTGCATGCTGGAAGTTCTCTTCAGTCGCTCCTGTATTTAAGAATTTTGGTGAACCCTCGGACCCATTCAACTATCGCCTTATCAGTCTTCTACCGATATTCGGGAAAGTATTCGAGGCTATAATCAACGCTGAAATAGTTCATCATCTCACCGCCCACAAACTGTTCTCCGACAGGCAATATGGATTCCGCTTTGCCAGGTCCACGACCGACCTGCTAACAACCGTAACGGAGTACATGCTACAAGCCCTTGATGAATCTAACGAGGCCCGCGCGGTTGCTCTGGACATCTCCAAGGCTTTCGACAGGGTTTGGCACTCTGGCCTCCTATGCAAACTACGCGGTTATGGTATTACCGGTCGCCTGCTTGACCTAATCCAATCTTTCTTAAATAACCGCAAAATGAAGGTCGTTCTGAATGGGCGTGCCTCTTCGTCCGACAGCACGAATGCTGGTGTCCCACAGGGCTCTATCCTGGGCCCAACGCTCTTCCTTATTTTCATCAACGACCTCCCAGATGAGATCAAGTCCCAAGTAGGCATCTACGCAGATGACACTACAATATACTCCCGCACCAGTAAGAAACCTGTCGTGGCGGACAGACATAATCTCGCTGCTGACCTTGAGCGGGATCTACACTCTGTGGTGAACTGGGGCAAGAAGTGGCTTGTCAAATTCAATTCATCTAAGACCAAGCTGTTGTCTGTCAACCATTACAGGCAACCTCTCCTGCCTCCCATAAGCATGGACCAAGCGATTCTCCCGGAGAGTAATACACTACGCCTCCTCGGACTAACCCTGTCCTTAGACCTCAAATGGAACCACTATATTGAATCCATAGCAAAATCTACTGCTAAGAAGGTTGGGTCACGATGTTGATCCAGGATGTTTTTTCCACCTGAATCCATCCTGCATATATACAAGTCAACCATCCATCCGTGCATGGAGTACTGCTGCCATTTATGGTCAGGTGCCCCTGCCGTTCTCCTCAGTGTTCTTGACAGGCTCCAAAGGAGAGTCTGTAATGTGATAGGTACTGCTCTGGCGGCTCGACTGCAGCCACTTCCCCACCGTCGAAATGTGGCCTCCCTTTGTCTGTTCTATAAATACTTTCATGGCTTCTGCTCAGACGAACTTAAGTCACTGATGCCTCCTCAACAGGTGTTTACTCGTGCAACCAGACTGGCAACTGGGTCCTACCCATTCACAGTCAGGTTAGCCAAATGCAGACGACAATTCTACTCCTTCAGCTTCTTCTCTCGCACTTCCCGCCTGTGGAACTCGCTCCCGTATTCTTGCTTTCCTGACGGCTACAACCTCCAGAAATTTAAATGCAAAGTCAATACTCATCTACTAACCACTGGACTCTAGCTCTCTCCCCACCCCTGTATAACCTTCCCTTTCTCTCCACCTATGTATCTGTCATCGCACCTGCTTTCTCAGCTTTCTATTGTTCCTTTCTAACTAGTTTGTACTCCTCACTCTTTTCTAATTAATCTTTTTACAGTTATGTAGCCCCCTGCACATCAGTGGCGTTTCCGCCTTGCTCGGGGTGAAATGATTATATATATATATATATATATATATATATATATATATATAATTATGAATTAAAAGTACATTGTGAAACGGAAATTTTTGTTTCAAGATTTCCTTCTCGTCACCAGGCAATGTTAGATTTTAGATATGATTATATTATGTTCTACAATATTTCTTGTATTGAGCACTTATAATAAAAAGTAAATGCCAGGCAACTCAAAACAGTCCTCTTTACCTATATATATATATATATATATATATATATATATATATATATATATCGTTCATCAGCAATGAATGAGAACACTCCTATCTAGTGTGCGTGTATAATGATAATATACACGCAAAAAAGTCTGCCACCTTCTACCGAGCACCCGTAGCTCAGAGGTAGAATTGCCGACAGACGCCACTTTGGTCGGGTTTCAATCCTGGGTAAAAATCAATCGGCTGTCTAACCGTACTGATGAGCTGTGATACAGCAAAACAGATCTGTCCGCGGATGACTATATATATATATATATATATATATATATATATATATATATATATATATGCGCGCGCGCGCGCGTGTGTGTGTATATATTACGGACAGTTCCGGAAATTAACGCAATGGAATTAACAACCGACATATTTTATTTGTTTGAACATTATTTTTAACAGATATTCGTATTTGAGTAGATATTATCTGTTTTGGGGGTGATTATGGGATGTGATATAGTAACTAATTGGAAACGAAATTTACGAGTCCAAAATTGCAAAGATTAATAAACGTAGTTACGCTAGTTTTTTAAAAAATAATTTTTAATTTATTATATTTTTAAGTTATTTTCATGCATGGTAGACTGAAATTACCATTATTATGAAACGGTTACGTAATTTAAGAGTTTTGTCCCTTCACTTAAATTTATGAAAATTGTCGGTTTTGGGCATCACCAAATCAGTCAAGAATCCGTCAAACAGATGAACACGACCAATCGTTAATAATTGGCTCTGTATTACTTTTTTATGCTATGAGTAATATGAGTTGATTTAAAAAAAATCAACTCAATTTAACTTTCAATTGTCTAATTTTCCGAAAATAAAGTGTCAGAAATCTTTTGAAATATTTTTAAAATCGATAAATCTTTGTTTGTTTACAAATTTCTTAAAATTAAGAAAATAGGCGTTTTTAAGAAAATTTAAGAAATCGAAATTAAATGTGACTTCAAATCTATATAATGTCTATCGGAAATACACCAGAAATTTATAATAAATGGAAATAAATTTAATCATTAAGGTTTTAATTAAATCTAAAATGAATCTTCAAGAATTTTCAAAAATGTTTTTTCATTTTAAAAGAATGTTTTTTTCATTAAAAAAAAATTATACTGAAAAGTGGAGGTACCTATATATATATATATATATATATATATATATATACCGGTCTGAATATTTACGAGATGATTTTAGGAAAATGTGTGTCATTCGACAAGATTCGAACCTACGTCCGCTAACAACATACGGCAAGACATCGATTCATCTGATGCGATTTAAGCGCTCGACCATGAATGATTTCACAGTTTAAACGAAGCCGTATATTGTGTATATAAGCATTTTAGGAAAATGTGTGTCATTCGACAAGATTCGAACCTACGTCCGCTAACAACATACGGCAAGACATCAATTCATCTGATGCGATTTAAGCGCTCGACCAGGAATGATTTCACAGTTTAAACGAAGCCATATATTGTGTATATAAGGGCGACTATCATTGTGGAATCATTCGTGGTCAAGCGATTCAATGACATCAGATCATTTGATGTCTTTCTCTCTGTTGTTAGTGGGTTCGATTCTTTCCGGAGGGCGAATAATATTTCTCTTATAAAGCGCATGGAGAGTCGAAAACTATGGAAGAGTTTCATATTCTTTATCTCCAGCAAAGAGGAAACATGTAAGAATAAGAGAAAAATTAAATTAGAAATCAATAAAATCTTTGTTGTCAGTCGTTTTTAACAAAACATTTTTAAATTATATATATATATATATATATATATATATATATATATATATATATATATATATTGTGAAAAGAGAGTAAAGAGTGCTGAAAGAAAATAAAGAGTATTTAAAGGGTGGAAAAAGAGTAAAGAGTGTTTGAAGGGTGGAAAAAAAGTAAAATGTGTTTAAAGGGTGGAAAAAAGTAAGGAGTATTTAAAGGGGGAAAACAGAATTAAAAGTATTTAAAAAGTGGAAAGAGAGTAAATGGTGTTTAAAAGGTGGAAAGAGAGTAAAGAGCATATAAAGGGTGACAAAAGAATAAAAAGTCTTTAAAGGGTGTAAAGAGAGTAAAAATTGTTTAAAGGGTAAAAAGAGAGTAAATAGTTTTAAAAGGTAAAAAGAGAATAACCAGTGTTTCAAGTGCTGAAAGAGAGTGAGGAGTGCTTAAAAATGGTAACAGAAGAAATAGGGTTTAAAGGGTGAAAAAAGAGTAAAAAGTGTTTAAAGGGTGGAAAGACAGTAAAGAGTATTTAAAGGGTGAAAAGAGAGTGAAGAGTGTTGAAATAGTGAAAATGTTTAAAGAGTGTTGAAAGAGTGCGAAGAGAATAAAGAATATTTAAAGGGTAGAAAGAGAGTAAAGAGTGTTTGAAAGGAGGAAAGAGAGTAAAAAGTCTTTAAAGAGTGGAGAGTGAAAAGAGCGTTTAAATGTTATAAAGAGAGTAAACAGTGTTTAAAGTGTAAAATGAGAGTAAACAGTGATTAAAGTGTGGAAAGTGTAAAAGTGTTTAAAGAGTGGATAGAGTATTAAGAGTTTAAAAAGTGGAAAGAGAGTAAACAATATTTAAAAGTTGAAAAAAATGTAAAGAGTGTTTAAAAGGTGGAAAGAGAGTAAAAAAATGTTTAAAGGGTAAAAAAAAGTAAAGGATGAAATTTGAAAAAAGAGGAAAAAGTGCTTAAAAATTGGAAAGAGAGTAAAGATTTTTAAAGTCTGGAAAGAAAGTAAAGAGTGTTTCAAAAGTGGAAAGAGAGTAAAGAGTGTTTCAAAAGTGGAAAGAGAGTAAAGAGTTTTGAAATGGTGGAAAGAGAGTAAATAGTTTTTATAGGATGGAAATAGAGTGAAGTGCTTTAAATGAATGTATAGAGAGTAAAGAGTGTTTAAAGGGTGGAAAGAGAGTAAAGTGTGTTTAAAGGGTGGAAAGAGAGTAAGGTGTGATTTTAAAGGGTGGAAAGAGAGTAAAGAATGTTAAAAGGGTGGAAAGAGAGTAAAGTGTGTTTAAAAGGAGTAAAAAGAATAAAGAATGTTTAAAGGGTGGAAAAAGGGTAAAGAGTGTTGAAATGGTTAAAATCGAGTAAAGAGTGTTTAAAGGGCTGAAAGACATTAAAGAGTGTTTATAGGTTGAAAAGAAGTGTGTTTAAAAGGTTGAAATACAGTAAAATGTTTTTAAATGGTGGAAAGAGACTAAAGAGTTTTTTAAAGGGTAGAAAGAGAGTAAAGCGTGTTAAAACTGTGTTAAGAAAGTAAAGAGTGCTTAAAGGGTGGAAAGAGATTAAAAAGTGTTAAAAGAGTGGAAAGAGTGTAAAGATTGTTTAATGAGTGGAAGGAGAGTAAAGAGTGATTAAAAGGGTGGAAAAGAATAAAGAGTATTTAAAGGGTAGAAAGAGAGTTAAGACTGTTTAAATGGAGGAAAGAGAGCAAAGAGTGTTGGAAGGGTGCAAAAAGAGTAAAGAATATTTAAAGGGCGGAAAGAGAGTGAAGAGTGTTAAAACAGTGGAAAGAGAGTAAAGAGTGCTTGATGAATGGAAAGAGAATAAACAGTGTTTAAAGGGTGGAAAGAGAGTAAAGAGTTTTTAAAAGGGTTGAAAATGATTAAAGAGTGTTTAAAGGGTGAAAAGCGAGTAAAGAGTCTTTAAATGGTGGAAAGAGAATCAAGAGTGTTTCAATAGTGGAAAGATAGGAAAGAGTGTTTAAATGCTGGCAAGAGAGTAAAGAGTATTTTAAGGGTGGAAAGAGAGTAAAGAGTGTTTAAAGGGTTGAAAGAGTGTAAAAAGTTTTAAAGGGTGTAAAATGATTAAAGAGTTTTTTAAAGGTTGGAAAGAGAGTAAGGATTTTTAAAGGGTGGAAAGAGAGTAAAGAGTGTTCAAAGGGATGAAAAAGAGTAAAGAGTGTGTAAAGGGTGGAAAGAGAGTACAGAGTGTATAAAAAGTGGACAGAGAGTAAAGAGTGTTTAAAGGGTGGAAAGAGAGTAAAGAGTGTTTTAAGACCTGAAAGGGAGTAATTAGTTTTAAAATGGTAGAAAGAGAGTAAAGAATGTTTAAAGCTTGGAAAGAGAGAGAGAAGAGTGCGAAAGAGAATGTAAAGTGTGTTTGAAGAATGGAAATAGAACATAGAGTGCTTAAAGGGTGTAAAGTGTTATGTCGCCAAGTATAAATGAATAACTCAACAACAGAATCAGAATATAAGTTGTATTCCGAGGAAAAACGGTTAGTATGTACAGAAGTGATTAGTAATATTTACAATAGAAAGATACAAGAGTCCAATCCGTTGTAAGGCGTGTGTATACGTGATTACTTCCGGTACACCACTGGAAGTGTGACTAACTCTTCACTGACTCGCACTGACTCTTCAGTAACTCATTAGAGACTCTCAAGTGACTCTCTACGACTTCCCTGTAGAGAATCCACCATTGCTATATATAGCAATGGGAACAGTCCATTTGTAGTCAAATAGGAGCGGCGCCCTAACACCCCCCTCCTAAGACTTTTGCTTCAATCGTATTTTTTCTTTTTCGGGTTTACCGACAACTGGTGTGTTAATTTCCTTTTGCGGGTGGATTTCCTGGTACTACCTTCTTGTACCTGAGGCATTTGTAACTCGAAAGTATCAAAAAGATCCTCCACATTTTCATCCATCTCTTCAGGCGCAACAGTTGTCTCTTCCGAAAATCTTTTTCTTAATTGATTTACATGCCTTGTATGTTCAAATTTCGGTCCTTGCACCACATAGAGCATGTTCCCTATACGTCCTTTAATTTTGCCTTTCATCCAGGACGTAGTGTTGTTTTTATAGTTCTTGAACAACACTTTTTCATTCACCACAAATTTTCTTTTGGGTGTGCTTACATTAGGTGTATCAGCATTCTTTGATGGAATTAGCTATCAAAAACCGAACGTACTTTTCTTGCGAACATTAATTCAGCTGGCGACAGAGCTGATGGTGCTGCTTTGTTCGGCGTAATTCTGTATACCTGTAGGAATAACTGTAAAGCCGTTTTCGTGGGCGTCCCGTAGCCTTCCTTAATGCTCTCTTTAGGGCATCCACGAATCCTTCAGCTAGACCATTGCTACGTGGGTGATAGGGTGGAGTGGTTATATGTTCCACTTGAAATGTATCGCAGAATTCCTTAAACTCTTTTGATGTAAATTGTGACCCGTTGTCACTGACAATTGTGTCTACTACTCCAAATCTTGCGAAAAGCTCATGGAGTCTGTTTATAGTATTTTTTGCTGTGGGTTGTTTCATTTGAAAAACTTCCGGCCACTTGCTGTAGCTATCTACGACAATTAAGTAATACGTTTTACCCATTGGACCGGCAAAGTCTATGTGCAGTCTCGACCACGGTCTATCCGTTATCGGCCAAGGCTTTTGTAGTACTTGTGGCGATTTCGCCGCCAGCGCACAACCACTTTTCCAACCACTTTTCACATTTTCCAGAACACGTACGACCGCATTAAACTTTTCATTCGATTCACACCGGGATGACCCGTATGAAAATCTTTCAGTATTTTCCTTTGTAACACTTTAAGAATTACAACTCTTTCGCTGTAGAGTAATACGTTGTCGCACGTAGAAAAAGTTTCTGCCATTCGTTGGTCTTTTTCCAGTAATTTATTTTTTACATCTTTGATGTAATCGCCTTTGACGCTTCCTTTTTTATATCTGCTAATGACACCGGTAAATCTCTGACAGTTCCAGTGAGAGTATTCTTCACTTCCACTTCAGATTTTAATGCTGCTATAACGGTGTCCTCTAAAGGTTCGTTTGACTTCGGGATGAGTCTCGACAACCCATCCGCGTGTCCAATTTTTGTTGATGCTAAGTGTTGTAAGTCAAAATTGTAATTTAGAAGCAAAGTACCCCATCTCAGTAGTCTATTTGCAGTATATGTGGGGAGTCCCTTTTTGGATCCGTAAATGGTCAACAACGGTTTATGATCCGTCTGCAATGTGAATTTCCTTCCATGAATATATCTGTGAAACTTTGTTACTGCAAACACTATTGCCAGTGCCTCTTTTCGATTTGTGAATAGTTTTGTTGAGCCGGGAGCAGTGTTCTGCTTGCATGTGCAATCGGCTTTATTTGTCCATCCTTCCACTTGCGTAATATACATGCACCAATCCCATATGTGCTAGCATCGCAAGCGATTACGATGTCTAATTTGGGATCGTAGTGAGCTAAAAATAAATCTGATGTAAGTCTATCTTTTATCTCCTTAAATGCTTTCTTGCAATCCTCAGACCAGCACCATACTTTATCTTTTTTTTAGTAGCTCATTTAAAGGCGCACGCAACTTGTGCAGATTTGGAATGAACTCCTGATAGTAACTCACCAAACCTAGAAAACTTTGCAATGTCTTTACGTTTTTTGGATCTGGCATATTTCGAATCGCATGGGAGCAATTTGGGTCTGGTTTTTTCCCATCTTTATTGATAATATGACCCAGATATTTAATTTCTTCCAGCAACAAATCACATTTGCTTTCCTTTATCTTCAAGCCATAATTCCGTATTCTTTTGAAAACTTCCCGTAGGTGACCCTTATGTTCTTCGGCAGTTCCGCTTTTTATTAGGATGTCATCAAGATATGCGATCGCGAAATCTAATCCTGCCAGCATAGTGTCCATTGTCTGCTGGAACACCGCCGGTGCTGTTTCTATTCCGAACGCCAACCGTTCGTATTTGTAAAGCCCCTTGTGAGTATTTATGCACAATAGCTTTGAACTTTCATTCTCCACTGGAATTTGGAGATATGCGTCGCTAAGGTCTATTTTTGAAAAAACCTTCCCGCCATTCAGCTTAGAAAATACCTCCTCCGGGCTTGGAAGAGGGTAGTGATTATCTTCAATGGCGTTGTTTAGTCCGGTCGAAAAATCAGCGCATATTCTAATCTCTCCCTTATTCTTTTTTACGTAAACAGCAGGTGCGGCCCAATCGCTATAGTCCACTTTTGTTAGTACGCCTATTTTTTCTAGTCTTTCAAGCTCAGCGTCAATTTTATCAATAGCCGCATAAGGCGCGTTTCTCTTCTTTTTGAACACCGGAGTCACGTTTTCTTTTAATTTGATTATCGCCGACGTTTTGGTACATCTGCGCAAACCTTCAGAGAATACTTCCGGGAAATCTTTTTTATCTCCTCCTTTAGTATTCTTGTCACGTCAGACGAGTCTTCTCTTATATTTTTACAATAAGAATTTATGGGAAGATCCCACAAATTAAATTCACTCATCCAGTCAGTGCCAAACAGATTATTGGTTCCTTTCATAACGAACGTTTTCAGTCTTTTTGTTTGGTTGTGAAAATTTACGTTGAGAATTAGCTCACCTTCAAATTTGATCCTCTTTCCAGTCACCGTTTTAGCCACTTTACTAGTCTTCATCAACCTTGATTTATTTAACTTGTACCAGGTTTTCATATTTATGATACTTATATCCGATCCACTATCTAGTTGCATTCTCACCGGTTTTTAAATATTTTTACTTCTAAATATTTTCTAACGCCGTGGTTTTGCTCATATGATCTGGTTAATTTTACCTGCGATTTACGTCTAAATCTACACTTAGACATTTTGTGACCTAGCTTATTACAGTGTCTGCATTTTTTAAATTTGAACGGACAGTCACTGCGCCAGTGCCATTCTCCACATTCTTCTTTTAATAGTTTTACAGCCTCATTGAATTCTAGATCCCTTGTTTTTTTCGGAAGGATGAAGTCCGTGAATTTGTTATGTTCATGCGTGCCTAATTTCCTGAGGAGTAACCTGATTTTTTTCTCCGAAGACCATGACTTACAGTCGTTTTCAAAAAAGTCCTGGTATCTATGGTAATACCTTTCAAAAGTTTTGTCTTCGTCTGGATTATAATTGAAAGTTTCAATAGTCGACCAGATGGTGTTCTGGGAGAACGTACTCTCATCTGAGTCTTTATTCTTCTCTAGAATTAACCCTACGAGTTCTTCTTGCCATTTTTGTTGTTTTTTGTCACTTTCTAGACGTAACTGTATCATCTTCTCCTGTAGTTCCAATTGCTGTTTTTTGAATTTTTCCTCCATTCTTTCTTGTATCTGTAATTGCTGTTGCATTTGACATTTTAACAGTTCTAACATGGACGCTGGAAATTGTTCCATTATTAAAATTTCTTTTTACCGAGGGGAAAAGATCGAAATTTCAACCTCTTCAACAGAAAAAAAATTTCACCACAGACAAAAATAGAAAGATATAACTTACGCTTTCTTTGTCGTGTAATAATTCTCGTCAACGCAGTTAATGGTGTAGTACGTATATTTTTCAGAAGTACTTTCGCGTATGACCTGCGAAACTTTTTTCTACGTCCAATTGAAATCTTTGTGTAAGTTTGAAATTCTTCGTCCGCAATTGTATTGTGGGACGTGTTTTGGTTTCTTCTTCTTTGAGATCTCTTCGTCACCACCGTTGGGACGAATTTTGTTTCCACTTCTGCGCAAATTCGAAGCAATTCGAAGTAACTTTGTTGCCCCTATTATGTTGTGTGACGAATTTTGGTTTTCACCTCCGCGTAAATTCGAAGTAATTTCAAGTATCTTCGTCGCCACTGTTAATGTCGTGGGACGATTTTTCCTTCCAACATCTTCGTCGCCACTGTTAATGTCGTGGGACGATTTTTCCTTCCAACATCTTCGTCGCCACTGTTATGTCGCCAAGTATAAATGAATAACTCAACAACAGAATCAGAATATAAGTTGTATTCCGCGGGAAAACGGTTAGTATGTACAGAAGTGATTAGTAATATTTACAATAGAAAGATACAAGAGTCCAATCCGTCGTAAGGCGTGTGTATACGTGATTACTTCCGGTACACCACTGGAAGTGTGACTAACTCTTCACTGACTCGCACTGACTCTTCAGTAACTCATTAGAGACTCTCAAGTGACTCTCTACGACTGTATTTACTAGCCTTCCCACGCAAGGCTGGATGTGACACATGGTCATTTTATTGTGGGTATTCCCGGCTATATAGCTGGGCCAAAAAATGTCTGTCTATTTTTGCCCAGTCGTGGTTCTACCCTTCGGCGGAACCACGACTGGGTTATTGCTCTCTGCTCGGAAGCAGAGAGCGCCCTCTACCCGAAGGCAGAGTGCTGACAGTGTCGTAGAGTCGTAAGTCTAGTGACTCTCTTCGACTGTATTTACTAGCCTTCCCACGTAGGCTGGATGTAACACATGGTCATTTTATTGTGGGTATTCCCGGCCATATAGCCGGGCCAAAAAATGTCTGTCTATTTTTTCCCAGTCGTGGTTCTACCCTTCGGCGGAACCACGACTGGGTTATTGCTCTCTGCTCGGAAGCAGAGAGCGCCCTCTACGCGAAGGCAGAGAGCTGACAGTGTCGTAGAGTCGTCAGTCTAGTGACTCGGTCCGACTGTATTTACTAGCCTTCCCACGCAAGGCTGGATGTGACACATGGTCATTTTATTGTGGGTATTTCCGGCCATATAGCCGGGCCAAAAAATGTCTGTCTATTTTTGCCCAGTCGTGGTTCTACCCTTCGGCGGAAACACGACTGGGTTACTGCTCTCTGCTCGGAAGCAGAGAGCGCCCCCCGCCCGAAGGCAGAGGGCTGACAGTGTCGTAGAGTCGTCAGTCTAGTGACTCGGTCCGACTGTCTTGTAGAGAATCCACCATTGCTATATATAGCAATGGGAACAGTCCATTTGTAGTCAAATAGGAGCGGCGCCCTAACATAAAGAGGGTAAAGTGTTTTTAAGGGGCGGAAAGAGAGTAAAGAGTGTTTAAAGGGTGGAAAAAGAGTAAAGAATGTTTAAAGGGTGAAAAGAGTGTAAAGAGTTTTAAAAAAGTAGAAAGAGATTAAAAAGTTTTTAAAGGGTGTAAAGAGAGTAAAGAGTGTTAAATGCGTGGAAAGAGATTAAAGAGTGTTAAAGAGTGGAATTAGAGTAAAGCGTGTTTAAAGGGTAGAAAGCGTGTAAAGAGTGCTTAAAGGGTGGAAAAAGAGTAAAGACTGTTTAAAGGGTGGGTAGAGCGAAAACTGTGTTTAAAAGGTGTAATGAGAGTGTAGTTTATTCAAAGGGTGGCAAGAGAGTAAATTGTTTTTAAGGGTTGGAAAGAGAGTTAAGTGTGTAAATGTTGGAAAGTGTAAAGTTAAGGGTGTAAAGGGTGCCGGGAAAATATAGAGTAAATAGCTTGGAGGGAGTGTAGATTAAAAAGAGTAGAAAGTGTGGAAAAATTGTTGATAGTGAAATGTGAGTAAATTGTAAAAAATGAGAAAAAATATAAAAATTGTGAAAATAGAATAAAGAATAGGAACATGAAGAAAGAAATGATTGTTATTTGAAAATGGGTTCCAAGATTTGCCCATTTTCAACTGTTTTCAGTCTTTTTCGCTTACCAATTAATTCTTTATTTCACTCTTCCAAACATTCTGCCGTTCAGTATCTGCGTATATTTGTCTTTCTTAAAGCCTTCGACTTTTATGATATCTTATTTAGTATCTTCGGCATAACGTCCGGAGAGGCATACAAGAATATGGATAAAAATGGCTTTTATAAAAAATTTTGATAGTCACATTTATTGAAAAAAAAAAAAAATGACTCAAATAAAATATAGAATAATATTCATTAATTAAAACATCACACGTAGAATACGGTGGCAACTATTCAAATAGTAAAAATTGAAATTAAGATTTTTTTGATAAAGAAAAACTATAGCATTTCAATGAATATCTTTCAAAACTGAAAAAAATGGTTTCTTATCTGTTGCAAAATAACTTTACCCGGCATTACTAGGTCTTTTGTAAGGCTTTATTATTTTTTTGATTTTTTACCCAATCAAAATTGTAGATTTTACAAACAGTCGAGGCAAGAAATACACATTTGGCTTTGATTTATAATCAGAATTTTCCTGTTTTTCATTAGTCTGTGATAATGAACATAAAGAATAGAAAGAAAGTAACGTCGTTCTCCCTGCAGTTGAGCCTTCTATTAAGCCTAAATCATAAGTATTTGAAGTTACGCACGCTTTTTGCTTTTCTCGATTGGGAGGCTCAAAGTAGTTAAACAATTCAAACTTTTCATCTCAATAAAGCTAATCTTTTATTGACCTTGTGCAGGTATATATATATATATATAATATTGAAAATCTTATTATTTTCCTGATCCAGATGTCGTCACTTGAGTACGTAAATAAACAATAGACGAGACGATACAATAAGTACTAAAGATCAGTTTGTTGGACATATTGTTACGGCACGAGTTGCTCATCCTTGCGTGTGTGTTGTCGCGTGCGCACGAGGAGGACGACAAGTAGGAAGCAGTGAAGCCTGCTGAAACACGGCAGCAGGGCGTCGGCCTATCAAAACGCTACTCTCAGATTTTCCTTCACGCTTCCACTCATTCAGGACAACAGATGGTTCCAGCTACAACGCTTCCTTCAATTTCGTAAACAATTAAAACAAAATTTCACCATTTTTCCTCTTTCTCCTCTTTTTTTTTTTAATGAAATATTCTCTTGTGTTTTTTGCAACAGCTTAAAACCACCATCAACATCATCTCTCTTCCAGCGGCCAATGAAATAAGGCCGAAGTTTCACGCTGAAATAACTGTTCAAACTTTTTTCTTCTCCTCGTTCATGGCCATGGGAAAAATATTGAGATGTGTATATGGTGAACTTCTAGTCGACACACATCATTATTTTGCTCAATCTGTCACGCTCAAAAGATATTGAAAGAAAAAAATTCGATGGTGTGTGACGCGATAGGGTAATTTAACACAGATAAAAAAATATAAAATGGAACTTCAAAAGCTTCTCTGGAATAAAGCAAATATATCTGTTGGGAAAAAAATGAAGACTTTCGATAAATTTATCGATTCTTGGTCGTTTGGTTTAGAGTGATTGTTATCAATCTCGCTAGACCCTTGTTTTGAGTCTAATCTCCACTCAGTATCTTGTTCTTGGAGTCCAGTTGAATAATGATTAGCAAACTAGTTCAGTACATTATTACTTCTGTAGTGCTCGATCTTTACTCTGTGCTCCAAAATTATAGCCTTGTTTCAGACATGGCCATATTTGTGCTATATTAGTTATGGCCACTAGTTTCGAGTGTATATATTTGTAAAAATCCAGATAAAATATTTAAATTAATATTAATACTAATTTAAAAGATATTCGTTTCATTTTTACGACCGACTAATCTAAATCTTCATATATTTTAAAGCGCAACACACACACACACACACACACACACACACACACACACACACACACATATATCTGATATAGACGCCTTGTCGGCTGGAGCTTCAGAATAGGCCGACTGCTCCTCTGCAGAGGAGAAACCCCCAATGAGGCATCCGGGGTATGACGATAAACTTCATCTGGCAGCAAGACCTCTGATTAAAAGGTTTTGAGGAGCGTGGAACCACCTCTTAATTGCTGTTTTTCTTAGGTTCTTCCTGACCCTGGGTGATAGCAATTGTTAGGGGTCGAAACTATGAGCAAATAGTTAACCCGCAAACTAGGCTCAAAAAATTATGAAAGTATAAAAATTGATTTTTATAGTAAACATTCTAGCAATACATTTTTTGGTGAAAAAATTATTACCACCAATACATTTTTGAAGAAAATTTCCCCGCAAAAAACAAACAAACAAACAAAAAAAAACAAAAAAAAATCTGTCATGCATCTAACTCTCAACAAAAGCCTCCTTACAAAAATAAGTTAATGAAACCTGATCTACAAACTGATTTATTACAAAAAATAAATCTTCTATTCATACGAATCTATTGTAAAAAACTTTGGGTATGAAATAACTCACTGAGGTTGATATGTCGTTAGTCAGTTAAGTGCCATACGTGATACACGCTTGGGCGATTATGTCTCGAAAGAGACATGACTGACTGGGCAGAAGATTATCCCGCAGTAGGTTGCCATTGCTTTCTGCGGTAGACTGGTTGCCAGCCAAGGCTATAGAACCCAATCTGTCCTATTATTTAACCCATAACTGGAAGGAAGAGACGGATTAATACCTTTCTCACACTGTATTTGTGTGTAAGTGAATGTAAGGAATTCAACTGGAATTCGAACTCGGCTCCCTGATTTGTCGTTCCGAGTCGATATCCACTGCACCATAACATGCTGTAAAACAACAACAACAACAACAAAAAAAAAATTGTAAAGATTCAAAACCCCTAAGTCCCTGTGTGTATTTAATTTTAAAATCCAGTATAAAATACTGGATTTTCAAATTAAATACACACAAGCTAGGGTTAAATAGGGACTTAGGGGCTTTGAATCTTTACAAATATTTCAATAGCTAAACTTATTTAGATACAATTAAAAAAAATTATCTCTAAAACAAAATTTATAAGTATTATTAAAGATAGGTTTACGTTTACAAATATTTAAAAAAAAATCTGTCGCTTTCTGCGTCACGTGATGTAAACAATCTCTCTCCACGGACGCTCTCGCGAAATACGTTTCTAATTTAAATTTTAAAATCATAAATCATTTGTTTCTGACGAAGGACCGAGGACGGTCTGAAATATAAAATATAATAATAGAAATAAACAAATACTGTCAAAAAATACATTTTTAAACTTACAACTTTTTAATAGTTTTTCCTATATATATATATATATATATATATATATATATATATATATATATATATAGTTATAGATGTCCAGTCTGTAAACGGCGAGGATAATCTAACATGATCAACTTAATATAAAATATTAAGTGTTATATCTATATAAAGGGCTCAATGGATGTTATGAAGAGCAATATGATATTTATAAAGGAAAACTCAACACGCCATTTAAATTGGTTATAAATTATAATTCATTTCAATGAGCTTAATTAGCTCATTTCATCAGACCCCACAATATTCCTTCTATTTGGTACAAAAGATTTTGCCAGAATAAGCATTTCCTTTAACTGAAGAGAAAGATAAAAGACAACAACAGAAAAAAATAAGAAAAAGGAAAAAAGCAAAAAGAAAATGGAAAATGGAAAATAGAGTCAGTTATATATATATATATATATATATATATATATATATATATAACAAAGACATAAAGCCAGATATGCTGTCAGTTGAAGTCTGAAAGAAAAAAAATTAAAGGCAAAGATTCTTTGCAATAAAGCAATCGATATCAAAGACAGAGCATTAATAAGTGACAAATTTCTATTTCTATTAATATTAATCCTCTATATCAGTGCCACTCAAAGTGTGGTACGCGTACCGTCGCCGGTACGCGGAGATTTTCCAGAAAAGAAAGAAACAATAGTAAAACTCTGTGACATTATTGAATTTAAATTGCTTACGAAGTATTAATATTAACTTTAATTATTTTTTATGCATTTTTAAAAAAGTATACTCTCAAAACCAGTTACCATAACTCATATAGCACAAATATGGTACCGGTCAGTGGCACCCTGGGAAGACATGTTACGTCAATGATGACTGCCCTTAGAATGAACACAATATCATGTCCTCATGTTTATTACAGATAGTCTCAAAATGTCCCTGAAATAGTACATATCTCAAAAAAAAATTTGGGGTTCACAGCCCCCACCTCTCTTACTCAACTGGATTGGCTTGCTTTGCTTGCCGGTCCCTGGCACATTGACAAAAAAAAAAAACTACTACCGGTCCGCTACATCAGATAGTTTGAAAAGCACTGCTATATATATGTGTGGGTCTATGTGAATGTTGTTTTGTTTTTATGGCATAATCAACCTCGGCGGGTCATTCAATACCAACTAAATTTTTATTTATTTATTGCTGGTAATACCTTTTTCTTTCAACAATTTATTGTTTTTTTTTTATATAAGTTTTGTGTCTACTAATACATTTTTCTTTTCGAGTATCAAGATTCATTGGGATTTGTTTTTAAGGGCAGGGTCCCCAAGTTCTACGCTGTTATTTAACCCATAACCGGAGGGAAGGGACGGATTAATACCTTTCCCAAGAGTATCAGTGCTTAAGTGAATGCAGGGTATTCAACAGGAATTCGAACTCGGCTTACCGATTTCTCTTTCCGAGCCGATATCCACTGCACCACAACGCACCTCCGTCACTAAACGCTAACAGTACCTGGTATTCCCAAGCGGTCACCCATCTAAATCCTGACCAGGCTCAACGTTGCTTAACTTCGGTGATCGAGCGAGAACCGGTGTATTGAACGTAGTATGGCCGTAAGCCCCTATGTGAATGTAATTAAAGGACAAAAACAAATTAATCTTTTATTTATTATTTTTTCTTACATTCTTCATTGTATATTTTTGCCGCAATTATTTGCAGTTCAACGAGTTTTTGTTAAAATTTAGTTGTATAAAGTTTTTCAATAACTGGTGAGTCATGAAGTTTAAATAAAATCTACTTAAGTAACAACCATTCATAGACAAAGCATATCAGCACAAGCTATAATTACCCATTTAAGTTTGAGAATGAATACTGCAAAGACGAATAAAAACGTAAAACAAATTTCTTTCCTTGAATTTTAATCAAACTTGGCAGCCCAGCTGCAGTCACTCTCTCACCGGCGTGATGTGGCTTCCCTGTGCCTCTTCTATAAATACTTTCACGGTTTCTGCTCTGATGAACTTAGTTCACTGGTGCCCCCTACGTATGAATTTGCAAGGGATACTAGATTAGCAACTAGGTCCCACCCTTTTACAGTGAAACAGATAAAGTGTAACCGCAATTTCTACTCTAATAGCTTCTTTTCTCGCACTTCCCGCCTGTGGAATTCCCTTCTATATACTTGCTTCCCCGACAGCTACAGTCTCCAGGAATTTAAATGTAAGGTCAATAGACACCTCTTATCACACTAACTTGCATCCATTCTCTGAAATACTCTACCCATCTACCCAACCCCCATCCTCTGTATCCTCATTCGTCTATCACCCTTCTCCCGACATTTCCTATAACTAACCACTCTTTCTCATCACTTTCCCCTATGTAACCCCCTAACCACTCTTTCTCATCACTTTCCCCTATGTAACCCCCTGCGCAATAGTGGCAGTGGAATGCCTTGCTTGGGGTGAGATGATTAAAAAAAAAATATTAACGAGTGATTGTTTTCCGAGTATGTATATGTAAACATTGTTGATAGATAAATAAACATATTTAAATTCAAAATCTTACATCAAGGAAGGAGGCAAGTTGATACCGAAAAGAAAAATATCTTTACTTCATATATTTCAGTTCAAATACCTTTCCCCTTCATTTTATCAATAGTTTGTCTTAACAACTCTTGAAAGAATTAAAGAATGAATGCTATCTTTTTTTTACTGATTACTCTGTTTTCACAACGTCAGTCAGTTGAGTGCCATACGTAATGCACGCTTTGGGCAAAAGAGACATGACTGACTGGGCAGAAGATTATCCCGCAGTAGGTTGCTTTCTGCGGTAGACTGGTTGCCGACCAAGGATATAGAACCCAATCTGTCTTATTATTTAACCCATAACTGGAGGGAAGAGTCAGTTTAATACCTTTCCTAAGGGTATTTGTGCGTAAGTGAATGCAACATAAATCTTTTTAAATCTTTTGTTTGTTTCTTTGTTATAATTGCAATTCTTCTTCCAGTCACCCCCTATTGAATTACACAATGTTCATCTTTTGTAATGGGAACTATTACCACTTTGTAACTATGTGACTAAAAAACATTAAAAATAAATGAATTCAACGTGTATATCATTCTTTTAATCTATATCCGTACATAGAGCAACATAATACTAGAAGTCATATATATATATATATATATATATATATATATATATATAAAATAAAATAATAAAACCCCTATATATGTAAGATACATAGATGACATTTGCATTTTAGCTATAAATATTGATCAAATTCAGTCAGTTAAGTGTCATACGTGATACACGCTTGGGTGATCATGTCTCGAAAGAGACATGACTGACTGGACAAAAGATTATTCCGCAGTAGGTTTCCATTGCTTTCTCCGGTAGAGTGGTTCCCAGCCAAGGCTATAGAACCCAATCTGTCCTATTATTTAACCCATAACTGGAGGGAAGAAACGGATTAATACCTTTCCCAAGGGTATTTGTTTGTAAGTGAATGTAAGGAATTTAACTGGAATTCGAACTCGGCATCTCGACTTGTCGTTCCGAGTCGATATCCACTGCATCACAACGCACATCAATTTCACAACTTAAAAACAAATCTGAAAGTCACTCCGTCCTCAAATTTACATTAGAACTTAATAATAAAATTCTATTCGTTTATGTATTTATTGATTCCAGTACACTTCTCTATATAGGAAAGCAACTAGCATTAACTTGTGTCTTCTTAATTATAATAGTGAATATCCCCAACAATATAAAATAGCTATTATAATAAAACTTAATTCAACGCACACAAATGATATCTTCTTTTAAATCCATATTCTATAAAGAATTACGCAACATTAAACAAACACTTGTTAATAATGGATTTCCTAACTCCGTCATTGATCAACAAATTAAAATATATCTCAATAAACTTAATAATACCTGTAACAATATTTATAATAATAATATTAATAGTGTACGTCAAAATAAACATAACCCTTTTAACTTATACTATTGCAACCAAATGCAATACTAATTACAAACATGATGGAAGAACACTCAAAAACATAATAGGTAGAAATATTCAGCCAATAAATGATAATAATCAAAGTAAACTCATGATATATTATAAAATATTATTAAAAAATTTAAAACAACTGACCACATAATCTTTAATAACCCTACAACCACACAACTAAATCCTCTACAGAAAACCAATGTAGTGTTTCAATTTATATGCCTGTTCAGAGATTACTAATAATAAACCCACTCCATATATTGCTTTTATTACAACCATGCACTCCCGTAGATTTACCTGCCATCTTTCTGATCATAGTTTAATCAAACAACATTTCTTAGAAAAACATAGCCATATAGGTAATATTAGACAGATGTTAGTCGACAACACAATAATACTCACACATACCCACAGTAAAAAGAACCTTCAGATATTAGACGCCATCTTCATTAAATCAAAGCAACCCACACTTAATAAAATGACATTTCAATCTGATCACAACACATTAAATTGCATTTACACAGATAGTTTTATTAACATTTGGTCTCTCACACGAAGTGACGTCACAGAACCGCATTTACGACCTGCGTCTTCTATTCAGTGACTGTTATGGTTGCATAGCATTGTTTTTTATTTTTATTTTTTTTTTTTATAAGCGTTTCACCCCGAGCAAGGCATGTCACTGCCACTACTGTGCAGGGGGCTACGTAGAGTGGAGAAAGGCTGGTTAAATATAGGAAATAACAGAGGGTGGGTGATAGGCGGGTGAGGATACCGAGAATGAGGGTTGGGTAGATGAGAGTGTTGTGAGAATAGTTGGGAGTTAGTGTGATAGGAGGTGTCTATTGACCCTACATTTAAACACCTGGAGATTGTAACTGTCGGGAAAGCAGACTTGTGGAAGGGAGTTCCACAGGCGGGAAGCGCGAGAAAAGAAGCTGTTGGAGTAGAATTTACGGTTACATTTTATTTGTTTAACTGTAAAAGGGTGGGACCTAGTTGCTAATCTAGTATCTCGTGTAAATTCGTGCTTAGGCGGCACCAGTGATCTAAGCTCATCGGAGCAGAAGCCATGAAAGTACTTGTAGAAGAGGCACAGGGAAGCTACATCACGCCGGTGTGAGAGCGGCTGCAGCCGGTCTGCCAAGTCAGTATCAACCACGTTACAGATCCTCCTTTGTATTTTGTCAAGAAGCCCAAGTAGAGCAGCAGGGGCACCCGACCAGATATGGCAGCAATATTCAATACACGGGCGGATGGTAGATTTGTATATGTGCAGAATAGTTTCAGGTGGGAAAAATTTCCGGGCCCTGCACAGAGAGCCGACTTTCATAGCAGCAGATTTGGCAATGGATTCAATGTAGTCATTCCATTTGAGGTCCGCCGAAAGTGTAAGGCCAAGGAGGCGTAGTATTTTACTCTCTGGGAGGCTAGCCTGTCCCATGCTAATGGGAGGTAGATGCGATTGTCTATGGTGGTTAGTTGATAACAGCTTTGTTTTGGAGGCATTGAAATTTACCAACCATTTCCTACCCCAGGTCACTACGGATTGGAGGTCCCTTTCAAGTGCGGCAGCGAGGTTCACTTTGTCGTCCAGACCTGGTTTCTGATCGATGCGGGAGTAGATTGTTGTGTCGTCGGCATACATGCCAACTTGGGATCTAATGGTGTCGGGGAGATCATTAATGTAGATCAGAAATAGCGTGGGACCTAGGATAGAACCTTGAGGGACGCCCGCGTTCGTCTGGTAGTTTTGGGAGGCATGCCCATTTAATACCACCTTTAATGTGCGGTTAGAGAGGAAGGACTGGATGAGGTCAAACAGATGTTCCAGTTATCCCATAGCTCCGCAGTTTGCACAAGAGGCCAGCATGCCAGACCCTGTCGAATGCTTTGGAGATATCCAAGGCAACGGTTCGGGTTTCACCATTCTTGTCGAGTGCCTGGTATATGTACTCGGTAATGGTCGTTAGCATATCAGCAGTAGACCTGGTGAAGCGAAACCCATACTGTTTGTCAGAGAGAAGCCCGTTGGTCATAAGGTGCTGAATCACCTCGGCGTTGATAATGGCTTCGAAAACTTTGCCAAAGATTGGAAGGAGACTAATAGGACGGTAATTGGCGGGGTCTGAGGGTTCGCCAGAATTCTTAAATATAGGTACTACGCAGGAGGACTTCCAACAGGCAGGAAAGCAGGAAGCAGATAGGTAGAGGTTATAGAGTTTAGAGAGGACAGAGGAGAGTTCTGGGGCACATTTCTTTAGTACTATGACTGGGATTCCGTCACCGCCGCTCGCTTTGTGTGGGTCAAGTTGCGCAATTATCTTGGCGATCAGCGAGGGTGAAATGTGGACGTTATTTAGTTGAGCCTTAGTTCTGGGTGGGAAGTCTGGTGTAGGTATTCCTAACGAGTCCAGTGTCGAATTGGTTGAGAATTTACAGGCAAAGCATTCAGCCTTGTCGGCTGGGGAGGTGAGAACTTCAAATTCATTGATTAGTGGGGGTATTGAAGTCTTGTTCCTGCTGAGCACGCTTTTGCAGAGACGCCAGTAATCTTTGGAGCCAAACTTAGAGGATGCTATGCGTTGCCTAATTCTGGTAGCAAACGCCCTCTTGGCTTCGTTCTCTTGGCTTTTTTACACTTGTTCTGTGCTGAGGTGAAAAGGCGCCTGTTTTGGTTCGACGAGCAGCTTCGATAGAGCCGGAAGAAATGGTTCCGGTGGGCAATAGCGGCCGAGCAAGCGGGTGAGAACCAGGGGGACGAATTAGGTTTTAGTTGGAATTTTCTGGCAGGGATAAAAGCATCGATGCCAGCCTTAACCCAAGAGGAGACTTCGGAGGTGCAGTCTTCGACAGGAAGATCAAAGACGTTGTTCCAGGGGACGTCGCAGAGGAAGTCCCTGAACGAGTCCCAGTCGGCTCTTTGGTAGCAGTATGATATTCTGCTGGTCTGGTTTTCTTGGGTAGAGTTAGTGCGGATTGATATGTTTACGGAGACTACGGCGTGGTCAGAGTTTCCAAGGGGGCAGAGTTGCCTGGTAGTGCAGGAGTCTGGGATGGAGGTAAAACAAAGGTCGAGTAAAGAGTCCCTTCCGTTAGGGTTTTTAGAGAAACGCGTGGGGAAGTCCACCACTTGCGTTAGAGCTTGGGCTATTGAAAAGTGCATGGCGCGGATCCCAGCAAGGTCGGTGGCTGAGTTTTCAAGCCACTTGGTGTGGTGGGCGTTAAAATCGCCAAACACAAATATATGGGCAGATGGGTGAGAAGAAATGGCCCTGTCGATGTTAGTCGAGATGCAATCAAGTAACGTACAGTCAGAGGAGGAGGGGGAGCGGTAGAGGAAGAAGAGATAGCTAACCGAGCTTAGAAGTGAGAGACGGAAGCACATGAAGGAATGATCAAGGGATTCAAGAGATGTGACCCTGGCTAGGGGGAGTTGTTCGCTGACATATACACCAAGCCCATGCATATGGACATTGGAGTCCTTCCTGAAGAGAGGAAGGTAACCAGGAACGAACAGCTCTGAAGAGGGGATAGAAGGGTCAAGGTTAGTCTCACATATAGCTAAGATATCGGGTGAGTTAGTTAGAAGGAAAGACTCTACACTATTAAAGTTACTGCGAATACCTCGTATATTTGTGAAGGTAACGCAGATAGGTTTTCAACACAAGATAATACCATCTTTTATGGTGGATATCTTTATGTTAACGTCCCTGTAACCTCTGAAGATGGCTCATGTGAGTCAAAAGCATAATACAAAATTATCCAAATGTTGGGCAATTTTTGTCTTTATTTTCACCTAAAATTAAAGCCAAAATACGATGTTTAGAACGGCTCATGATTAAAAATAATAGACATTCATTGTCTGTTATATTTAACAATATATATATATATATATATATATATATATAATCCAAAAGGATAAGCAGGTAGGTAAATCCAAAAAACCCGATCCTAATTAATATTAATTTCATTAATATCAAAGTTGATCAAGGTGGAAGCCTCAATGCAATTAATATATTCTAATTACGGAGCCAATTATATATATATATATATATAGCTTAAGAGATAGGTATAATCTATGTTTGACAGAAAAAAAGAAAATTTTAAAATTTCAAGTTCAAATATTCTCCTTAACAAGAAAAGGGAGATTATAAGTATGTATCGCCATAGAAATAAGTATAAATTACAATAGTTATCCTATTCCTCCAATTAGTCTCAATAAAAATTTTTTAAAAAATTTTAAAAGTTGGCCAAGCAGTTACTTTCCCACCACCTACCACTGCTAGCTCAAGGGTCAGGCCACATACCTCCCACTACCAAGGAGGAATTACTACTAAATTCACTCTCCCTACCTAACCCAATGAAAACTAATACATCCCAACCCCTTCCATTACCTAAGCTTACCTCTGAGCTTAGAATTTTTTCTCATTCTCTGCTTGTAAGGAGCCAAAGAATGCATGCCTTAAAATGACGTTGAAAATGGCTATTTCCCCACGAAGTTTTATCTGAATTTCACAGATATATATATATATATATATATATATATATATATAAGATTTTAGAATATTACAATGGGTAATACATATTTCACCGCGTCCTGATGTTATTATTGCGGCTCGTCAGACCCAAATGGTACAACAGTTGATCCTCAAAATATCCCACACCAAAAAAAATTCTTTTTCTTTTATTCAATTTTACATAGACGCTCACATGTTCATATTAGAATAGACATTTGTAACGGTTATTTACGAAAATTTCTCGCTCATTCGAAAAAGAACCCCAAAGAAAAGAGGAAAGCAAGGATAAAGTAAAGATAAACGATTGATTAATGTAAAGAAGAGAAAAAAGGGAAAAAAGAAAAGAAGAGAAAAAAGAAAAAAAGAGGAAACAGAAAAAAACTGAATGGAAATCAAGAAGAGAAAAAGAAAGGACAAAGAGGTACAATAAAAGGAAATAAAGTATCGCGAGAAAAAAAATTTGACACCATTTCTCGAAATAGCGTCTCAAACCACCTAATTGTTCTCTTAGAAAACATGGAAAAATTTAACTATTAAATTTAATTTCAAATATACTGGGATATATTTACGGTACCAAAAACTGGACATCATAATTTTAATACGATTTGAAAAAATAACTACTCTTACTATTATTTTAAAAATTAATGCTGATTTAAAAATATTATTAAAATAATTAAAAATACTAAAGTTAATTTAGAAAT
The DNA here is from genome assembly GCA_037127315.1 of Ascarosepion bandense. Classification (NCBI taxonomy): domain Eukaryota; kingdom Metazoa; phylum Mollusca; class Cephalopoda; order Sepiida; family Sepiidae; genus Ascarosepion; species Ascarosepion bandense. Next base: position 1,372,634 of record JBBBDQ010001153.1, on the reverse strand, counting down.
AGGAAAAATTTGATAAACCTAACAGAAGGGGGAAATACACAAAAAGAAGGAAAGAAAAACGAAGAAATCACGATAGAACGGATTTTAAAAAATAATTAATTAAAAAAATGAATTAATAAAAAAAATTAATTAATTAAAAAAATTAAAAAAAACGCTAAATCGAAACCGACGTATATAATTCATTCTTAGAAACGTGACAATGGATTTTTACCCTTAAATTAAAATATACCGACTATAGGGAATATTTATGGTGAAAAATAAATCACATATCCTAACATAAATTACATTAAAACCATTCGTAGTAATTTATTCTAACTCTGGTTAGAATAATAACTCCTAATAAGAATATATAATTTATTAAAATAGAATCTTAAAAATTATCTAAAATATTAGCGATACTGATAATAGATAATAATGATAAAAAATACTGATGTGCAGGGGGCTACGTGAGAGTGAAAAGATTGGAAAAGAGAAAGCCGGAAACGACATCCTAAACTGGAAACATGGGATGAGCATCTTCACCTGTTCAATAGACGTATTTAACATTGAAATTTAATTTAAAATATAATGGGATATATTTAGGGTACAAAATTTAATTGTGCAACATAATTTGAATACAATTTGAAAAAATAATTACTCTTACTAGTATCCCAAAATATCCTATTAATTTTTAAAAAATTCAGTTAAAATAATTAAATCATTAAAAATTAAAAATGAAACGTTAGAAAGATAAAGAGAAAAAGAGGGCGGGGAGAAAATAAAAAGAAAGATATAAAAATTAGAACAATATAGAACAGAATTTAAATTAAATTCATTTAAAATAAACTTCTTATATCAAACCAACGTCTATTGCATTAATATTCATTCGTAGAAACGCGACATGGGATTTCCTCTTGAATTAAAATATACCGATTATAGGGTATATTTGCGTTGAAAAATAAATAATAAATCATACATCCTAATACAAATTACAATATAACCACTAGTAGTAATTTATTTTAAATAAATTTAAAATAATAATTCCTAGTAAGAAAAGTAAATAAAAATTAAAATATAATTTAAACAACCCTTAAATTATAATAATATTAATAATAGATAATAATAATAAAGTAATTATAAAAAATTATAATAATAGAAAATAAATTCGTAATATATATATATATATATATATATATATATATATATATATATGTGTGTGTGTGTGTGTGTGTGCGTGTGTGTGTATCAAACAAAATTTCTATCAAACTTTAACAATAATAATAATGATAGTAATAATAATAATAATACTCATATATAATAATAATAATAATAATAATAATAATAATAATATTATTATTATTAATAATAATAATAATAAGCATAAGATGCATCATCCAAAGGCTGATGTAGACCGTCTATACATACCCCGTAAAGAAGGTGGAAGGGGTCTTATTCAGCTGGAATTGTCATACAAGACAACAACTATTGGCTTACTAACATACATAGAAACAACAAAGGATTGGATGATACAATTAGTAAGGCAACATGAAGAAAGAAAGAAAAAATATTCAATAATAAAAGAAGGCAGTAAATACAAACAAGATTTACAGTTAGTAGATTCTGTAGAAAAGCAAAACAGAAGCCAAGAACCAACTATTGCGGCAAAAAATATGAAAATGAAAGCCAAAGATAAAGCTCTTGAAAAGATGAAACAGCGCTGGCAAGACAAACCTCTGCATGGCCAATATCCAGTACGTGCCAATAAATCCAATGTTGACAAAGTTAATACTCATCGATGGTTACGTGCATCTGGATTAAAGTCTGAAACTGAAGGATTTATACTTGCAGCACAAGACCAAAGTCTTTTCACGAGAAACTTTCAGGCAAATATTATGCATAATAATATGGATCCAAAATGCAGGTTTTGTGATAAACACCAAGAAACAATAGACCACCTAATCTCAGGCTGTTCTGTGCTTGCCCCAAACGAATATAAAAATCGCCACGATAGAGTTGGGCAATATTTACATTGGGCAATGTGCAAACATTATGGAAAAGCTGTAAACAAACACTGGTATGAACATCATCCAGCACCGGTTACAGAAATAGAAGATGTAACCATTCTATGGGATTACACCATCTACACAGACAGAAAAATTGAAGCAAACAGGCCAGACATTATTGTTAAAAACCAGAAGGAGAAAACTTGTCTATTAATTGATATAGCTTGTCCAGCGGATTGTAACATAGCAATCAAGGAATTTGAAAAACTGTCAAAATATAAAGACCTGGAAATTGAAATAGAAAAAATGTGGAAATTGAAAACAAGAGTTGTGCCAGTGATAGTAGGTGCACTTGGAATGATAAAAAATGGAACAAAACAACACATTGAAAGAATCCCTGGAAACCCCAGCTTAAGAGATATACAAAACATTGTCTTATTAAGTACAGCCCACACACTAAGGAAAACTTTATCTATGTAATGCTGGGGATGATAGGGAAGATAGAAAAACATGAAATGGAGCCATAACAACACGCCACTACCTGCCTTAGGTCTCCCCGCAGACTTGGTTGGTAGTGAGACCAAAGCAGAAATCGAAATATGATGAAAAATGACATAATAATAATAATAATAATAATAATAATAATAATAATAATAATAATAAATATATATATATATATATATATATATATATATATATATATATATATATATATATATATAATTGTGTACAAATATACACCTCAAGTAAAAAAAATAAAAAAATAAAAATCTACCGGATAGCACATCTTTGAATCTTTTAACATCCTGAGCATAGGAAGTCTTAGAACTTTTATTTTGCGGTGACAAAGACATTGATTTTGAAATTCTTGCAAAAGTCAAATAATCGAAAGTTTTATTAAAATAAAACATTTAAGGACTTATTCACAAATAAATTAGATTATTTTAGAAATATTTCTTCTTTCGGTATAAACATGTTTTATTTCATATCTATTGCCCCTAACTCATTTAATTTTATGAAATTCTGAGAAGCTTATTTTTGTATGTCTTAAAATTTATATTAATTATACGCAGAAGTCCTTAGAGAATTCAAATCATCAAATTTGTTTTACAAACAGGACACCCACCCAGTTAGCGAGAATCTGCTCTGAATCGTAAATTAAAGAAATGCAATAAAACTAAGACATTATTTTATTAGAAAAGCTTTAATTACTTTTTATGAATAAGATATATATGGACAATATTATCATAAAAATGTTTTTTCAATAAATAATGAGTTGTTACAATATTTCTTTCACTTTTCACTAGAAATTTTAATTAAAATTTTATATCTTTTAAAATTCTGTATTTATTTGCCCCCTGCGCATCAGTGGCGGTACCGCCTTGCTTGGGGTGAAACGATTAGAAAAGAAATATGGATGGAGGGAAAGAGAGAGAGAGAGAGAGAGAGAAAGTAACGCGAGTTATATTTGAGAAAATGGACGGGTTTTGGAGAGATACCAAGAGAAAATATACGACAATGGACAGAGACAAGACGAAATCCATGATCGTCTAAGGGACACGGCACATAAAGAAGAAGAAGAAGAAAAAGAAGAAGACGAAGCAAAAGCAGAGGAGGAGGAGGAGGAGGAAGAAATATAGTTTTCACTTAATAACAACATCACCTAATTATCCTACTAGTCAATTTGAATTAGTTTTGAAATACGCTATTTTGTTTTTTAGCAAAATTAAATTTAATATTAAATTTAATATTAAATTTAATATTAAATTTAATCTATTAACTTGAAACTAAAACTAAAATAAAAAAACTTTCAGAAAGATTTTTCATTTTTTAAAATTCATTTTAAAAATTGGGTATGTCGTTTCTTTGGAGATATATGGAGGTATATATAAGAATATACCTTTGTTGGTAAGGTATATGGAAGTATATATAAAAAACATACCCTGTTTGATTTTCTTCATTGCCATATTGTTTGTTTAGACCTCGTATGAGTGGTAGTAGACATTGTAGTTTGAAGTTGCCTGAACTTCTTAGCTGAAGGAATTTCATTAACATTATTAATTAATACTTTCATTATATTGTCTCGTTATATTTTTATCATAATATTCAGATAATCGGATAAAGAAATATAGAAAAAGAATATGAAATGCAAGATCTTTATCGATTCATGTTGATTGCTTAATGTTTGTCAAAACGACATGAACGCTGCGACACAGATTTAAAAAAGATGGACGACAAACAAATCTCGATGCAACAGTATGATTTATTTTTTCACTTCAGATAAAATTTGAAGTTACGAATGAGTGACACTGGGTCATTTTAATAGGGGTGGGGATATGTATGGAATACGGGAGAAAGCGAAATTGACAAGAAAAACCCCCTTTTGTTGGCGGAAATTAAACTAAAAACGGGGACATCAATTGTCACAATAACTAAGGATATATTTGCTGTGAATAAATATTGGGACTCACTGAACATTGCCGAACAAAAGGCGGCCTAGAAAGCGATTTCTTGCGGCGGCGCAGCTAAGGCCAAATCGAACTGACGTCGAAACAAGTTTAAACTAAATGTTTGAGTGATAATCATTTGTGATCCCTTGGTGAGAGCAGAAATTTAATGACAACGAAAATCAAAGATATTATTGCGTCAATTCAAGTGTCAAGTATCTCATTAATTGTACGATTAATATTAAGGTACAGTTAGTTTTATTCAATTATATATTCACCATTATTTGCATTATTTGCAATTGTTTACTTTAACCAATTCTAAAGACAAGACTTGGAGTTGTATGGCCATCAGGCACTTCTTGACGGTAACGTACGATGGAATCGTCTATCCAGGCTAACAGCATGAAGTAGTAATCACCTTGACTAATCGATGATGGTAAAATTCGAAGCCTACTCTAACCATACAGCCACGCAACCAAACGACAGTTTATTTTATTTATTTTTAAATTGAAACTGATTCCTGGCGTTAAAAAAAGAAGAAAAAGAATCGTGTGTAGTGTTTAATTTTCTCCGACTCTGATTCTTTTTAATCTCTTAACGCTGTTGTCAACACCGGCGTGCAATTTTAGTCACGTGACTCTGCACACCTTCCTGACAGAATAATGTCATTCTCCTCCTCCTTGCAGATAAACAAGTTCGATCCTTAACGGACATTTTTACGCTTTGCTAGACTAAACTAAGTAAACATCGCCAAATATTAATTTTAGAAAGTTATTTGACCGAGATTGGCCACCAGGTGTCGCATTACACAAGTTATTCTTTTAAAATGTTCAATGACACGAAAAAAGTTTCGATTATTTTAAGATCATTTTAAATATTCGAATAACTTAGCATACACAATGAAGATGCAAAAACCTCTTTTTTTTTTTTATTCGTGTCGGTATAAAGTTGCGAGATTTAAGTTGCGGATCAGGCCGTTTATACTTGCAAAGGATATTTGCATCATTACCAAAAGATAACAACGTTGAAAATAGGTGTCAATGATGAATATATTAACACAAATATGGAGTGTATTTTGTCTGGAGTAGTTGCTCATTTAACATTGGTGTTCGAGCCCAGACAAAAGGCAGAATTTTGAAATGCTGCTTCTCAACATAGGAAGGTCCCCCACACTTAGTGGATGCAATACAATCTTCATACAGTGTATTAGATACAATTATAAAAAAAAAACAAAATGGTGATTAATATTTTAAAAATATCATATAAAAGCATTGGGGTTCAATAAAAATATATATATATATATCGCGAAGCTTAATATTTAACTGCAGTTTTTATTATTTATATTTTATAGAATAGTTATCCCATATTTTCCTCGGCTCGGCTTCAGTTACTTACCGACCGCAGTAAGGTTTCTCTCTGCACCCCACCTTTTTTTAATAAATACAATTGTTTGGATTAGCTCCTCGGTGTAGTACGCATATTTTATGAATTCAAGCACAGTACTTGACCGGTATCGAGATCTCATCAATTTACAGTTGATCTGGCTAGATGTAGCTGTAAGTTCTATGCTGACAGTTTCTTTTCCGCACTTTTCGCTTGTGGAACTCCCTTCTGCCTCCATGTTTTCCAGCCAACTTTAATCTTCAAAAATCTAAATACAATGTCAATCGCTATCAACTGTCCTCCTGATTACTCTTTTCTTTAAATGCTTAATGTTTCTGTTTCTAATTCTTCCCTTTGCGTCTCAGTGGCTTTACTGCCTTGCATGTGGTGATAATAAAAAAACAGCAACAACTGTAAAACAGATAATACCTTCATAAATGTGGTTTTAGTGAAATATAACGACTTATAAAAATCAACTAAATCTCTTCAATGTGAAGAAAGTTAATCTTTTACATATTTCTTTTAATGCTAGGATTATTCTTGATGTATCTTGTGGTCATGGCTCTTCATAGCTTACCTTTTCTTAGCATCTATGAATTGTTATAATTTCTTGTGTAGTGGTTTCCTGTTGTTGCCTTTTCTCCTGGACTGACTGCTACTGACTGTTATAAAAGTCTACCTTGCTATTTAACTCCTAGCTGGGGATAGGGTAAAATAATGTATATACGTCTTTTTAAGAACAATAGTGGGAAAGTAAATGCAACTGTGGAGTACCTGTGCAATTTAGTTAAGTGGTGGTAGATATTTTCAATCTGTGCTTGTTAAAACCAATGATAAAAATTCTAATTTTCAAAGTAAGCAGATCATTCAAATTTGGTGAGATGGCAGAAAACACTCAGAATTTCATTATTCTTGTACCTCACCAAGCTATCCATTTATTTATTCATTTTCGTTGTATCTCACTAAGCGAAAATTATATTTATTAATTTTCTTTTTACCTTACTAAGCGGAATTATTTTTTTTAATTTCTACTGCAGCTCACGAAACGAATCTTTTATTTATTCATTTTCCTTGTACTGAACAGAGGGAAACTTCCCTTTCTACCCCACTAAGCAAACCATTTATTTATTAATTTCCTTTGTAACTCACTAAGCATATATATATATAGACAGAAATCTAAGCAAGAGCCAACAACCGACCACGGTTTCGCCTAACGGCTCATCAGGGAAATTGGTTGACAACAAAGATTTCTGTCTTTGTTTGCTCTACTTCGGTATCGAGCACTTTAGTGTTAGGGTTTTCGTCTTGGGGTTGTTTTTCTTTCTTACGAGTGCTTGACATTTTGTTTCTTTTTTTGCTTCCCCTTATTTTCCCTCCGAGTTTGTTGTCGGTGTGTTATACAAGACTATTTAAATTAGTTACTATATATATATATATATATATAGGGTGTTGCAGCAAAATCCGACACTTGACAAAAAAGAAAAGAAAAAGAAAAAGAAATAAGCAATAAAAACAAAAGTTGTATATGCAGAGACTCGACGGTGATTTACCCTAGTAACCTTAAGTTTTTGCTTACCTGGAGATTGATTCGGAACGGGCTACCTTTTAATGACGAAATAAAAAAGAATGCTCCGAGAAGAAACAATTAAGCCAAGTCTTCACCGTGGAGGGTCCACATATTAATAACAGCCACAGAAAACCGTAAAAAGAGGATAGTTATCGACTACTCTCAGATAAGTTAACTGGTTCACTCTTCTGGGCGCTTTTCCATTGCAACGAATAGATGAAATGCTATGTGAAATAGCTAAATATAGTATATTCAGTACGTTAGATGTGAAAAGTGCTCGTCATAAGGTGGCCATTAAGCCAGAAGACAGATCTTATACATCATTTGAAGCGGTTGACCGATTGTACCAGTTCCAAAGGAAACCATTTGAGATAATGGAGTGACCAGCTTCTAAAGAATAATTGACAAAATTATAACGGAAGAAAAACTTGAAATAGCTTTTGCTTCTATAGACAATGTGACTATATGTGGCCACGACCAAAAGAACCACGGCTAAATCCTTCGACGGTTCATGGACGCCGTCAATAGATACGACCTTATCTAATCTAAATCTATCTAATCTAAACTTATTTATAAATGGAACTTTGTCTGTGTGTGTGTGTCTGTGTGTGTGTGTCCGTTATCTATAGACTTCGAAACGGCTGAACCGTTTTTCTTGAAAATTTACACTGTTGTACTATAAGCGTCTGCGAGTGTTCTTAGCTAGGTTTTGTGTCGAGGTACCCACGATAAATAACGAAAATCGATAATCGAAAAAATCGGGTTATAGAAAGAGTGGTCCGATTTTAATCAAATTTGATACACTCATAGACAAAGACATAAGAAGCGATATTCAGAAGTTTCAAGGTTGCAGTTCTTACAATAGTGCAGAAAATCGATAATATATATATATAAAAGGCAAGATGTTTGTGTGTGTGTCTGTTTATCTGTCTGTATGTCTGTATTTTTTCAGCCCTTTTATTTTAGTTTTTGCTTCGGGTTTGGCTCTAAGTAGCTATAATTGTAGTTCTTAGTCTCAGCCATGATAGCATTTACTCAGAGGACTTATTTAGCCTTCAAAATTCAGTTTACGACGAAAAAACTTATTTGTTATCGATACCAGGAATTCAAAAATTGACTTACATCCATTCATTTTTCTTTCAGTCTACGGTTTCGCTTTAGTTGGAAACTACTATTGCTTTTTAGTCTTTCGTGTCAACGTCCAAAGAGTCTGAGCTCCAGGACCATGGATGAAAGCTTTCATTACACCCGAGCAACGCCGGGCTATACTGCTAGTATTAAATAAAGACAAATACTCTTTTGGACAAGATAAATTTAATCTACTGGGTTATACAATAAGCACCAGTTCAATGGCACCGGACTCAGTGTGATTGAAACCTCCGCTCGAATTGCCAGTCCCAAATACGTGCGCTGCAACGATCTACGAGTATGTGCACCCGCTACTCAGAATACATCGCCTCTTCGTCAGAGAAGATACGCTCATTAACACAAATAAATGCTATCCATTGTCTCGCTTAACAGTGGAAGCCTTAGAAAAACTCAATCAGTTCATTGCAGAATCTGCAGTTACAACAATAGATCCATAAACTGATGCATCAGACAGTACGATTGTTGCTTCAATAAGGCAAGCTGACCGCCCTGTCGTTTATTTTTCAAGGATTCTCTATCGGTCAGAACGACAGCACACGTTGAGGCGCTGAAGAAGTAGAGACACTCCTTTATTGTACGTCATTTCAGACTAGTCACGGACCCAAAATCTGTTGCGTTTATGTTCAACTGAAAGGAAACCAGTAAAATAAAAAATATAAAAATAGCAAGGTGGAGAGTTGAATTATCTTGTTTCTCTTTCGATATCACCTACTGCCCTGGAAAGGAGCATCTGACAGCTGACGCTCTGTCGAGATTATGCAGTATGATTTCAAGTCAGAAAGAACTCCAGACACACTACACAAGAAATGATGTCACCTGGGCATAACATGGATGGTTCATAGGGTAAAGAGTAGGAAATTACGCCGAGAACGTGCGCCGAGAAGAAACCCAATTTTTTTAGACCTACATCTGGAATCCTAATAAAAGCAACACACCCATTTGAAAGGCTAAACCGGGATTTTAAAGGCCCGCTATAATCCAAAACACGAAACCAATAGATGCTGACTATTGTGGACGAATATTCACTGTTTTCTTTTTGCTTTTCTCTGTCCGGATATGACTGCAACATCAATCATGCGATGCTTCTGTTCCCTATTTGCCACCGTTAGAGTACTTGCATATATCCATTCAGATCAGGAGGCTTCCTTTATTGTCTGAGCGGCTTCGACAATTCTTACAGGAACGCAGATTAAGCCGGACAACCCCGTACAACCCCCAGGATAACGGTCAATGCGAGCAGTTCAATGGCCTAACATAGAAAACTATTCAATTGGATGCTTTGACCCACAATTTCTCTATAAATATTTGGGAAAATCTCCTTCCACTGGCCCTATATGCCATCGGATCATTATTATGTACAGCAACCAATGCCGCCCCACATGAAATATTTCTACCTTTCTAGCGACGGAATTCGGCTGGGACTTCATGTTCCCTCTAGGCTCTCTCAACCAGATACGGTTCTCCTGAGACGCCACATTCTTTATACCAAACATGATCCCTTGGTAGACGAGGTGGAACTAATAGAAAAGAACCCTCAATACGCCCTCGTGCGACACCCGGATGGAAGGCAAGTTACCATTTCCTTCAGAGATCTGGCTCCTGTCGGAGATGTACCAGATCTAAAAACCTCCCTTGAGAAGAGACCCGATGTTCCTGACACTGAAAACCAACCTGGAGATCAGCGTACCGGAATCACTCCCGATACATTACCCTCGGACGATGACACAGCTTCAGTTGCGTCTCCGTCAGACCTTTCAGAGGAATCAACATCTGAAACCCTGGCAACACCAGACGATCCTGACGAGCGATCAATACCCCAGAAATGTGTCCATCCAGAAACAGATCCTGATGATTCATCTTCGGACTCAGAGCAGCCTCGTCTACAAAGAAGGACGAAATATTTCAGTTCAATGACTAACGGGCAAGCTCGAAATGAGATGTCTCCCAGTCTAAATAATCCAATGCAAGACCGTGAACTACCTAGGTATTCACAAAGAACTTATAAAGAGCTTGGATATTTAAATAATTTTCTCCCTTTTGAATAATGAAATACGTAAGGGATAATGTACTTACAATTCACCCTAGTTATCCCCCTTGAAAACCAAGGAGGTATAAAAGTACTTGTTAACATCTGTCGGCAGACAAGTCTAGTCAAAGTCAATTGCAATAAAGCTTAACTATAAGTCTATTTACTGTTTTTTTTTTTTTTTTTTTGGACGACAGTATTAAATTTTTATTAAATCAGTATTTGTTATTTTAATCATTAAATTGTTTTTAAATAGTGGGTGTATTTTGTATGTTACATAATATAATTTTTAATTTTTACAAAAAAAAAAAAAAAAAAAGAAAATGAAAATTTATTGTACTAAGCTAAGCACCCGAGTAAAACTAACGGTACTTTGTACCCGTTACCTGTTTGCGCTTCTCCCCCAAAATTCTTTTCGATCGGTCAATGTATGGCTATTTTTAGGTTTGACGAATGGACTGAAGTCACAGAATTTTATAAATAAATTTATAAGATTGTGATTTTGTCTACTTTGTGCTAACCTTGGCCTGAATCATTTTTTTTACTTGGATTCATTGGGGGCTTCCTTTGTAGAGGAATAGCAGAAATTATTTTTTCCTCGCTTGAAGCCAAAGTTATGACATTCATCTTGCTTAACTTACCACCAATAACTAGTTAAAAAATAGTTGAAAAAATTTTCAACTCGCTTTAAATTGTTCATATCTTATTTCTTATTAAATTTTTGATCGTATCTTTTATAGTATATTGTGTCACTTCTTTCTTTTCTTTGCATTCAGAATATATTGAAAACCCTATGAAATAAAACCATCTCTGACAACCAATAAATCCATTTTAATAGTTCTACAATGAATAATTTGAAATCTATGAATTTCTTCTCGATGAAAAAAAAAAATCCAGGCAACCTTTGAAAATGAAAAAAGATCACTTTTATTATTTTTACCATTGAAAAAGCATTCATAAAATTAAGCTTCAAGTTCATAAAAGTAAGGGACGTCATTGGACAGTACGGATAACATAGCAACTTGTCCCCAGTAAGAAAAGTTGATTGTCAGTGAGCCAAAGATGAAAGAAGCCGTCACATGAGAAAACAAACTACCGCTGACCGCCATGATCGTCACAAACGAGCCTGTAAGTGAACGAAAGTTGAAAGTTGAAAGGCGGGCTTAAAACTGCTCCAATTTTGCGGTTGGATATTTCCGTTTCTTTATTTTTCGTCTATTTCCTTTCTTGCTACACGGCATTTGGACGATTCACCTGACAGATGAATGGCAGATCTCAGTTGTCATGGCAACAAAGTTTAACGCCAAGACCAAAAAGCGATAGCGTAAAGAAAAATGCCAATGGGTGAAAAAAATGAACGAGAGTGAAAGTCAGTTAAAAAAAGAGAGAGGGACAATTTGATAGATAGAGAGATATGTAGATAAGAGGAGAGTGAGATAGACAAATATGTAAGAATACAAGTAGGAACATCGATAACTATGAAAAGGCTGAGATGAAAAGATAAATATGAAAAGACTTAGATGAGAACAGACTGGGATAAATAGGCAGCTAAACAGGCATTCACTTATTTATGCGTAAGTGAATGCCAGTTGAATTCATGGCATTCACTTACGCACAAATACCTTTGGGAAAGGTATTAATCTGTCTCTTCCCTCCAGTTATGCGTTAAATAATAAGACAGATTGAGTTCTATAGACTTGGCTGGCAACCAGTCTCCCGCAGAAAGCAATAGCAACCTACTGCGGGATAATCTTCTGCCCAGTCAGTCATTTCTCTTTCGAGACATGATCGCCCAAAGCATGTATCATGTATGGCTCTTAATTGACTGAAACAGGCAGATAAGTAAAAAAAATAAGGAAGACACAGACAGACAGACAGACAGACAGACAGGTAGATAGGTGCGAATAGGTAAATCGATAGATATGAATAAACTGTGATAAATACAAATGAATATACTGGGATGGATATAGGAACAATGAAATACAAAAATATAAAATGATACAGAAGTGAGATAAGTAGATATGCGCGAATAGATATATCGGTAGATATGAATATACTTTTCCCGGCATCCTTACATTTTTTTTGTTTTGTAAGAGTAAAAAGGAGTAAAAAGACTTCCCATAATTTTCATTGTCCCAAGCGTTCTCGGTCACTTCTTTAGCCATTTTTAAGAGGGTGTTGTTACCTTCTCCATATGTTTTGGTTGTTTAAGTTGTATTTTTATGTTGTTTTGAATATTCTTCCGAGCCTTCGCGTGTTGGGCGTGGCTGGAATTTGCGTGAGCATCCTTTCGATTTTAATAAAAATATCACTCTATTTCCACTGGTAAATAAGGTGAGTTTTTAGCAGAGATATGTTTAATCTATAAATCCTCCCTAATAGAGAGATGTTTCCGGTAATGTCATTTATACAGAATTTTTGTGTTTTTGATCATAATTTTTCTTAAGTGTTCATGTAAATTGTGGGTTGATAAATGTTTTTTTTTTAAAACTTTCATCTGATAAGTGAGGCGTCTTCTCAAGGAGGTGGTGATTGATTTGTTACAAGAAACTAGGCACTATAACGGTCATTGCTAGTTTAGATTTGATGGGGTTATTTTGATTATGACCACAAGGTTTCCATTTTCTGTAATATATTATGAGCATTACACGTTTTTCAGGAATTACGACAGAAATGTGATTTTTAATGAATCTTCGTGTATCGAATTTGTTCTGCTTATAATTATTGTGCATCTTGTTGCAGTAAAATATATTGATTTTTTTCTTGTGTGGTATTTTTATTACTTCTGTCGTGTATGTTATGTAAAAATAATGTAATTTGTTTATTAATGAGTAGCTGTATAGCTTGTCGTTGCTAGTTTTTTTTTAATAGTATGTTGAAATGTTAAGGTCAAATGCTTATTCCAAAGGGTCCAGTATGAGGATGTCGTGACGCGTAAGTTAAAAAATATGTGAAGTACGTATTGGTTTTTGTTTTATTTGTAAAATGGGATTTATACTTGGTGAGTTTTTCCAATAAACGGGAATTATGTATATACAATTTGAATAATGGGGGCGGGCGTTACGAGAGCCTGTATTGCGATGCGATGACGTTGTGACGCAGAAAAAGTGGATGCATTGTGCCTGCAATGTCGGAGGGGTTGGCACCTTTTCGAAAACGTGAAATCGTTATGGCATATAATAAGGTAGAAGTTACAAAAAAGACCCGATTTTTGTTGGAATACAACTAAGCGTTTTCGGAGAAATAAACGATCGGAAAAGAAAACTTTTCCATTAACTTTTGCCGCACCGTGTGTGACAATTGAAAATTTTGTTCGCATATTAAGGCATCTACTAGTGATTCGATTTTGGTTGAGTTTGAGGGAAGCGTCTTGGAGAAATGCATAAAAGTGCGCAAAAGACTACTCGAAATTTTGTTTGTCGTTATATTGATTCGAAAACTTTTTGTGTACATCAAAGGTTCAAACCTTGATCTATATTTACCCGGTTTTTGTTGAGTTCGCATAAGGCGTCTTGGAGGAGAAGAGTTCGTAAATTCTAAGCGTTTCGGTGGTTTCTGCCGTACCTTGCAAATTGATCTTAAAACATTTTGTGTACATCAAAGGTTCATGTCATGATCGACATGTGACCCAATTTTGGTTGAAATCAAACTAAATGTTTTGGAGAAGTAAAGTTCGTTAAAATGGAAACGCAGAAACACAAACACACACACACATACACACACACACAGACACACACACACAAATACACACACACACACATATATACTGTGAAAATTATAGCTGACTAAAGTTTGTTTTATGTGTGTTTTAGTTTATTTAGAAATATTCTTTGGGAAAATGCATTTGAATGTGATTTATTTAAGATTTTTTTTATCAATGCCATTTTATATCTTTTCGAGTGTTGGCTATCATAATTCAAAAGACAAGAGCAAACGACACTAAAAACAAAAACCCTTTGAAAATGGCTAAAGAAATGACCGAAAGCGCTTGGACAATGAAAGTGATCGAACATTTTCGTACTCTCTTACTCCTACACAACAGAAAAACGTAAGTATGGTGGAAAAACTAAAAAAAAAAAAAAATTAATTCAATCTTCTTTGTCTGCCACATTTAATGATATCTATCTATCTATCTATCTATCTATCTATCTTCATTTTGGAAGTTAGTTGATTACACAGCCTTGGTTTCAACCTTTCGGTATCTTCAGGCGTTTTATATCAACTGATTCTCCAACGTTTTTATTTTCTCAAACGTACACGAGAGATTTTAAGAACGCACGACTGGAAGTTAAAAAAATGTGAAATTTCAAAATAAGAGAGAAGTTTTTCAAGAATTGTCAACGTTTTCATTCGGGTTTGCAGGATCCTAAAATATATTTTCTGGTGTTTTTACACCCGGATATTATTTCTGATCTTTCGTTAAGTAACCTTTCCTGTTCAGGAAATAATATTAAAGCTAACTTTTCACCCTGGCACAATCTGTAGATATTACCTCCGTTGTATGGTTTTGCTTTTTTCAATATGCTCTATGATATATCAGGATCTTTGCTGTTTTTTTTTCTTTCAATGTCCACACGTGGTTAGTCAGTTTAGTACAACTCCTAAGGCTTTCCAGCTTGATTGTAGACCTGTGATTTTACCACTTGTATTTCAAAATTCCTTCGGTACACCCCAAGTATGTTTTTCTTTGTCCGTCTGGATATATAAAATATGTTGATGCTTTCTTGTGTGTTATTTTTACACCAGTATGAAAAATAATACGCAAGAATAACTCATTTCTAATTGAAAAATATTCAAAAGTTCCACAATATAATTGTATTGAACACTTTTTAATACAACTGTTTACTGGTCTAATTTAATTATGATCAAAAATTAACTAATTAACTAATATATATATATATATATATATATATATATATATATATATATATATATATATTATCGGAGTAATAATTCTTTCCTCGCTGGGTGTTTCACATTTGATGCCTTGTGCCAGACTAAGCTAAACTTAATAAACAGGTATTAAAGAGAAGCTAAGCAAATAGGATAGAAAGCGCTAATTACTTCAAAGATTAGCGGCGGTAATTGTAGCGGAGTAAAATTGTATACGGATATTAGCAACCAACAAAGCTGACTGTACGACTGGGTTCTCAGCTGGGGCTCACGTCTCGACAGTACAAAATGTTAATGACATCCATAACGAGGCAAATGACGTTCACCTTTGTACGGTTTCTGTCATTTGATTCGGACAAACAGTTTTATCATCACTTGCCACGTCTTTTTTGTTCGCAATCCGACAGAATCAGGAAGATTTAGCGACGATGAGTGAAAAAGAGAAGAAAAGAAAACAACTGGCTGGTAGATGATGATGATGATGGTGGTGATGGATGTGAAAGCAGAGGCTGGAATAACAGAAAAGTGAGCAGCGTTGTAGTTTTTGTGTAATGACAGTTTTCTTCTTATGTTTGTAACAGTAAAGGAATTACTATCAAGGCATTTGTAGAATTTTAGCTTTGAACTTCTTTAGGACACACAGACATATGGATACGCATATTTCATGGATATTTCGTCGTGGGGTAGCGGTAAGCAGGTTAGTCTTGAGTTCGATCCTTATTGCAGGCATGGATCCAAAAAATCGTTTTACACATCTACTCAAGGAAAAACATTTTTTAAAGAAATAAAGACATTTAATGAATAAAAACAAATAATTCTGTATAGTCACGAATTATCATCTAAGATTTAAATTATTTATTAGGTTATGTCTAATATATATGTATATATATATATATATATATATATATATATGAAAAGTGTATGTATATAATTATAAATATCAATATCAGTATATATAAATAATATATATAACAAATTGCATATATATATATATATATATATATATATATATATATATATATATATGCAATTTGTTATATATATTATATTATTTATATATTATATATGCGTGGTACTTATTTAAAAGCGCTCAATATCACTGATAGAGCAGACATATTCATATAGATAGGTGTGAGTTTGTAACCCTGGGTTTCACGCTCTTGCGATCGTCAAACTTATTAATTTTTAAAAAAATTGGTTATATGTAGGGTTGCGTATATTCGTGTATTTTTGTGAAAGTGGAGGAGATCTGTCGTCATGACAGACGCGCGCGCGCACACACACACACACACACACACACACATATATATATATATATTTGTACACCCATTGACGTGCGCAAAGACACACACACGCGCGTTCACCCACTGGGGCTTGCATAAACATATATATGCGAATCGTGCGGGGCTCGGCATATATATGTATATGTGTGCCGTTGCGCACATACATACGCATTTGGTTGGTGTATTCGAATAGTGTAGCGATGTCAACGCGCGGACAGTTGTCGATTTCTCGTACGTACATATGTACGTATGATGGGTTCTGTGTGAAACTATGATAGGTAAGAATTGGTATTATTTTATTTAAGGCTGTATTGTTATTTTTTATTTTAAAGTCGGTTATTAGCTTGTTTTTTTATATTTTTATTTTTTGTGGTTGCATATATTTAAATGGTAGAAATACTAATTTGTAATTCTTGTTAGTGTTTATGTGTGGTGTATTAATTTTACTACGGCAGAGATGTGTAATTTACGTTAATGATGATTGCGGACTAATACTGTGATAGTAATATTTGATGATAATAACAGTTGTGGTAGTAAATAGTTATTGTGAAGCGCTAGTAGTGATTAGTAATGGTGGTGGAATGATAATAACAATAAATGCAATTATTATGGTGGTAGTTTGAACTAGAGAATAGTTGATAGGATTATGGCATCAGCGGTTCCTTTTTTTTTTATCCGTTTGGTATAAATTGTGATAATAGGTATTTATTTTCATGTCTGCATTTGGAAATTAGTTCTGATCTCGTGCTTAGTAGGTTCTTTTGTGGGGTATGAGATATAATGGCTACTTTTTCATGTCGGCAAAGTAGGCATTTTTTTATAATGTTGTTGTAGGCAGGTGCTTTTTTCAGTATTTTCCAGCTTATTGTTGGTGAACTATATATGTCTTTTAGACGCCATACGTATGTGGATAGTGTAGTGCTGTTCGAGTATTTTCTTTTGGAGAATGAAAGATTGTGGTTGTTATTTCTTTTCTTAAATGATCCCTCAGTGGCACCGATGTAGCACATTGTGTTGTTGTTTGAACTTACCTTGGCTTTATATACTATGTTTGTTTGCTGGCAATTTCTCTGGAGTGGACATGTAGTTCCGTTTCTGCAGTTGCTTTGAGCTTCTTTGATTGCATTATTGTAGGTTGTTAATTTTTTGTTGTGGCTTTTTATTATTTGTGTAATATTTTTTGTGCAGCTGTAACTAATTTTGACGTTGTTTTTGTTGAATATTTTTGCTAATCGGTTCGTCACGTTCGTATATATATATATATATATATATACACACGACCAAAATCGGTTTTAAATTGTAGATCCAATTTATAATTTTTTAAAAAGAGCGCTGATATCGTTTGCACATCGTCTAATAACTAAAATGGCTTCTGTTTTATTCTTTGTGATTTTTTCGATTTATTTATTGATTTTGTGTTAAATTTGGGTTGATTATTTTTTTTTCGTTGGCTTGTTCATATTTTTGTTCTAAAACATACTAGTAAAAAGAATATTTCATTTTGGACTTTCACCAATCTCCAAATCCTGAGTCCACCGCTACATTCAGTCAGCTAAGTGCCATACGTGATACACGCTTGGGCGATCATGTCTCGAAAGAGACATGATTGACTGGGCAGAAGATTATCTCGCAGTAGGTTGCCATTGCTTTCTGCGGTAGACTGGTTGCCAGCCAAGGCTATAGAACTCAATCTGTCCTGTTATTCAATCCATAACTGGAAGGAAGAGACGGATTAATACCTTTCCCTAGGGTATTTGCGCATAAATGAATGCAATGAATTCAACTGGAATTCGAACTCGGCTCCCCGATTTCTCGTTTCGAGCCGATATCCACTGTACCACAACGCACATCCCTGTATGAAAAGTAGTCTCTCTAAAAATTGCCTTGATTATGCAAAAGAGATTAACAATTCATGTAAGACTTGTGCGAAAATAAACCCAAATTCTATTGTCTTAACACCAGCAAGGTCATAAAAGCCACGCAACCCTTCGAAAAATAGCGTTGGATTCTAACGTTCAGCTTTCGTTAAAAAAAAAATTGCAACAAATACATGTTGACAATGATAAATGAATATTTGTGGTTTTCTTTCGCGATATCCTACTGAGATGCGTCCTTTAAAACGGTCATACAAGCAACCTGCTCAGTGTTTGCCGTCATCGAAGTAAGCGGATATTTTCATTCGGACAGAGGAGCTACATTTATGTAAGAACGTGTACGGAGTTGCCTTAATATGGCAACATCATATAAGCCTCAATAGCCAGTGTTAGAGGAATGATGGAATAATCTGGATACCAGTTCAACTAACAGCTGCTGATAAAGGGGGGTTGTAGAGAATAGGGAACAATTACTCCCAGAGGCCCTGCATGTTATTAGAATGTTTCTATGTTTGCCACTATCGCAGCACCCAATGAACGATTCTTTCTGTTTCCAAGAAGTTCGAAGGAAGTTTCTCTATCTTCTTGGCTCTCGAAACCGAGAATGGTGTTACTAAAAAGACACAGGCGACTAAGTAAAAACGAACCATTGGTGGGTCTAGTGGTATTGTCAACCTCAGTATACGCGTGTCCGCTACCAGGATGGACCGGAAAACACAGTGTCACTAAGAGACTTGGTTCCAGCAAGGTAGGGATCGGTACCCACAGGCGTAAGCGAGGGCTGTCCTCAGAATACTTCAACGTATTTTGAAGAGACAGAGACATGGTCTCCTTCTGAAGGTTATGAAGAAACCTTGAGAACCAATTCCTCGAGTGGTGACGAACGGATTTCTCAGAAGAGAGCACATCCATCAACTGATACTTCAGATGACTAGTAAGTTATTCATAGACTACGATAACGCAGCAAGATTAAATTCAGTTCAAACAGGAGCGAGGAAAAACCCCATCATGATTTTAGTAATTCGCCACATCCTCGTAGACAGTAAACCATGTCTGCTTGGTTCAAGGACTTCTTTCCTCTGTAAGAATAAAGCAGAGGAGAATGTGGCATTTCTCCCATAAATAAATCTATCCTGAATACATATATTCAGGAGAACTCTGCTTTTATTCAGAGTTCATTAAAGCTTACATTTAAGCCAGTACGAATTGTTTCAAACAATTCTATTACAACGAAAATGTCAATGCTAATAACAATGTTAGCCATTTCCGTATAAGGAAACATCATTCATAATAATTGGAGTAGATAGACTAAACTATCGCCCGGTTCACATTCCACCCACGTCTATTGAACATATGAAGAGGCTCATCCCTTGTTCCCTGTTTAGGATGTGGTTTCCGGCTTTCTCTTTTCCATTCTTTTCACTTTTTTCTTTTTTTTTCTTTTTCAATTGGAGTAGATAGACTAAACTGTCACCCGGTTCACACTCCACCCACGTCTATTGAATAGGTGAAGAGGCTCATCCATTGTTCCCTGTTTAGGATGTGGTTTCCGGCTTTCTCTTTTCCAATCTTTTCATTCTTTTCTTTTTTTTTCTATTGGAGTAGATAGACTAAACTATCGCCTGGTTCACACTCCACCCACGTCTATTGAACAGGTAAAGAGGCTCATCCCTTGTTCCCTGTCTAGGATGTGGTTTCCAGCTTTCTCTTTTCCAAACTTTTTACTCTTACGTAGCCCCCTGCGCATCAGTGGCGTTACCGCCTTGCTAGGGGTGATATGATTAAAAAAAAAAAAATCAGTGACCGAGCAGCGAGTGCTAATTTCCATTTCAATTTATAAAATCTTTCCCTTGAAACAATTTTTCAGGAAAATAGTTTCCTCGAATCTCGTCGCTTTTATTGTTCTGTTCAGAATTTATGGCGGTTTATTCCTTGCTTTTTGTTTGAAGTTGTGAAGAAACACATTTTCATTAGACCATTATTTAAACTGAGATTTACATGTGCTATCTACTTTAGTTGTTGCTACTGTTGGAAGTTCTCCTGCAATTTGCTGTAGCACTAATCTACGAGTTTTGAAGAAGAATGATTCTCGCTCTTTCCTGCTTCATTCATTTGAAGCCATTTTAACAATTGTTCTGAGAATTTAACTGTTTAAAATACCAATTATTTCTCATAAGTTAAATATGACTTATTTTATTAAAATATATTATATATATATATATATATATATATATATATATATATATATATAAAATATATTAAATGAATGAAAACCTTAATTACTTTTTTCCACGACATTTTTCTTCGCCACAAACCGAAGATAATTTTCCTCTCTTTGTAGAGCGGACTTTATGGCTTTCTTGCTATGATTTATTTTGTTCTACCACCGTCCTAATTTCACTTATTTATTTATGTTCAAATTAGAATAAGTAAAACACATGTTTTTATGAATAGCTTCGATACATTGCACAAATACTTAGACGATGAATGTGCGTTGTCATGGTTTTTATGCGTAGTTTTTTTTTCTTCAACTTGGCGAGGTTTTATAACTGGTCTTATTAATCCGCTTTTTAGGGTCTTTATTCTTCAGTTTCTGCTTAAACTAAAATAAATCTCAATGGAATATAAATCATAGTGTCATTTACTGGTGTGAATTTTGTAATTAATGTTTAATAGTCGTCAACACTTTCTGAAGAAAAGGATAGAGTCAAATAAAATATGGCAATCAAAAGCTTGAAAAGAGACAAGAAAAGGCCAAGGATCTTGTATCCGTAAATCTAAAAGGATTTACGAGGATCGGAGGATGCACGAGAGATTATCGTAATAAATGGGTTTTCATTTAGGGTCGGTTACGAGAGCAACATAATTAACGGAAATAACAGCTACAATATACTTAATAGCTTCTGTTTACATTCATATAAACTTTGAAGGAGATGAGCTGGAAGACAGTGTTGCACCAATCAGCCAAATGTGGTATCGCCGAGAAATAAACAACGGATTTCAGCCAAGAGGCAGACATTTTAATTTACTACTTTTGATTTTTTAATTTTATGAAATTCCTTTTCATTATTGCAAACGCTAGTTTTGATAATGTTTAAACATTTTATTTTATCGACTTAATCTATGTATGCATGTCAGTCAGTTAAGTGCCTTACGTGATACACACTTGGGCGATCATGTCTCGAAAGCGATATGACTGACTGCGAAGAAGATTATCCCGCAGTAGGTTGCCATTGCTTTCTGTGGTAGTCTAGTTGCCAGCCAAGGCTATAGAACCCAATCTGTCCTGTTATTTGACTCATAGCTAGAGGGGGAAGAGATGTATTATATTATTAACTAGTAATTAGTGGAGGGTCAGTTTATTACTTCATAACAATATAAAACTGATCCCCCACTTTATGCCTACTAGTTGCCTTAATCATGTCTCCAACTATTATATTCAGTCAGTTAAGTGCCATACGTGATACATGCTTTAGGCAATCATGTCTCGAAAGAGATATGACTGACTGAGCAGAAGATTATCCCGCAGTAGGTTGCTATTGCTTTCTGCGGTAGACTGGTTGCCAGCCAAGGCTATAGAACCCGATCTGTCTTGTTATTTAACAATAACTGGAAGGAAGAGACGGATTAATACCTTTCCCAAGGGTATTTGTGCGTAAGTGAATGCAATGATTTCAACTGAAATCCGAACTCGGCTCCCCGATTTCTCGTTCCGAACCGATATCCACTGCACCAAAACGCACATCCGCATGTATGTATGTATACATGTGTGCATCTCAATCTATTTACGCCTATCGATCTCAATCTGTTCACGTCTATCGATCTCAGTCTAAGTTTTTCCACGTCTATCTATCTACCCATCTATTTGAGAAGAATCTGTTCGCTATACTCGGCCAAACCCTTTCAAATTTTGGCGTCCAGATTCATTAGACACAGAAGACTTAATGACATTATGGTGAAATCCAAGATTTACGTCATTGCTGTTTGAAATCGTTCTGTGTAAGACTATAATTACACTTTTATTAATATTGTTAAATAAAACAAAGTTCTTTCCACAGCAATTGTAAACATAAAGACTGTCCATTACACCAAAACTAGGACACATATTTTCATTTGCAACAAAGATTGTAAAATAAACATTTGTCTGTTATTCACTTAATTTCTTTTATTTTGATATTACAAATTAATTGAGGCGACTTTTCAAAACATTCTACTGTCATAACCAGTTGCAATTCAAAACTCAACCCCTTTTCCGGTTTCGACAGAATGACTCAGCAATAAATACATTTTGTGTAGGAAGGTGCTTCAGTATTATATAATTTTTAGAAAACTGGTTTGGCAAATTATTACTATTGATAAGAGGTTTTATTCCTCATTGGGCACCTCGTACTTATAAGATAAGATTATTAAATAACTGTATGTTCATGTAGGTATTTAATAATTAAAAAAATAGACAAAGTAGGAACATTTTATTGTCTCAGTGTCCCACGCGAAAAGGATTTATTTGAAACTTCAGAATTCGAAATCCGTTTCTTTTTTTATCTGAACTCGAATACTGAACTGAGTCAGTGACAGAAAATACGAATATCAGAAAATCTCGACTGGTAGGAAGAACAAATGGTATAAAGTTTGGCTTTTTTATACTAATATAAGTCGAGCTCGTTAAAAGCTAGCGATAGAGGAACCACACTTGCCATCCTTGATTTAATAAAAGGGTTCATATTTCTGAGGAAAAGACTTAAATGAAAGGGTAAGTCGTATTACAGAGATTGATATAAAATTTAAAAACTAACAAAAGTACCACCGGTTTTCTGGATTAAGACATTAAAAAAGTAAACATTTGGTCCGGATATTAAATATGGGCATAAAAACGCCAACATCACCATTCTTCTACAGGGAGACATAGTAGTGTAAAAGAAATGACATATTGGGACGTAAAAATGTCAACCTCAACACAAGTTGCATATATATATATATATATATACCTTTCTTCTGTAGAATGTCATTGTACATATGTGTAAGAATTGGAGTACATCACAGATATGAAAATGTCAACAAATCTTTCTTTTTTAACATCTACACTGGATGTATGATTTATCTATAGCACCATTTCTGACAAAGAACTTGGGCCAAAAGCCTATGAACTTAGAATTGCACCATATTTGAATTTACTATGTTTCAGTCTTTCACAAATTCACTGTAATTGTTTGACCTCGTTATAGAAGTTTAGTTCTTTATTGAATTAGTCTGTAAGACAAACATGTTATCTATGGCGTCAGAGGCCTGTGAGTTGGATAATATTTTTTTAATTCAAGACCAATAACATCGGTTCTATTGTATGAAAAATGTCTAAAATTAATATATTCAAACCAATTAAGTATGTCAAATGATATAGGCGAAAGGCAAAGGCAGACTACGTAATACAGCCTTTTTTAGAAACCAGTCTAGAGAATGGCATCTCTGAAGTCAAAGCCACCACAGCCTCGCAGATATATTCACTCGGATAGTTGAAGCTCTTACTCACGCTACCAGTTTTCAACTTGGTTGTGGTATTTACTGCAGCAACATTGGTACCAAGATGTATCAACTGTTGTTCGTTCATTTAACAACATTGGTACCAAGATGTATCAAGAGTTGTCCGTTCATTGAACAACATTGGTACCAACGTCAAAGAACACTTGACCGTTCTTTGACAAACATTGGTACAATATGTATCAACTGTTGATCGTTTATGGAACAACAGTGGTACCAAGTTGTATCAACCGTCACCCGTTCATTAAACAACATTGGTACCAAGATCTATCAACCGTCACCCGTTCATTAAACAACATTGGTACCAAGATCTATCAACTGTTGCCAGTTCATTGAAAAACATTGGTACCAAGGTGTATCAACTGTTGCTTGTTCATTTAACAACATTTGTACAAAGGTGTATTAACAGTTGACAGTTTATTGAACAACATTGGTACCAAGATGTAACAACACTTGACCGCTCATTGAACAACATTGGCACCAAGATGTATCAACCATTGCACGTTCAGTGAATAACATTAATACCAAGATGTATCAACCATTGCACGTTCATTGAAGAATGTTGGTACCAAGATATAACAACTCCTTGCCGTTCATTTAACAACATTGGGAACAAGATGTATGAAACGTTATCCGTTCATTAACCAAATATTGGAACAAAGATGTATCAACCGTTGTCCGTTCATTGAACAACATTGGTATCAAGATGTATTTCATTTTTCATCATATTTTGATTTCTGCTATGGTAGCACTACCAAACAAGTCTGTGGGAAAATCTGAGCTAAGTTAATGTGTAGAATGAAAACGTGAAAATGTTGCTCGAGTAAATTCATATATAGGGAGCAACAATGAGCTAAGTTAATGTGTAGAATGAAACCGTGAAAATGTTGCTCGAGTAAATTCATATATAGGGGGCACCAGTGAGATAAGTTAATGAGTAGAATGAAAACGTGAAAATGTTGCCCGAGTAAATTCATATATAGGGGGCACCAATGAGCTAAGTTAATGTGTAGAATGAAAACGTGAAAATGTTGCTCGAGTAAATTCATATATAGGGGGCACCAATGAGCAAAGTTAATGTGTAGAATGAAAACGTGAAAATGTTGCTCGAGTAAATTCATATATAGGGGGCACCAATGAGCGAAGTTAATGTGTAGAATGAAACCGTGAAAATGTCGCTCGAGTAAATTCATATATAGGTGGCACCAGTGAGCTAAGTTAATGTGTAGAATGAAAACGTGAAAATGTTGCTCGAGTAAATTCATATATAGGGGGCACCAATGAGCTAAGTTAATGTGTAGAATGAAAACGTGAAAATGTTGCCCGAGTAAATTCATATATAGGTGGCACATGTGAGCTAAGTTAATGTGTAGAATGAAAATGTGAAAATGTTGCTCGAGTAAATTCATATATAGGGGGCACCAATGAGCTAAGTTAATGTGTAGAATGAAAACGTGATAATGTTGCTCGAGTAAATTCATATATAGGGGGCACCAATGAGCTAAGTTAATGTTTAGAATGAAAACGTGATAATGTTGCTCGAGTAAATTCATATATAGGTGGCACCAATGAGCTAAGTTAATGTGTAGAATGAAAACGTGAAAATGTTGCTCGAGTAAATTCATATATAGGGGGCACCAATGAGCGAAGTTAATGTGTAGAATGAAACCGTGAAAATGTCGCTCGAGTAAATTCATATATAGGTGGCACCAGTGAGCTAAGTTAATGTGTAGAATGAAAACGTGAAAATGTTGCTCGAGTAAATTCATATATAGGGGGCACCAATGAGCTAAGTTAATGTGTAGAATGAAAACGTGAAAATGTTGCCCGAGTAAATTCATATATAGGTGGCACATGTGAGCTAAGTTAATGTGTAGAATGAAAATGGGAAAATGTTGCTCGAGTAAATTCATATATAGGGGGCACCAATGAGCTAAGTTAATGTGTAGAATGAAAACGTGATAATGTTGCTCGAGTAAATGCATATATAGGGGGCACCAGTGAGCTAAGTTAATGTTTAGAATGAAAACGTGATAATGTTGCTCGAGTAAATTCATATATAGGGGGCACCAATGAGCTAAGTTAATGTGTAGAATGAAAACGTGATAATGTTGCTCGAGTAAATTCATATATAGGGGGCACCAATGAGCTAAGTTAATGTGTAGAATGAAAACGTGATAATGTTGCTCGAGTAAATTCATATATAGGGGGCACCAATGAGCTAAGTTAATGTTTAGAATGAAAACGTGATAATGTTGCTCGAGTAAATTCATATATAGGTGGCACCAATGAGCTAAGTTAATGTGTAGAATGAAAACGTGATAATGTTGCTCGAGTAAATTCATATATAAGGAGCACCAATGAGCTAAGTTAATGTGTAGAATGAAAACGTGATAATGTTGCTCGAGTAAATTCATATATAGGGGGCACCAATGAGCTAAGTTAATGTGTAGAATGAAACCGTGATAATGTTGCTCGAGTAAATTCATATATAGGGGGCACCAATGAGCTAAGTTAATGTGTAGAATGAAAACGTGATAATGTTGCTCGAGTAAATTCATATATAAGGAGCACCAATGAGCTAAGTTAATGTGTAGAATGAAAACGTGATAATGTTGCTCGAGCAAATTCATATATAGGTGGCACCAATGAGCTAATTTAATGTGTAGAATGAAAACGTGAAAATGTTGCTCGAGTAAATTCATATATAGGTGGCACCAATGAGCGAAGTTAATGTGTAGAATGAAAACGTGATAATGATGCTCGAGTAAATTCATATATAGGGGGCACCAGTGAGCTAAGTTAATGTGTAGAATGAAAACGTGATAATGTTGCTCGAGTAAATTCATATATAGGGGGCACCAATGAGCTAATTTAATGTGTAGAATGAAAACGTGAAAATGTTGCTCGAGTAAATTCATATATAGGTGGCACCAATGAGCTAAGTTAATGTGTAGAATGAAAACGTGATAATGTTGCTCGAGTAAATTCATATATAGGGGGCACCAATGAGCTAAGTTAATGTGTAGAATGAAAACGTGAAAATGTTGCCCGAGTAAATTCATATATAGGTGGCACATGTGAGCTAAGTTAATGTGTAGAATGAAAACGTGAAAATGTTGCTGGAGTAAATTCATATATAGGTGGCACCAGTGAGCTAAGTTAATGTGTAGAATGAAAACGTGATAATGTTGCTCGAGTAAATTCATATATAGGGGGCACCAATGAGCTAAGTTAATGTGTAGAATGAAAACGTGATAATGTTGCTCGAGTAAATTCATATATAGGGGGCACCAATGAGCTAAGTTAATATGTAGAATGAAACCGTGAAAATGTCGCTCGAGTAAATTCATATATAGGTGGCACCAGTGAGCTAAGTTAATGTGTAGAATGAAAACGTGATAATGTTGCTCGAGTAAATTCATATATAGGGGGCACCAATGAGCTAATTTAATGTGTAGAATGAAAACGTGAAAATGTTGCTCGAGTAAATTCATATATAGGTGGCACCAATGAGCTAAGTTAATGTGTAGAATGAAAACGTGATAATGTTGCTCGAGTAAATTCATATATAGGGGGCACCAATGAGCTAAGTTAATGTGTAGAATGAAAACGTGAAAATGTTGCCCGAGTAAATTCATATATAGGTGGCACATGTGAGCTAAGTTAATGTGTAGAATGAAAACGTGAAAATGTTGCTGGAGTAAATTCATATATAGGTGGCACCAGTGAGCTAAGTTAATGTGTAGAATGAAAACGTGATAATGTTGCTCGAGTAAATTCATATATAGGGGGCACCAATGAGCTAAGTTAATATGTAGAATGAAAACGTGATAATGTTGCTCGAGTAAATTCATATATAGGGGGCACCAATGAGCTAAGTTAATGTGTAGAATGAAACCGTGAAAATGTCGCTCGAGTAAATTCATATATAGGTGGCACCAGTGAGCTAAGTTAATGTGTAGAATGAAAACGTGAAAATGTTGCTCGAGTAAATTCATATATAGGGGGCACCAATGAGCTAAGTTAATGTGTAGAATGAAAACGTGAAAATGTTGCCCGAGTAAATTCATATATAGGTGGCACATGTGAGCTAAGTTAATGTGTAGAATGAAAATGTGAAAATGTTGCTCGAGTAAATTCATATATAGGGGGCACCAATGAGCTAAGTTAATGTGTAGAATGAAAACGTGATAATGTTGCTCGAGTAAATTCATATATAGGTGGCACCAGTGAGCTAATTTAATGTGTAGAATGAAAACGTGAAAATGTTGCTCGAGTAAATTCATATATAGGTGGCCCCAATGAGCTAAGTTAATGTGTAGAATGAAAACGTGATAATATTGGTCAAGTAAATTCATATATAGGTGGCACCAGTGAACTAAGTTAATGTGTAGAATGAAAACGTGAAAATGTTGCCCGAGTAAATTCATATATAGGTGGCACATGTGAGCTAAGTTAATGTGTAGAATGAAAACGTGATAATGTTGCTCGAGTAAATTCATATATAGGGGGCACCAATGAGCCAAGTTAATGTGTAGAATGAAAACGTGAAAATGTTGCTCGAGTAAATTCATATATAGGTGGCACCAGTGAGCTAAGTTAATGTGTAGAATGAAAATGTGAAAATGTCGCTCAGTAAATTCATATATAGGTGGAACCAATGAGCGAAGTTAATGTGTAGAATGAAAACGTGAAAATGTTGCCCGAGTACATTCATATATAGGGGGCACCAATGAGCTAAGTTAATGTGTAGAATAAAACCGTGAAAATGTCGCTCGAGTAAATTCATATATAGGTGGCACCAATGAGCTAAGTTAATGTGTAGAATGAAAATGTGAAAATGTCGCTCGAGTAAATTCATATATAGGTTGCACCAATGAGCTAAGTTAATGTGTAGAATGAAAACGTGAAAATGTTGCTCGAGTAAATTCATATATAGGTGGCACATGTGAGCTAAGTTAATGTGTAGAATGAAACCGTGAAAATGTCGCTCGAGTAAATTCATATATAGGTGGCACCAATGAGCTAAGTTAATGTGTAGAATGAAAATGTGAAAAATGTCGCTCGAGTAAATTCATATATAGGTTGCACCAATGAGCTAAGTTAATGTGTAGAATGAAAACGTGAAAATGTTGCTCGAGTAAATTCATATATAGGTGGCACATGTGAGCTAAGTTAGTGTAGAATGAAACCGTGAAAATGTCGCTCGAGTAAATTCATATATAGGTGGCACCAATGAGCTAAGTTAGTAATGGCAAATGAAAACGTGAAAATGTTGCTCGAGTAAATTCATATATATAGGGCACCAATGAGCGAAGTTAATGTGTAGAATGAAACCGTGAAAATGTCGCTCGAGTAAATTCATATATAGGTGGCACCAGTGAGCTAAATTAATGTGTAGAATGAAAATGTGAAAATGTCACTCAAGTAAATTCATATATAGGTGGCACCAATGAGCTAAGTTAATGTGTAGAATGAAAACGTGAAAATATTGCTCGAGTAAATTCATATATATAGGGCACCAATGAGCGAAGTTAATGTGTAGAATGAAACCGTGAAAATGTCGCTCGAGTAAATTCATATATAGGTGGCACATGTGAGCTAAGTTAATGTGTAGAATGAAAATGTGAAAATGTTGCTCGAGTAAATTCATATATATGATGCTCTGTTAATGTGTAGAATGAAAACGTGAAAATGTTGCTCGAGTAAATTCATATATAGGTGGCACATGTGAGCTAAGTTAATGTGTAGAATGAAAACGTGAAAATGTTGCTCGAGTAAATTCATATATATAGGGCACCAATGAGCGAAGTTAATGTGTAGAATGAAACCGTGAAAATGTCGCTCGAGTAAATTCATATATAGGTGGCACCAGTGAGCTAAGTTAATGTGTAGAATGAAAATGTGAAAATGTCGCTCGAGTAAATTCATATATAGGTGGCACCAATGAGCTAAGTTAATGTGTAGAATGAAAACGTGAAAATGTTGCTCGAGTAAATTCATATATATAGGGCGCAATGAGCGAAGTTAATGTGTAGAATGAAACCGTGAAAATGTCGCTCGAGTAAATTCATATATAGGTGGCACATGTGAGCTAAGTTAATGTGTAGAATGAAAATGTGAAAATGTTGCTCGAGTAAATTCATATATAGGTGGCACCAATGAGCTAAGTTAATGTGTAGAATAGAAAACGTGATAATGTTGCTCGAGTAAATTCATATATAGGTGGCACCAATGAGCTAAAGTTAATGTGTAGAATGAAAACGTGATGTTGCTCGAGTAAATTCATATATAGGTGGCACATGTGAGCTAAGTTAATGTGTAGAATGAAACCGTGAAAATGTCGCTCGAGTAAATTCATATATAGGTGGCACCAATGAGCTAAGTTAATGTGTAGAATGAAAACGTGAAAATGTTGCTCGAGTAAATTCATATATAGGTGGCACATGTGAGCTAAGTTAATGTGAAGAATGAAACCGTGAAAATGTCGCTCGAGTAAATTCATATATAGGTGGCACCAATGAGCTAAGTTAATGTGTAGAATGAAAACGTGAAAATGTTGCTCGAGTAAATTCATATATAGGTGGCACATGTGAGCTAAGTTAATGTGTAGAATGAAACCGTGAAAATGTCGCTCGAGTAAATTCATATATAGGTGGCACCAATGAGCTAAGTTAATGTGTAGAATGAAAACGTGAAAATGTTGCTCGAGTAAATTCATATATAGGTGGCACATGTGAGCTAAGTTAATGTGTAGAATGAAACCGTGAAAATGTCGCTCGAGTAAATTCATATATAAATTAAAACAATAGACTAAGTTAATGTGTAGAATGAAAACGTGAAGATATATATATATATATATATATATATATATATATATATATATATATATATATATATATGTTGCTCAGTAAATTCATATATAGGTGGCACATGTGAGCTAAGTTAATGTGTAGAATGAAACCGTGAAAATGTCGCTCGAGTAAATTCATATATAGGTGGCACCAATGAGCTAAGTTAATGTGTAGAATGAAAACGTGAAAATGTTGCTCGAGTAAGTGCATTTTTTTTTTTGTGAGCTAAGTTAATGTGTAGAATGAAACCGTGAAAATGTCGCTCGAGTAAATTCATATATAGGTGGCACATGTGAGCTAAGTTAATGTGTAGAATGAAACCGTGAAAATGTCGCTCGAGTAAATTCATATATAGGTGGCACCAATGAGCTAAGTTAATGTGTAGAATGAAACCGTGAAAATGTCGCTCGAGTAAATTCATATATAGGTGGCACCAATGAGCTAAGTTAATGTGTAGAATGAAAACGTGAAAATGTTGCTCGAGTAAATTCATATATAGGTGGCACATGTGAGCTAAGTTAATGTGTAGAATGAAAACGTGAAAATGTCGCTCGAGTAAATTCATATATCGGTGGCACCAGTGAGCTAAGTTAATGTGTAGAATGAAAACGTGATAATGTTGCTCGAGTAAATTCATATATAGGTGGCACCAATGAGCGAAGTTAATGTGTAGAATGAAACCGTGAAAATGTCGCTCGAGTAAATTCATATATAGGTGGCACCAGTGAGCTAAGTTAATGTGTAGAATGAAAATGTGAAAATGTCGCTCGAGTAAATTCATATATAGGTGGCACCAATGAGCGAAGTTAATGTGTAGAATGAAACCGTGAAAATGTCGCTCGAGTAAATTCATATATAGGTGGCACCAGTGAGCTAAGTTAATGTGTAGAATGAAAATGTGACAATGTTGCTCGAGTCAATTCATATATAGGTGGCACCAATGAGCTAAGTGAATGTGTAGAATGAAAACGTGATAATATTGCTCGAGTAAATTCATATATAGATGGCACCAGTGAGCTAAGTTAATGTGTAGAATGAAAATGTGAAAATGTCGCTCGAGTAAATTCATATATAGGTGGCACCAATGAGCGAAGTTAATGTGTAGAATGATACCGTGAAAATGTCGCTCGAGTAAATTCATATATAGGTGGCACCAATGAGCTAAGTTAATGTGTAGAATGAAAATGTGAAAATGTTGCTCGAGTAAATTCATATATAGGTGGCACCAGTGAGCTAAGTTAATATGTAGAATGAAACCGTGAAAATGTCGCTCGAGTAAATTCATATATAGGTGGCACCAATGAGCGAAGTTAATGTGTAGAATGAAACCGTGAAAATGTCGCTCGAGTAAATTCATATAAAGGTGGCACCAATGAGCTAAGTTAATGTGTAGAATGAAAACGTGAAAATGTTGCTCGAGTAAATTCATATATAGGTGGCACCAATGAGCTAAGTTAATGTGTAGAATGAAAACGTGATAATATTGGTCGAGTAAATTCATATATAGGTGGCACCAGTGAACTAAGTTAATGTGTAGAATGAAAATGTGAAAATGTCGCTCGAGTAAATTCATATATAGGTGGCACCAGTGAGCTAAGTTAATATGTAGAATGAAACCGTGAAAATGTCGCTCGAGTAAATTCATCTATAGGTGGCACCAATGAGCTAAGTTAATGTGTAGAATGAAAACGTGAAAATGTTGCCCGAGTAAATTCATATATAGGGGGCACCAATGAGCTAAGTTAATGTGTAGAATGAAAACGTGAAAATCTTGCTCGAGTAAATTCATATATAGGGGGCACCAATGAGCTAAGTTAATGTGTAGAATGAAAACGTGAAAATGTTGCTCGAGTAAATTCATATATAGGGGGCCCCAATGAGCGAAGTTAATGTGTAGAATGAAAACGTGAAAATCTTGCTCGAGTAAATTCATATATAGGGGGCACCAATGAGCTAAGTTAATGTGCAGAATGAAAACGTGAAAATGTTGCCCGAGTAAATTCATATATAGGGGGCACCAATGAGCTAAGTTAATGTGTAGAATGAAAACGTGAAAATGTCGCTCGAGTAAATTCATATATGTGGCACAAGTGAGCTAAATTAATGTGTAGAATGAAAATGTGAAAATGTCGCTCGAGTAAATTCATATATAGGTGGCACCAATGAGCGAAGTTAATGTGTAGAATGAAAACGTGAAAATGTTGCCCGAGTACATTCATATATAGCGGGCACCAATGAGCTAAGTTAATGTGTAGAATGAAACCGTGAAAATGTCGCTCGAGTAAATTCTTTTATAGGTGGCACCAGTGAGCTAAGTTAATGTGTAGAATGAAAATGTGACAATGTTGCTCGAGTAAATTCATATATAGGTGGCACCAATGAGCTAAGTTAATGTGTAGAATGAAAACGTAATAATATTGCTCGAGTAAATTCATATATAGATGGCACCAGTGAGCTAAGTTAATGTGTAGAATGAAAATGTGAAAATGTCGCTCGAGTAAATTCATATATAGGTGGCACCAATGAGCGAAGTTAATGTGTAGAATGATACCGTGAAAATCTCGCTCGAGTAAATTCATATATAGGTGGCACCAATGAGCGAAGTTAATGTGTAGAATGAAACCGTGAAAATGTCGCTCGAGTAAATTCATATATAGGTGGCACCAATGAGCTAAGTTAATGTGTAGAATGAAAATGTGATAATGTTGCTCGAGTAAATTCATATATAGGTGGCACCAATGAGCTAAGTTAATGTGTAGAATGAAAACGTGATAATATTGGTCGAGTAAATTCATATATAGGTGGCACCAGTGAACTAAGTTAATGTGTAGAATGAAAATGTGAAAATGTCGCTCGAGTAAATTCATATATAGGTGGCACCAGTGAGCTAAGTTAATATGTAGAATGAAACCGTGAAAATGTCGCTCGAGGAAATTCATATATAGGTGGCACCAATGAGCTAAGTTAATGTGTAGAATGAAAACGTGATAATGTTGCCCGAGTAAATTCATATATAGGGGGCACCAATGAGCTAAGTTAATGTGTAGAATGAAAACGTGAAAATCTTGCTCGAGTAAATTCATATAGAGGGGGGCACCAATGAGCTAAGTTAATGTGTAGAATGAAAACGTGAAAATATTGCCCGAGTAAATTCATATATAGGGGGCACCAATGAGCTAAGTTAATGTGTAGAATGAAAACGTGAAAATCTTGCTCGAGTAAATTCATATAGAGGGGGGCACCAATGAGCTAAGTTAATGTGTAGAATGAAAACGTGAAAATGTTGCTCGAGTAAATTCATATATAGGGGGCACCAATGAGCGAAGTTAATGTGTAGAATGAAAATGTGAAAATGTCGCTCGAGTAAATTCATATATAGGTGGCACCAGTGAGCTAAGTTAATGTGTAGAATGAAAACGTGAAAATGTTGCTCGAGTAAATTCATATATAGGTGGCACCAATGAGCTAAGTTAATGTGCAGAATGAAAACGTGAAAATGTTGCTCGAGTAAATTCATATATAGGTGGCACCAATGAGCTAAGTTAATGTGTAGAATGAAAACGTGATAATATTGCTTGAGTAAATTCATATATAGATGGCACCAGTGAGCTAAGTTAATGTGTAGAATGAAAATGTGAAAATGTCGCTCGAGTAAATTCATATATAGGTGGCACCAATGAGCGAAGTTAATGTGTAGAATGATACCGTGAAAATATCGCTCGAGTAAATTCATATATAGGTGGCACCAATGAGCTAAGTTAATGTGTAGAATGAAAATGTGAAAATGTTGCTCGAGTAAATTCATATATAGGTGGCACCAGTGAGCTAAGTTAATATGTAGAATGAAACCGTGAAAATGTCGCTCGAGTAAATTCATATATAGGTGGCACCAGTGAGCTAAGTTAATATGTAGAATGAAACCGTGAAAATGTCGCTCGAGTAAATTCATATATAGGTGACACCAATGAGCTAAGTTAATGTGTAGAATGAAACCGTGAAAATGTCGCTCGAGTAAATTCATATATAGGTGGCACCAGTGAGCTAAGTTAATATGTAGAATGAAAATGTGAAAATGTTGCTCGAGTAAATTCATATATAGGGGGCACCAATGAGCTAAGTTAATGTGCAGAATGAAAATGTGAAAATGTTGCTCGAGTAAATTCATATATAGTGGGCACCAATGAGCTAAATTAATGTGTAGAATGAATACGTGAAAATGTTGCTCGAGTAAATTCATATATAGGTGGCACCAGTGAGCTAATTTAATGTGTAGAATGAAAACGTGAAAATGTTGCTCGAGTAAATTCATATATAGGTGGCACCATGAGCGAAGTTAATGTGTAGAATGAAAACGTGAAAATGTTGCTCGAGTAAATTCATATATAGGAGGCACCAATGAGCTAAGTTAATGTGTAGAATGAAAACGTGAAAATGTTGCTCGAGTAAATTCATATATAGGTGGCACCATGAGCTAAGTTAATGTGTAGAATGAAAACGTGAAAATGTCGCCCGAGTAAATTCATATATAGGTGGCACCAGTGAGCTAAGTTAATGTGTAGAATGAAAATGTGAAAATGTCGCTCGAGTAAATTCATATATAGGTGGCACCAATGAGCGGAGTTAATGTGTAGAATGAAAACGTGAAAATGTTGCCCGAGTACATTCATATATAGGGGGCACGAATGAGCTACGTTAATGTGTAGAAGGAAACCGTGAAAATGTCGCTCGAGTAAATTCATATATAGGTGGCACCAGTGAGCTAAGTTAATGTGTAGAATGAAAACGTGATAACATTGCTCGAGTAAATTCATATATAGGTGGCACCAGTGAGCGAAGTTAATGTGTAGAATGATACCGTGAAAATGTCGCTCGAGTAAATTCATATATATGTGGCACCAATGAGATAAGTTAATGTGTAGAATGAAAATGTGAAAATGTCGCTCGAGTAAATTCATATATAGGTGGCACCAGATAGCTAAGTTAATGTGTAGAATGAAACCGTGGAAATGTCGCTCGAGAGTAAATTCATATATAGATGGCACCAGTGAGCTAAGTTAATGTGTAGAATGAAAATGTGAAAATGTCGCTCGAGTAAATTCATATATAGGTGGCACCAGTGAGCTAAGTGTATGTAGAAATGAAACCGTGAGAAATGTCGCTCGAGTAAATTCATATATAGGTGGCACCAACGAGCTAAGTTAATGTGTAGAATGAAAACGTGATAATGTTGCTCGAGTAAATTCATATAGGTGGCATATAATGAATAGGATTGATGATATAATGAAAATGTGAAAATGTTGCTCGAGTAAATTCATATATAGGTGCGCACCAGTGAGCGAAGTTAATGTGTAGAATGAAAATGTGAAAATGTTGCTCGAGTAAATTCATATATATTAGATTGCACCAATGAGCTAAATTAATGTGTAGAATGAAAACGTGAAAATGTTCAACAGTAAATTCATATATAAATTGGCACCAGTGAGCTAATTTAATGTGTAGAATGAAAACGTGAAAATGTTGCTCGAGTAAATTCATATATAGGTGGCACCAGTGAGGTAAGTTAATGTGTAGAATGAAAATGTGAAAATGTTGCTCGAGTAAATTCATATATATTGGGCACCAATGGTCAATTAATGTGTAGAATGAAAACGTGAAAATATTATGAAGTAAATTCATATATAGGTGGCACCAGTGGCTAAGTTAATATGTAGAATGAAAACGTGAAAATGTTGCTCGAGTAAATTCATATATAGGTGACACCAGTGAGCTAATTTAATGTGTAGAATGAAAACGTGAAAATGTTGCTCGAGTAAATTCATATATAGGTGGCACCAGTGAGCTAATTTAATGTGTAGAATGAAAACGTGAAAATGTTGCTCGAGTAAATTCATATATAGGTGGCACCAGAGAGGAGAGTAAAAGTTAATGTGTAGAATGAAAAATGTGAAAATGTTGCTCGAGTAAATTCATATATATTGGGTGCACCAATGAGCTAAATTAATGTAGAATGAAAACATGAAAATGTTGCTCCGAGTAAATCCATATATAGGTGGCACCAGTGAGGTAGATTAATATGTAGAATGAAAATGTGAAAATGTCGCTCGAGTAAATTCATATATAGGTGGCACCAGTGAGCTAAGTTAATATGTAGAATGAAACCGTGAAAATGTCGCTCGAGTAAATTCATATATAAATTGCGCAAGCGAGCTAAGTTAATGTGTGAATGAAAACGTGATAATGTTGCTCGAGTAAATTCATATATAAATTGGCACCAATGAGCCAGTTGATGTGTATAATGAAAATGTGTGAAAATGTTGCTCGAGTAAATTCATATATGGTGGCACCAGTGAGCGAAGTTAATGTGTAGAATGAAAATGTGAAAATGTTGCTCGAGAGTAAAGATTCATATATAATGGAGTGCCAATGAGCTAAATTAATGTGTAGAATGAAAACGTGAAAATGTTGCTCAGGCCATTCATATATAGGTGGCACCAGTGAGCTAATTTAATGTGCAGAATGAAAACGTGAAAATGTTGCTCGATAAATTCATATATAGGTGGCACCAGTGAGGTAAGTTAATGTGTAGAATGAAAATGTGAAAATGTTGCTCGAGTAAATTCATATATATTGGGTGCACCAATGAGCTAAATTAATGTGTAGAATGAAAACGTGAAAATATTGCTCGAGTAAATTCATATATAGGTGGCACCAGTGAGCTAAGTTAATATGTAGAATGAAAACGTGAAAATGTTGCTCGAGTAAATTCATATATAGGTGGCACCAGTGAGCTAATTTAATGTGTAGAATGAAAACGTGAAAATGTTGCTCGAGTAAATTCATATATAGGTGGCACCAGTGAGCTAATTTAATGTGTAGAATGAAAACGTGAAAATGTTGCTCGAGTAAATTCATATATAGGTGGCACCAGAGAGGTAAGTTAATGTGTAGAATGAAAATGTGAAAATGTTGCTCGAGTAAATTCATATATATTGGGTGCACCAATGAGCTAAATTAATGTGTAGAATGAAAACGTGAAAATGTTGCTCGAGTAAATTCATATATAGGTGGCACCAGTGAGCTAAGTTAATATGTAGAATGAAAACGTGAAAATGTTGCTCGAGTAAATTCATATATAGGTGGCACCAGTGAGCTAATTTAATGTGTAGAATGAAAACGTGAAAATGTTGCTCGAGTAAATCCATATATAGGTGGCACCAGTGAGGTAAGTTAATGTGTAGAATGAAAATGTGAAAATGTTGCTCGAGTAAATTCATATATATTGGGTGCACCAATGAGCTAAATTAATGTGTAGAATGAAAACGTGAAAATGTTGCTCGAGTAAATTCATATATAGGTGGCACCAGTGAGCTAATTTAATATGTAGAATGAAAACGTGAAAATGTTGCTCGAGTAAATTCATATATAGGTGGCACCAGTGAGCTAATTTAATGTGTAGAATGAAAAACGTGAAAATGTTGCTCGAGTAAATTCAGATATAGAGGGCACCAGTGAGGTAAGTTAATGTGTAGAAATTGAAAACGTGAAAATGTTGCTCGAGTAAATTCATATATAGGTGGCACCAGTGAGCTAATTTAATGTGTAGAATGAAAACGTGATAATGTTGCTCGAGTAAATTCATATATAGGTTGCACCAATGAGCTAAGTTAATGTGTAGAATGAAAACGTGAAAATGTTGCTCGAGTAAATTCATATATAGGTTGCACCCAATGAGTCAGTTAATGTGTAGAATGAAACCGTGAAAATATCGCTCGAGTAAATTCATATATAGGTAGCACCAATGAGCTAAGTTAATGTGTAGAATGAAACCGTGAAAATGTTGCTGGAGTAAATTCATATATAGGTGGCACCAATGAGCTAAGTTAATATGTAGAATGAAAACGTGATAATGTTGCTCGAGTAATTCATAAGGGGCACCAATGAGCTAAGTTAATGTGTAGAATGAAAACGTGAAAATGTTGCTGGAGTAAATTCATATATAGGTGGCACCAAGTTAATGTGTAGAATGAAACCGTGAAAATGTTGCTGGAGTAAATTCATATATAGGTGGCACCAATGAGCTAAGTTAATGTGTAGAATGTAAACGTGATAATGTTGCTCGAGTAAATTCATATATAGGTGGCACCAATGAGCTAAGTTAATGTGTAGAATGAAAACGTGAAAATGTTGCTGAGTAAATTCATATATATGAGTACCAATGAGCTAAGTTAATGTGTAGAATGAAAACGTGATAATGTTGCTCGAGTAAATTCATATATAGGTGGCACCAACGAGCTAAGTTAATGTGTAGAATGAAAACGTGATAATGTTGCTCGAGTAAATTCATATATAAGGAGCACCAATGAGCTAAGTTAATGTGTAGAATGAAAACGTGATAATGTTGCTCGAGTAAATTCATATATAGGTGGCACCAATGAGCTATCGTGTGTGTAGAATGAAACCGTGAAAATGTTGTTGGAGTAAATTCATATATAAGGAGCACCAATGAGCTGTTAATGTGTAGAATGAAAACGTGATAATGTTGCTCGAGTAAATTCATATATAAGGAGCACCAATGAGCTAAGTTAATGTAGAATGAAAACGTGAAAATGTTGCTCGAGTAAATTCATATAGGGCGCAACAGTGAGCGAAGTTAATGTTTAGAATGAAAACGCAAAGTCGTTGCTCGAGTAAATTCATATATAGGTGGCACCAATGAGCTAAGTTAATGTGTAGAATGAAACGTGATAATGTTGCTCGAGTAAATTCATATATAGGTGGCACCAATGAGCTAAGTTAATGTGTAGAATGTAAACGTGATAATGTTGCTCGAGTAAATTTATATATAGGTGGCACCAATGAGCTAAGTTAATGTGTAGAATGAAAACGTGAAAATGTTGCTGGAGTAAATTCATATATAAGGAGCAGCAATGAGCTAAGTTAATGTGTAGAATGAAAACGTGATAATGTTGCTCGAGTAAATTCATATATATGGTGGCACCAATGAGCTAAGTTAATGTGTAGAATGAAAACATGATAATGTTGCTCGAGTAAATTCATATATAAGGAGCACCAATGAGCTAAGTTAATGTGTAGAATGAAAACGTGATAATGTTGCTCGAGTAAATTCATATATAGGTGGCACCAATGAGCTAAGTTAATGTGTAGAATGAAACCGTGAAAATGTTGCTGGAGTAAATTCATATATAAGGAGCACCAATGAGCTAAGTTAATGTGTAGAATGAAAACGTGATAATGTTGCTCGAGTAAATTCATATATAAGGAGCACCAATGAGCTAAGTTAATGTGTAGAATGAAAACGTGAAAATGTTGCTCGAGTAAATTCATATATAGGTGGCACCAATGAGCGAAGTTAATGTGTAGAATGAAAACGTGATAATGTTGCTCGAGTAAATTCATATATAGGGGGCACCAATGAGCTAAGTTAATGTGTAGAATGAAAACGTGAAAATGTTGCTCGAGTAAATTCATATATAGGTGGCACCAGTGAGCTAAGTTAATGTGTAGAATGAAAACGTGAAAATGTTGCTCGAGTAAATTCATATATAGGGGGCACCAATGAGCTAAGTTAATGTGTAGAATGAAAACGTGAAAATGTTGCTCGAGTAACTTCATATATAGGTGGCACCAGTGAGCTAAGTTAATGTGTAGAATGAAAACGTGAAAATGTTGCTCGAGTAAATTCATATATAGGGCGCACCAGTGAGCGAAGTTAATGTTTAGAATGAAAACGTGAAAATGTTGCTCGAGTAAATTCATATATAAGTGGCACCAGTGAGCTAAGTTAATGTGTAGAATGAAAACGTGAAAATGTTGCCCGAGTAAATTCATATATAGGGCGCACCAGTGAGCGAAGTTACTGTTTAGAATTAAAACGTGAAAATGTTGCTCGAGTAAATTCATATATAGGTGGCACCAGTGAGCTAAGTTAATGTGTAGAATGAAAACGTGAAAATGTTGCTCGAGTAAATTCATATATAGGGGGCACCAGTGAGCTAATTAATGTGTAGAATAAAACCGTGAAAATGTTGCTCGAGTAAATTCATATATAGGGGGCACCAATGAGCTAAGTTAATGTGTAGAATGAAAACGTGAAAATGTTGCTCGAGTAAATTCATATATAGGGGGCACCAATGAGCTAAGTTAATGTGTAGAATGAAACCGTGAAAATATTGCTCGAGCAAATTCATATATAGTGGGCACCAATGAGCTAAGTTAATGTGTAGAATGAAAACGTGAAAATGTTGCTCGAGTAAATTCATGTATAGGGGGCACCAGTGAGCTAAATTAATGTGTAGAATGAAAACGTGAAAATGT
This sequence comes from Ascarosepion bandense, assembly GCA_037127315.1. Classification (NCBI taxonomy): domain Eukaryota; kingdom Metazoa; phylum Mollusca; class Cephalopoda; order Sepiida; family Sepiidae; genus Ascarosepion; species Ascarosepion bandense. The sequence goes on along the minus strand of JBBBDQ010001153.1, from coordinate 1,331,306 downwards.
TGCTCGAGTAAATTCATATATAGGTGGCACCAGTGAGCTAAGTTAATGTTTAGAATGAAAACGTGAAAATTTTGCTCGAGTAAATTCATATATAGGGGGCACCAGTGAGCTAAGTTAATGTGTAGAATGAAAACGTGAAAATGTTGCTCGAGTAAATTCATATATAGGTGGCACCAGTGAGCTAAGTTAATGTTTAGAATGAAAACGTGATAATGTTGCTCGAGTAAATTCATATATAGGGGGCACCAATGAGCTAAGTTAATGTGTAGAATGAAAACGTGAAAATTTTGCTCGAGTAAATTCATATATAGGTGGCACCAATGAGCGAAGTTAATGTGTAGAATGAAAACGTGATAATGTTGCTCGAGTAAATTCATATATAGGGGGCACCAATGAGCTAAGTTAATGTGTAGAATGAAAACGTGAAAATGTTGCTCGAGTAAATTCATATATAGGTGGCACCAGTGAGTTAAGTTAATGTGTAGAATGAAAACGTGAAAATGTTGCTCGAGTAAATTCATATATAGGGGGCACCAATGAGCTAAGTTAATGTGTAGAATGAAAACGTGAAAATGTTGCTCGAGTAACTTCATATATAGGTGGCACCAGTGAGCTAAGTTAATGTGTAGAATGAAAACGTGAAAATGTTGCTCGAGTAAATTCATATATAGGGCGCACCAGTGAGCGAAGTTAATGTTTAGAATGAAAACGTGAAAATGTTGCTCGAGTAAATTCATATATAAGTGGCACCAGTGAGCTAAGTTAATGTGTAGAATGAAAACGTGAAAATGTTGCCCGAGGAAATTCATATATAGGGCGCACCAGTGAGCGAAGTTACTGTTTAGAATTAAAACGTGAAAATGTTGCTCGAGTAAATTCATATATAGGTGGCACCAGTGAGCTAAGTTAATGTGTAGAATGAAAACGTGAAAATGTTGCTCGAGTAAATTCATATATAGGGGGCACCAGTGAGCTAATTAATGTGTAGAATAAAACCGTGAAAATGTTGCTCGAGTAAATTCATATATAGGGGGCACCAATGAGCTAAGTTAATGTGTAGAATGAAAACGTGAAAATGTTGCTCGAGTAAATTCATATATAGGGGGCACCAATGAGCTAAGTTAATGTGTAGAATGAAACCGTGAAAATATTGCTCGAGCAAATTCATATATAGTGGGCACCAATGAGCTAAGTTAATGTGTAGAATGAAAACGTGAAAATGTTGCTCGAGTAAATTCATATATAGGGGGCACCAATGAGCCATGTTAATGTGTAGAATGAAAACGTGAAAATGTTGCACGAGTAAATTCATATATAGGGGGCACCAGTGAGCTAAGTTAATGTGTAGAATGAAACCGTGAAAATGTTGCTCGAGTAAATTCATATATAGGCGGCACCAGTGAGCTAAGTTAATGTGTAGAATGAAAACGTGAAAATGTTGCTCGAGTAAATTCATGTATAGGGGGCACCAGTGAGCTAAATTAATGTGTAGAATGAAAACGTGAAAATGTTGCTCGAGTAAATTCATATATAGGTGGCACCAGTGAGCTAAGTTAATGTTTAGAATGAAAACGTGAAAATTTTGCTCGAGTAAATTCATATATAGGGGGCACCAGTGAGCTAAGTTAATGTGTAGAATGAAAACGTGAAAATGTTGCTCGAGTAAATTCATATATAGGTGGCACCAGTGAGCTAAGTTAATGTTTAGAATGAAAACGTGAAAATGTTGCTCGAGTAAATTCATATATAGGGGGCACCGGTGAGCTAAGTAAATGTTTAGAATGAAAACGTGAAAATGTTGCTCGAGTAAATTCATATATAGGGGGCACCAGTGAGCTAAGTTAATGTTTAGAATGAAAACGTGAAAATGTTGCTCGAGTAAATTCATATATAGGGGGCACCAGTGAGCTAAGTAAATGTTTAGAATGAAAACGTGAAAATGTTGCTCGAGTAAATTCATATATAGGTGGCACCAATGAGCTAAGTTAATGTGTAGAATGAAACCGTGAAAATGTTGCTGGAGTAAATTCATATATAAGGAGCACCAATGAGCTAAGTTAATGTGTAGAATGAAAACGTGATAATGTTGCTCGAGTAAATTCATATATAAGGAGCACCAATGAGCTAAGTTAATGTGTAGAATGAAAACGTGAAAATGTTGCTCGAGTAAATTCATATATAGGGCGCAACAGTGAGCGAAGTTAATGTTTAGAATGAAAACGTGAAAATGTTGCTCGAGTAAATTCATATATAGGTGGCACCAATGAGCTAAGTTAATGTGTAGAATGAAAACGTGATAATGTTGCTCGAGTAAATTCATATATAGGTGGCACCAATGAGCTAAGTTAATGTGTAGAATGTAAACGTGATAATGTTGCTCGAGTAAATTCATATATAGGTGGCACCAATGAGCTAAGTTAATGTGTAGAATGAAAACGTGAAAATGTTGCTGGAGTAAATTCATATATAAGGAGCAGCAATGAGCTAAGCAATGTGTAGAATGAAAACGCATAATGTTGCTCGAGTAAATTCATATATAGGTGGCACCAATGAGCTAAGTTAATGTGAACGTGATAATGTTGCTCGAGTAAATTCATATATAAGGAGCACCAATGAGCTAAGTTAATGTGTAGAATGAAAACGTGATAATGTTGTCGAGTAAATTCATATATAGGTGGCACCAATGAGCTAAGTTTAATGTGTAGAATGAAAACGTGATAATGTTGCTCGAGTAAATTCATATAAGGGGCACCAATGAGCTAAGTTAATGTGTAGAATGAAACGTGAAAATGTTGCTGAGTAAATTCATATATAGGTGGCACCAATGAGCTAAGTTAATGTGTAGAATGAAACCGTGAAAATGTTGCTGGAGTAAATTCATATATAGGTGGCACCAATGAGCTAAGTTAATATGAATGAAACGATGAAAAGTGTTGCTCGAGTAAATTCATATATAGGTTGCACCAATGAGCTAAGTTAATGTAGAATGAAAACGTGAAAATGTTGCTCGAGTAAATTCATATATAGGTTGCACCAATGAGCTAAGTTAATGTAGAATGAAACCGTGAAAATATCGCTCGAGTAAATTCATATATAGTAGCACCAATGAGCTAAGTTAATGTGTAGAATGAAACCGGGTGGAAAATGTTGCTGGAGTAAATTCATATATAGGTGGCACCAATGAGCTAAGTTAATGTGCAGAATGAAACCGTGAAAATGTTGCTGGAGTAAATTCAAGTATAGGTGGCACCAATGAGCTAAGTTAATGTGTAGAATGAAACCGTGAAAATGTTGTTGGAGTAAATTCATATAGGTGGCACCAATGAGCTGGTTAATATGTAGAATGGAATGATAATGTTGCTCGAGTAAATTCATATATAGGTTGCACCAATGAGCTAAGTTAATGTGTAGAATGAAAACGTGAAAATGTTGCCTGAGTAAATTCATATATAGGTTGCACCAATGAGCTAAGTTAATGTGTAGAATGAAACCGTGAAAATATCGCTCGAGTAAATTCATATAGGTAGCACCAATGAGCTAAGTTAATGTGTAGAATGAAACCGTGAAAATGTTGCTGGAGTAAATTCATATATAGGTGGCACCAATGAGCTAAGTTAATATGTAGAATGAAAACGTGATAATGTTGTCGGAGTAAATTCATATAAGGGGCACCAATGAGCTAAGTTAATGTGTAGAATGAAAACGTGAAAATGTTGCTGGAGTAAATTCATATATAGGTGGCACCAATGAGCTAAGTTAATGTGTAGAATGAAACCGTGAAAATGTTGCTGGAGTAAATTCATATATAGGTGGCACCAATGAGCTAAGTTATGTAGAATGAAAACGTGATAATGTTGCTCGAGGCCCATATAGGTTGCACCAATGAGCTAAGTTAATGTGTAGAATTAAAAACGTGAAAATGTTGCTCGAGTAAATTCATAGGTTGCACCAACAGCTAAGTTAATGTGTAGAATGAAACCGTGAAAATATCGCTCGAGTAAATTCATAGGTAGTACCAATGAGCTAAGTTAATGTGTAGAATGAAACCGTGAAAATGTTGCTGGAGTAAATTCATAGGTGGCACCAATGAGCTGGTTAGATGTAGAATGAAAACGTGAAAATGTTGTTGGAGTATCCATATAGGTGGCACCAATGAGCTAAGTTAATGTGTAGAATGAAACCAGAAAATGTTGCTGGAGTAAATTCATATATAGGTGGCACCAATGAGCTAAGTTAATATGTAGAATGGAAAACGTGATAATGTTGCTCGAGTAATTCATATATAGGTTAAAAATCTACCGAGCTAAGTTAATGTAGAATAAAACGTGAAAATGTTGCTCGAGTAATCCATATATAGGTTGCACCAGAGCTAAGTTAATGTGTGAATGAAACCGTAGGAACATCGCTCGAGTAAATTCATATAGGTAGCACCAATGAGCTAAGTTAATGTGTAGAATGAAACCGTGAAAATGTTGCTGGAGTAAATTCATATAGGTGGCACCAATGAGCTAAGTTAATATGAGAATGAAAACGTGATAATGCTGTTGAGTAAATTCATATAAGGGGCACCAATGAGCTAAGTTAATGTGTAGAATGAAAACGTGAAAATGTTGCTGAGTAAATTCATATATAGGTGGCACCAATGAGCTAAGTTAATGTGTAGAATGAAACCGTGAAAATGTTGCTGGAGTAAATTCATATATAGGTGGCACCAATGAGTCAAGTTAATGTGTAGAATGGGAAACGTGATAATGTTGCTCGAGCAATTCATATATAGGTACCAATGAGCTAAGTTAATGTGAACAAAACGTGAAAATGTTGCTGGAGTAATCTATATATATAAGGAGCACCAATGAGCTAAGTTAATGTGTAGAATGAAAACGTGATAATGTTGCTCGAGATTCATATATAGGTGGCACCAATGAGCTAAGTTAATGTGTAGAATGAAACGATAATGTTGCTCGAGTAAATTCATATATAAGGAGCACCAATGAGCTAAGTTAATGTGTAGAATGAAAACGTGATAATGTTGCTCGAGTAAATTCATATATAGGTGGCACCATGAGCTAAGTTAATGTGTAGAATGAAACCGTGAAAATGTTGCTGGAGTAAATTCATATATAAGGAGCACCAATGAGCTAAGTTAATGTGTAGAATGAAAACGTGATAATGTTGCTCGAGTAAATTCATATAAGGGCGGTTACACCAATGAGCTAAGTTAATGTGTAGAATAAAAACGTGAAAATGTTGCTCGAGTAAATTCATATAGGGCGCAACAGTGAGCGAAGTTAATGTTTAGAATGAAAACGTGAAAATGTTGCTCGAGTAAATTCATATATAGGTGGCACCAATGAGCTAAGTTAATGTGTAGAATGAAAACGATAATGTTGCTCGAGTAAATTCATAGGTGGCACCAATGAGCTAAGTTAATGTGTAGAATGTAAACGTGATAATGTTGCTCGAGTAAATTCATATATAGGTGGCACCAATGAGCCGGTTAATGTGTAGAATGGAAAACGTGAAAATAAAGTTGCTGGAGTAATCATATATAAGGAGCAGCAATGAGCTAAGTTAATGTGTAGAATGAAAACGTGATAATGTTGCTCGAGTAAATTCATATATAGGTGCACCAATGAGCTAAGTTAATGTGTAGAATGAAAACGTGATAATGTTGCTCGAGTAAATTCATATATAAGGAGCACCAATGAGCTAAGTTAATGTAGAATGAAAACGTGATAATGTTGCTCGAGTAAATTCATATATAGGTGGCACCAATGAGCGCGTTAATGTGTAGAATGAAACCGTGAAAATGTTGTTGAGTAAATTCATATATAAGGAGCACCAATGAGCTAAGTTAATGTGTAGTGTAGAATGAAAACGTGATAATGTTGCTCGAGTAAATTCATATATAAGGAGCACCAATGAGCTAGTTAATGTGTAGAATGAAAACGTGAAAATGTTGCTCGAGTAAATTCATATAGGTGGCACCAATGAGCGAAGTTAATGTGTAGAATGAAAACGTGATAATGTTGCTCGAGTAAATTCATATATAGGGGGCACCAATGAGCTAAGTTAATGTGTAGAATGAAAACGTGAAAATGTTGCTCGAGTAAATTCATATATAGGTGGCACCAGTGAGCTAAGTTAATGTGTAGAATGAAAACGTGAAAATGTTGCTGAGTAAATTCATATAGGGGGCACCAAATGAGCTAAGTTAATGTGTAGAATGAAAACGTGAAAATGTTGCTCGAGTAATCCCCATATATAGGTGGCACCAGTGAGCTAAGTTAATGTGTAGAATGAAAACGTGAAAATGTTGCCTGAGTAAATTCATATATAGGGCGCACCAGTGAGCGAAGTTAATGTTTAGAATGAAACGTGAAAATGTTGCTCGAGTAAATTCATATATAAGTGGCACCAGTGAGCTAAGTTAATGTGTAGAATGAAAACGTGAAAATGTTGCCCGAGTAAATTCATATAGGCGCACCAGTGAGCGAAGTTACTGTTTAGAATTAAAACGTGAAAATGTTGCTCGAGTAAATTCATATAGGTGGCACCAGTGAGCTAAGTTAATGTGTAGAATGAAAACGTGAAAATGTTGCTCGAGTAAATTCATATATAGGGGGCACCAGTGAGCTAATTAATGTGTAGAATAAAACCGTGAAAATGTTGCTCGAGTAAATTCATATATAGGGGGCACCAATGAGCTAAGTTAATGTGTAGAATGAAAACGTGAAAATGTTGCTCGAGTAAATTCATATATAGGGGGCACCAATGAGCTAAGTTAATGTGTAGAATGAAACCGTGAAAATATTGCTCGAGCAAATTCATATAGTGGGCACCAATGAGCCAAGTTAATGTGTAGAATGAAAACGTGAAAATGTTGCTCGAGTAAATTCATGTATAGGGGTACCAGGAGCTAAATTAATGTGTAGAATGAAAACGAAAAATGTTGCTCGAGTAAATTCAGGTGGCACCAGTGAGCCAAGTTAATGTTTAGAATGAAAACGTGAAAATTTTGCTCGAGTAAATTCATATATAGGGGGCACCAGTGAGCTAAGTTAATGTGTAGAATGAAAACGTGAAAATGTTGCTCGAGTAAATTCATATATAGGTGGCACCAGTGAGCTAAGTTAATGTTTAGAATGAAAAACGTGATAATGTTGCTCGAGTAAATTCATATATAGGGGGCACCAATGAGCTAAGTTAATGTAGAATGAAAACGTGAAAAGGTTGCTCGAGTAAATTCATATATAGGTGGCACCAATGAGCGAAGTTAATGTGTAGAATGAAAACGTGATAATGTTGCTCGAGTAAATTCATATATAGGGGGCACCAATGAGCTAAGTTAATGTGTAGAATGAAAACGTGAAAATGTTGCTCGAGTAAATTCATATATAGGTGGCACCAGTGAGCTAAGTTAATGTGTAGAATGAAAACGTGAAAATGTTGCTCGAGTAAATTCATATATAGGGGGCACCAATGAGCTAAGTTAATGTGTAGAATGAAAACGTGAAAATGTTGCTCGAGTAACTTCATATATAGGTGGCACCAGTGAGCTAAGTTAATGTGTAGAATGAAAACGTGAAAATGTTGCTCGAGTAAATTCATATATAGGGCGCACCAGTGAGCGAAGTTAATGTTTAGAATGAAAACGTGAAAATGTTGCTCGAGTAAATTCATATATAAGTGGCACCAGTGAGCTAAGTTTATGTGTAGAATGAAAACGTGAAAATGTTGCCCGAGGAAATTCATATATAGGGCGCACCAGTGAGCGAAGTTACTGTTTAGAATTAAAACGTGAAAATGTTGCTCGAGTAAATTCATATATAGGTGGCACCAGTGAGCTAAGTTAATGTGTAGAATGAAAACGTGAAAATGTTGCTCGAGTAAATTCATATATAGGGGGCACCAGTGAGCTAATTAATGTGTAGAATAAAACCGTGAAAATGTTGCTCGAGTAAATTCATATATAGGGGGCACCAATGAGCTAAGTTAATGTGTAGAATGAAAACGTGAAAATGTTGCTCGAGTAAATTCATATATAGGGGGCACCAATGAGCTAAGTTAATGTGTAGAATGAAACCGTGAAAATATTGCTCGAGCAAATTCATATATAGTGGGCACCAATGAGCTAAGTTAATGTGTAGAATGAAAACGTGAAAATGTTGCTCGAGTAAATTCATATATAAGGGGGCACCAATGAGCCATGTTAATGTGTAGAATGAAAACGTGAAAATGTTGCACGAGTAAATTCATATATAGGGGGCACCAGTGAGCTAAGTTAATGTGTAGAATGAAACCGTGAAAATGTTGCTCGAGTAAATTCATATATAGGCGGCACCAGTGAGCTAAGTTAATGTGTAGAATGAAAACGTGAAAATGTTGCTCGAGTAAATTCATGTATAGGGGGCACCAGTGAGCTAAATTAATGTGTAGAATGAAAACGTGAAAATGTTGCTCGAGTAAATTCATATATAGGTGGCACCAGTGAGCTAAGTTAATGTTTAGAATGAAAACGTGAAAATTTTGCTCGAGTAAATTCATATATAGGGGGCACCAGTGAGCTAAGTTAATGTGTAGAATGAAAACGTGAAAATGTTGCTCGAGTAAATTCATATATAGGTGGCACCAGTGAGCTAAGTTAATGTTTAGAATGAAAACGTGAAAATGTTGCTCGAGTAAATTCATATATAGGGGGCACCGGTGAGCTAAGTAAATGTTTAGAATGAAAACGTGAAAATGTTGCTCGAGTAAATTCATATATAGGGGGCACCAGTGAGCTAAGTTAATGTTTAGAATGAAAACGTGAAAATGTTGCTCGAGTAAATTCATATATAGGGGGCACCAGTGAGCTAAGTAAATGTTTAGAATGAAAACGTGAAAATGTTGCTCGAGTAAATTCATATATAGGGGGCACCAATGAGCTAAGTTAATGTGTAGAATGAAAACGTGAAAATGTTGCTCGAGTAAATTCATATATAGGGGGCACCAATGGGCTAAGTTAATGTGTAGAATGAAAACGTGAAAATGTTGCTCGAGTAAATTCATATATAGGGGGCACCAATGAGCTAAGTTAATGTGTAGAATGAAAACGTGAAAATGTTGCTCGAGTAAATTCATATATAGGGGGCACCAATGAGCTAAGTTAATGTATAGAATGAAAACGTGAAAATGTTGCTCGAGTAAATTCATATATAGGTGGCACCAGTGAGCTAAGTTAATGTGTAGAATGAAAACGTGAAAATAGCCATTTCCATACAGAAAATATTCGGCGAATATTGACTCACCAGTTAACATTACTGTGGTGGAATTTAAAAAATATTTTTCTTAAAACAGATTTTTAGAAAATTAGACTTCTGAAGCTTACTGTTATCTTTTTTGGCAATTTCCTTCCAAACATTTTGTTTTTGGTTGTTTGAAAAGCTTGACTAGATCCTTATGGTCTCTTCTAGTTTAAACTGATCTTCGCATTTTTCTAGTTGTTGCTGAAAGTGTTCAAGCGATGTGTTGAACTTATCTAGACAAAAAATAGTTGTTTGATATACTCTAAAAAAATTTAATGCACAAAAATAATGGAATAATTTAATCGATCACAGATATTTGTCTTCTGTCCAATTCTGAGAATTTCATTATTAAATATAGCATTTTCATTCATGAAATCTACTAAAATTGTCTCATTATCTTACAATCCAAATCCATGTTCTTCTCACTCCTCTTAAAGAAACATCTCCCCTCAGAGGTGAAGCGGTATTCATCACAATTGGCCAATTGCTGGATGGTGAGGCTGTTTAATCCATAGTTGGGGGTAAATGGCTTTTGAATTCATCCGTTCTTTAACAGTTCTTGGTTTTATACCCAGTTCAACTCAGTTAATTTACTTCTCGTTCTGTTAAAAACTCAGAGGAGTAATTTTATCTTTGAATTGAATTCGATGTTTACAAGTGCGGATCAATAAGTCTGTGGCTAGATACTTACTTATTAACTGTATATTGATTCGAAATCTTCTCCGTCGTATAATGTTAGACTGATGGGATTAATATTCGCACGGAATTAAGTTGATTAACAAAGAATTAATTTAGATTGATAAATCAATATTTGCTGTTTAAAAATAATATATTTTTTTCATTGGGCTACAGACTTATTGATATAACTACGAATATGGCTTGCGTTAGTGCCGGTGTATTATTAAAGATGATAATGTTCGCCAATATCTTTTTTGATAAAAATTATTTATTTTGTTTGGCCTACCCCACCCACATCATTAATGTTTATCTAACACACCTTACTTCACCTTCATTGTGGATACAATGTTTTCATGTCGCAGTTATTGCCGTCCATCAATTCTTGGTATCTCAAAGAAAAATAAAGTAATGATTGATTTAATGGACCCAAGTATACACGGTTGGTTTGTAGCTTTCGAAGTTGACAATTTTCTTTTGTCGTTTTCAGATAAATTTCGTTGCTCTGTTTAACACCATTGCGTCACTGGGATTAGTCTTGATAATGAAAAAAGTCTCACATTCTGATCTATTTCATTTAATGAGTTGGTTAATAAGGTAAAGTATCATTCGGCTCATTCGTTTGTAACTGGGCGGGAAAAGCTCAGCTCCTGCTCTACAGAGCATGTGATGTATGTTAATAGCATATTAATATTTTTATAATGATCATTTGAGAGCGGAATGAAAAAAAAAAAGAACATCACTTTGCTTTGGGACGGTTGACGTAACCTGACACTACGAATGCTTTCTTATCATCTAATGTATTTTAATCTGATGCTGGATTTATGATCCATTAATTAAACGGAACACTTATCTAAGCGTAACCAAGTTCCAAGCTGTTTTTATTAAAGAAAGTATATTTGTTGAACCACAACAAAATTATTGTTGAGACTCAAATTTTCCATTTAAAATCTTTTATAAATTTTATCAGCTTTGTGATTCTGAGTTGGGGATAGTTTCACACAGTATCACAACGTCCTATAAAAGTAAAAGATTGACCTAAAAACCCGTGTTATTTTCTTAAATAGCCTCGAAACTTACAGATAGATCTCATGCATGACGCCAAACACATTTCGAAATATCTAAACTGCTAACTCTTTATAACTATCTCAGATCAATAGTTAGGGTTAGGGTTAGGGTTAGTTAACATTGTTTCGAGCGATTTAAGCCTGTGTGTCGTAGCGAGGACCATTCTTTAATTGTTGACTGGCGATATTCAATCACAAACAAATAATTGTACCAAATAACAGAAACCACATCATTTAGGACTACCAACAGTAGCAACAACTTAAATGATAACTTGAAGAGAAAAAAAACTGATAATAATAAAAATGTTGACATTCCACGCTACTTCAACGAAAAAAGTTAGGAAGGAAACTCCCATCAATACTGGAAAGAGCGATAACAGTTTCTGGACTTGAGAAAATTATTTTCCTGAAAAATTGTTTGAAGAGAAAGTAGTACTCAGCCAACTAATGCAAACTTTTTCCTTAAAAGGAAACGATTTATGCTACCATCAAGATAACACTGATATATGCGTGTGTGCATATAGTATATTTAATGATACTAAGCTTAGAAACAAAGAAAAAACTACTGGGTTGCTATGTGATGTTGGTTCTTCAATATGGCAGTGAATGTTGGACATCTTTAAAGATGAAGAAAAACCTTGAAGCAGCTGAAATGTGGTTCTACAGAAGGATGCTGTGGATATAATGGACTAAGCATATAAGCAATGACGATGTTTGGGAAAGGATGGAAACGAAAAAGAAATTAATACTGACGATCAGGAAGAGACAACTAGCTAAAGTTCCTGGGACATGCAATGAGAAAGGGGGGCTTGGAGAACCTGATACTAACAGGCCAGATAGAGGGAAAAAGAGACAGGAGAAAGTAGTGGATAACATATTTGAAGGACCTGATCAGGTGGATGAAGGGACGAGGCTTGCATAATGCAACAGGAGAAAACGTGCTAAGAGCCAGATAGGGAGATGAGTAAAGCCATGATCGCCTACGTCCTGAAAGGACATGGCATATAAAAGAAGAAGCTTAGTTTAGTTGGACGCAAAGCCATACACACGAAACAATCGTGAAGGTCAGCTTGTTAACTATAACTATTTCAGTGCTGGGATATTAACTAAGCTTAGCAGAATATGATACAAAGTCACGTGTGTGGGACACCCACACTAATTCACTAATATAAATGGATAAGCAGTTAGGTACGCTGAAAATTCTGATTCAGATTCTAACCGAGTTTATGGCATCAATTCTAAACTACTGTCCATAGGAAAAGCATGAACCCATCCCTTCTTCATCTTACACCAGCTATGGGTAAAATATCAGAATATATATATATATATATATATATATATATATATATATATATATATATGTGTGTGTGTGTGTGTGTGTGTGTGTGTGTGTGTGTGTGTGTGTGTGTTTAAATATACAAATGAGGAAGGAACAAAGAAAAGTATTGCAACGTTCAAAACATTAATTTAAAACTGTGCTCAATATAAAAATAGAACAGTGAATATTTATTATTAATTATACTTTAGAACATGTACAAAGTACAAACTAGTAGAAAATTGTACATTATGTTTCGACATTGAAAGAAAAATGTCTCATCAGGCAGTTAAGGATGATGGTAATAAAGGTTTTATTGAAAAAATTAAAAAAAGCATCACTTCCTTTTATTTTTGGAAATAAGTAAAACGTTTTTAAAAAAAGTTCATTGCATTACCAAAAGAAACTTTAGTTACCCTAGGATTTTCTACTGATGAGATAGAGCACATGTAAACGAGGGATTTAGTTAAACACTTCTTAGATACGGGGCATTGGTTTGGGTTTCTACAATTACATCAGTTTTTACTGTGGGGAAAATTAAAATGAGTAGTCGAATTACTATTGTTATTGTTATATAATTTAAATATTTTATTGTCATGTAATTTGTTCTAAATTGTTGGAGCAACTATAACTGAGTTTTAGAGAATTCCTATTGAAAATTTGCTTAATGGTAATTTTTGGGAAAATGTTTATCAATTAATTTAAAATATTTCTTAATTAATTGATAAACAATATAATACAATGAACTTTTCTAAAAAGCGTTTTTACAATCACCTCTCATCTTTTACTAATAAGAATAAACAAAATATGAAATCACTTTCTAAATATTTTTGGAAATTAAAAGAAGAGAATAAAACACCTAAAGTCAAATGGAAAATTCTCAAACAAGCTAGAATATCTAGATCGGTGAATGAACCGTGTTTCGTTCGTTTGTAAGAAAAAATGGAAATTATAAAGTATATGAAAAGTGGCATGTTACTAAATCAAAGGCATGAAACTACAGTAAATTGTAAACATATTAAACAGTTAACCTTACAAGTTATTTGTTTGTGATTAAATATCGCCAGTATGAGATTTTAGCAATTTTAGCAATTATAAACTTTTTACAGTATTAAACTTACTCTCTTGATAGTTTACTTCAACTATATGATATCTTTTCTTGTGTTATTTTATTTTTATTTTCTACTACAATTTGTGATCTATTTGCTGCCTTAAATGTTAATTTTAATATTAGTTTTGAATAAGTTTTTTAAATTTAAATTTAAATTTTAAATTTAAATTTAAATTTTAAATTTAAATTTTAAATTTAAATTTTAAATTTAAATTTCTTTTATTTTATTTCTCCAATTTATTATATTTAATGAATTTATATCTTTGTGTTATATTTTAAAATTTTTTCTCATTTAAGTTTTATTAATAATTTCTCTGTCTGTGTATGTGACTTTATCATATTTTAAATGCTAAAGTATTTAGCTTGAAACAATGTAATCGATGTCTGTATCTGTTTGCAATTCACTTCCGGCCAAAGTTTGAAATTCCTGTTTCTTAGCCGTTTCTGTTGTCTCTCTCTTTTTTCCCTTTGTGCATTTTCTCACTTTTTCCTTTTTGTTCTCCTCTTCACTTTCAGCTTCTTTTTTGTATCTTTCCTTTTTCCCTTTATTTCCTTTTACTTTTATAGAGATATGTTTTTTAATGCAAAAAGAATATATCCCAGACACCACGTAACCGATATATATGTCTACTATTCACTTCCTGTCTAAATTTAAAATTTCTCTCTCTTAGCCGTTTCCATTGGCTCTTTCCACTCAATGCTTTCTCTTTTGTTTTCTTCTTTGTTTTCTGTTTCCTTTGTGTCTTCCTGTTTCTTCTTTCCTTTCTTTTCTTGATTTCTCATCTTTTTTGCCCTCTTTCTTTTTACCCCTCTTTTTTAACATCTTACCTCGTACAAAAAGATTTCCGAAAACAAAAAGAAGTGGTGTTTCTTTTAATTTTTAAAAATAAAACGTTTATTGCCATCATTATTAACTGCCTGATGAGACATTCTTCTTTCAATACTGAAACAAAATGTACAATTTTGTAGTTGTTTGTACATGTTCTAAAATAAAATTAATAATATATATATATTGTAATTTTGTTATTCAGTCAGTTAAGTGCCATACGTGATACACGCTTGGGCGATCATGTCTCGAAAGAGACGTGACTGACTGGGCAGAAGATTATCCCGCAGTAGGTTGCCATTGCTTTCTGCGGTAGACTGGTTGCCGACCATGGCTATAGAACCCAATCTGTCCTGTTATTTAACCCATAACTGGAAGGAATAGACGGATTAATACCTTTCCCAAGAGTATTTGCGCGTAAGTGAATGCAATGAATTTGGCTGGAATTCGAACTCGGCTCCTCGATTTCTCGTTCCGAGCCGATATCCAATGCACCACAATTTTGTTATTACAAAGGTTATGAAAGCATCATATCACTTCACAGAAATGTTTATGTTTCAGAACAGGTGAAATGTTAAAAAAATTGGGAAAATGATTGGTTTTGAAAATATAAGATGAATCCATGGTTATTCAGAAAATTAGGATGTGGTAGTTGGAAAAATGCTTTGGGTGTGTCAATATTGTTGAATCAAAAATGAGAATTAGGTAACCATGGAGTTGAAAATCTAGGTCGCAAAAGGAATCATTATGGCCTGGTTTCTATACATGTCACTTTTTAATTTTGTCTGGATAATATACATAGTGGGACCATAGATTATTTAAATGAGTAGACAATAATTTCTAACAGCAAGTTGGATTTTAGTTTTTTTTATTTAAAGATTATATATATATATATATATATATATGTATTTCAAAGCATATTTTTATTCTGATTAGTTAAAAGGAACACATATAATTTTTATATATATAGCAAACTGATTGTTTTTTGTATTTAAATGTAAATAATTTTCCCAACCAACACCCAAAATTGCATGATGATGAAATTCTATCTCGAAACATAGAAATTTGCGTGTTGCAATGTACTTATAATTCATAATTAATGATTTATTTTGAAAATATAAGATGAATTCAGGCTTATCTAGAACATTTGGGAGTGGTAGTTGGAGAAAACGCTTTAGTGTGTCAGAATTATCCAATAAAAATGAGAATTAGTTAATGGAGTTTTAAGATCTAGGTCGTGAAAGGAAGCATTATGGCCTGGTGTCTAGACATGTCACTTTTTAATTTTTTCTGGATAAGATACATAGTGGGACCAAAGAAGTTTTTAAGTGGGTAGACAATAATTTTTAACAGCAAGTTGAATTTTAGGTTTTTATATTAAAAATTAGATTTTTACTACTTCATGAGTAAAGGGACTGGAATTTTTATATTAGAATTAGGATTAAATAATTATGGTATATTAAAGTATATTGTAGTTAAGAAAATTAATTAAATATTGTGTGGGTCATTTATTTTATTAAAATAATTTTTAATTTTTAAGTTATATTAGAGCATAGGTTATAAATGAAACATTGTAGTTTTTTATAAGTTAAAATAAAATTATTTTGTCAGAATTGTGGGAACATAGATTATTTAAATGGGCGGACAGCAATCTTTCACAGCAGGCTGAACTTCAGGGTTTTATAAAATATTTAGTATTACCTTATGAGTAAAGAGGGTGTAATGTATAGTTTAAAATCAGGATTTTAATAATTATGGTATACTAAGTTATATTATAATTTAGAACCCCTCCCCGCAAAAAAAAAAAATTGATGAATTAAATTCTCCAAGAAAGCCTACTTTTAATTAATATAAATATGAAAGGGTGATATTTTATTCTAATTTTTCGAAATTTTATAAAATGAAGTAAGTGGTGGTAGTCGGGGGTCAGTCAGTTAAGTGCCATACGTGATACACGCTTTGGGCGATCATGACTGACTGGGCAGAAGATTATTCCGCAGTAGGTTGCCATTGCTTTCTGCGAGTCGTGGGTAACAGATGAAAAAAAAAAAAATTAAATCAATCAGTTTTATGAAAAAAAAAAAAGACGTGAAAATTTCCGTATATATTCTTTGCAAAATGTAAGAAAAACAAAATCTTTAGTAAAAATTCAAACGGACTAGATAGGATTAAAAAATGGATAAAATAATAAAAAAAACAAACTTTGGTTTCACAATTAATAATGACATAAACATTTTGACGATAAAACTTTGTTTTTATCAATTACGAGGCCTTTCTTCGTCATGGTATAATCGCCTGTTGAGATGTGTGTTATGGCATTTGTTAAAATGACAGCTCTTGTATCGCGAAGAAAATGGTTTTATTAAAAAATCCAATGAGAATATTCTTACTAATATTGCTCTACTACGTATTGAACACTGTTAAAAAGTAAATGATACGAACGGTGAAGTGTCATTCAATTAGTTCATACTACTAATACTTATATATATATATATATATATATATATATAAAAGATAAATTAAGGCAGCATAGGTCTTTTTCAGCCGAACCATCATCTACAACAAATCACTTTCACATTTTGCCTACCTTGCCAAAATGTTCAAAAAATACCAAAAGAATAGAATAACTCCCAGATCCCCCAGATATTAATCCTCTTGAAAAGTTTGTTGTAAATCATTAAAAGAGATAAAAGAGATTAAAAGAGATTAAAAGAGATTAAAAGAGATAATATGTTAGAGAGTCAAACAGTATTCAAGTAAAAAAAAAAAATACCAGCAATATAAGTTGTAACATCAGGAATAGTGACAAAACCCACGGTTGAAAGACCCATGAACTTTATAGCATGTCAACGAGTCGATATTAAAATACTGAAACTGTTTATTCAGTTAGAAGGGATACTGTGTTAATTGAATCAATGTTTCTATGGCATATATGATTTGAGTGTATTTATAAATAAAATTCATGTTACACTATGACTAATAAAACATGACACATCCTAAACAAGTTATTTCTATTCTGAATACAAAGGAGTATTATAAAGCACACAACACAATATAAATGGCGAATTATATTCTGAATTTTTTCTAAACATCGGTAGTGCCAATTTTATTATGACAACATTTAATTGCGTAATAAAATATGACATCGTGTAGTTATAATTATGATAGGATATTAATAATTAGTAAACGACTGATTGTGTCTAATTTTATTATTATTATTATTATTATTATTATTATTATTTGACATTTTAAACATTTTTCGTGTCAGTTTGCCATTAAAAACGGTTTAAAAATGTGTTGACTATTTATGTCTTCAGCTTCTCACCGTGGTGTTGGTCTTCACAGGTGAGTCTGCCAGACCATTGCGATTGGTGTAAGTTTGATCTTGATTAGGTTCTCCAAAACTGTGGCCTTGTGCTAAACCATGTAAAAATACTTTTAAGCAACAGCGTACAAATTAGGGATTCAAACAATTACTACTGAAGAGTGCTTAGTAACTAAAATATTTCGTAGATAACAACAGATATTACTTATCTCATTGATAATAATAGGTTGCGTACAATTGCCTGTCTAGGGCCACAACCTCAACATAATAGGCGTTACTGTTATAGTTTCTCTAGCTTGTAGCCGTTTTACGGGGGTAATGTTTTCTAGTGCCACGCCCAAATGTTTTTTTTTATTCATAGATGTCATTCTCTTAGACTGGTTACTAACCAAGGCAATAGAGTTCAGTCTGTCCTGCTGTTAATTCCGAACTGTTCGGTGGTGGGAAGTGAGTAATTTTTATTTTTTTCAGGGGTATCTGTGCTGAAAGTCGACCTCGGCATGCCAATTCCACCTTTTTCTCCGATAACCATGACATTAGGCGCACATCTATCCGTATTAGAATAACCGAAATTATTTACTTTTTCCTTAAGTGTTAAATATTACGAAGTAATTTGTTATGGGTTGTGATGTTATTGTTCAGGTTTATTAAACACATGCAATAAAATATTTAAACCTTACAAATTTTGGCAGAGTGTTAGAAAATAAAACAATAACTATGATCAAGTTTTAACGACAACTGTATTTGAACCTGATATCTTGAGGTAAAGGTACAACGAGTTTTTTCCTATTTTATTTATCAACTCTATTCTATTTTTAGTTGTTTCTGTGCAAAGAAGTCAAATCTTTTTGCTGCTTGATACGATTGATAACAAAGCTTCGAGTTTTGCAATTCTTGACTCAAATTTCGTTTGGAAAAATGTTGTGCATTGAAAATGAAGGATTGTCAGTGGTCAGAAATTATTAAAAATATTCCTGACAAAATGGATAAATAATCTATGTAATGTTAAATGTAAAAATATTGCTTCTCTGCCACTTTCAAGTGTCAATCGTTCATCAAACCATATTCTGTCTTCCTGAACCCTCTTTATTGTTCTTTCCACAATTCTCCGCATTCTCTTTCACTCCCTGGAATTTCCTGTGTTCTAGTAGCATTATCACCTTACTTGGGGTAAAATGATTGAAAAAATGCATTTCTAATGTTTTGCTATAGAAATGTAAATAATTTTAATACAGAAATCCATTTAAAAGTAGACAGGAAATTATTATAAATAACCAGAAATTAAAGCAAAAATTATTTACAGAATAGGGTTTATTGCTGTTATAACTGCTTGCTATTATATTATCATGTCTGGATGTGACACACGTTAGGTTCTTTTTTTGTTTACGCAGAACATTCCCAGCGCACATGCTCGGGCAAAAATTCCCCAGACTCGCATAAACAAGATTGGCTCTTGTCTATTCTTCTCCCGACATGACCTCTTCTTTTCGGCTAAGCCTCGTCTGAGTTCCTCTCCGCCCGAAGATAAAAGGTTCAACAAGATTGAGTTCGCGCGGAACTATGAGTATCTGCCATCACACGGAGGCAGAATGCAGCACAAAGCCCGTAAACTCGGCCAAAAATATTCCGTAGACCCTGCATAAGGCAGGGTTGGCACTTATCTATTTTCCCCAGCCGAGGCTCTGCCCTTCGGCTGATCCTCGTCTGGTTCCTCTCGGCCTGGAGGCAGAGATTCCAATCAGGTTGAGTTCGAGTAAAATTATGATAAGATTATCAATAACATTAAACGGCACAAGGCTATTTAAAGCGGGAAATAGAAAACCTGAAGCTCAGGTAAAACATTATTGTCGATTTTACCTCTTATAAGTCTTTATCCTACGGCTGAGCCTCATCTGGGTTCCTGTCTACTCGGAGGCAGAGAGTTCCATCAGAACATGGAGCAGAACTATGTCAGAACACTGTCTTTGCGTTCTTTATTTAAGGTATTAAATTATATGCCACATCTCAAAATTAAATTATATGCCATATCCCAATTGATGCCATGTCCTTTCTTGTGTCCACATAGTGCACTTATAACCTTGAGGCAAGCATGCCTGCTCATTGCATTATCATATAATAATTCTGTTTGTTCCTTCCTTAGTTACTTGGTTCGTCCGTCCGTTACGCCACTTACTCTGTATACGCCCTTTTCATTCCCCTCTATCTTTTTAAACGCTACTCTCCTCAGCTTATCTCTCACCTTTGCCAAACGGAAGGGTAGTAGAGAGTGAGAAAATAGGAGGAGAGAGCCTATAGCATTACCGTAGCAGTAGCAGCTTAAGCTGGTTGTTGTAGCAGTAATTGCGTGCGTGTATATGTGTGTGTACTGTATAATATAGTAAAAGTAGGTAGGTGTGTTGTCGTAACCCGCGACCTAATAACGAAATTTTTGTCCTCTACACCCGTGGCCATTACTCAATTGGTCTTTTCTGTTTGCAATGGACACAGGAGCCATGATTTTTGAGTAATAAAAAAGAAACATTTTTTTCTTTCAAAATCTCTCACAAAATGGCGTACAGTCTGTGAATACGCCGCTTAATATAATATAAGATTGCAGTAAAGTAGCTTCTATGGACATTACTTTTATAGATATTTTAATCAAATTACACTCTGTGTTATCGTGATTTTATTATCCAATGCCTTTATGTTTGAAGACGTTACTATCATTTGTAGTATGACAAAGTAAACTTTTTGCAGGAAATCATAATTATCCTTCCGTGGTTAATTTCACGGATTCTGCTAGTCACTATATTTCTTGATAAAAATCTGTCTCGTCCATGGCGCATTCCTGAAGACTGAGAGAAAGGAGAGGGAGTATTTTATTCATTGGAGAAGCGATAAAAAATTGTTACACCCAAAGCCAAACCTCATACGATCCATTTAGTATGACACGAGCGCAAATTGACTGGGAAAAGAATGGAGGGAGAATAGGAAGTTTAGTTTTCATATCTGTTCTGATGTATTTTTTTTATAATCGTGTGGCCCTAAGCAAGGCATTTTACTGCCACTGTTGTGCAGGGGGTTACATAGGAGAAAAATTATGAGAAAGAGTGACAGCTTATAAGAGGTATCAAGAAGTGGGTAAGAGCAAGATGCGAATACTGATGAGTTTTCTTTTTATGACCATATCGCTCCAAGCAAGGCATTTTACTGCCACTGTTGTGCAGGGGGTTACATAGGAGGAAAGTTATGAGAAAGAGTGACAGGTTATAGGGGGTGTCAAGAAGTGGGTAAGAGAAGGATGAGAATACTGATGAGTTTTCTTTTTATAACCATATCGCTCCAAGCAAAGCATTTTACTGCCACTGTTGTGCAGGGGTTACATAGGAGGTAAGTTATGAGAAAGAGTGACATATTATAGTGGGTGTTAGGAAGAGAGTAAGAAAAGGATGAGTATATATTGATGAGAGTGGAGCGGACGAAGAAAGAAGCATGAGAGAGAGAGAGAGAGAAGAAGAGAGAGACAGAGGGAGGAAGCAAGTTAGTGAGATAATAGGTGACTATTGACTTTACATTTGAATTCTTTAAGATTGTAACTATCGGGAAAGTAAGTTAATGGAAGGGAATTTCACAGGCGGGAAGTGCGAGAGAAGAAGCTGATAAAGTAGAATTTGCGTTTACAATTTATTGGTTTCACAGTAAAATTGTGGGACCTAGTTGCTAATCTTGTAGCTCGAGTAAATTCATGTATGGGAGAGTACCAGTGAGCTAAGTTTATCTGAGTAGAAGTCATGAAAGTATCGTCTAGAAACTTTATTCCAACAATAGTAAATGTTCGTAACTTAACAGTTCAGCCTCATAAAAAAATCTGATACATGTAATATGAACTGTTCTCTGCTTCCATAAAATATAAAGAAAACATTAACCGATGAGAGACTCGTTTTAATTAGAATGACACGTGCCACACATATTGCAAGTGTCAACATTTATTTATATCACACAGTAATTAAAATTTCTGATAGTTTCAGCATAAAATAGCAGTTACTTTGATCAGCTTATCGATCCAGAAATATATGAATAAAAACAACAGAAACACGACCAGTAAAACCTCGTAATAAAAAAGTACATCTCAAAAAACAATAAGCTCAATTATGACTAATACTAAAATAACAATGAAGTGGAGTGATTTACCCTGAATCAATTGTTTTGTTCGCAGTTTCGTGTCAAACAAATTTTTATTGTCAGAATTCGTTTTCTGTCTGTCCGTGTGTCTATGGTGGCATTCAAGGTGGGCGGGCTGAGACGGCTTCTTCCCTAGAAGTTTCATGGGACTTTTTTGGCTCCATAAGCTGTTCTCGCAATAGATTGCCAATTCTTACCACGGTAGAGTAATTGCCAACCAACGCTAAAGAACCAAGTCTGTCCTGCTAGTTATCCATATAAATGATAATGTAGATTAAGAGTATTAATGAAATAAAAAATAGAGAAAGACTAGCAGTATAGCCCGGCGTTGCTCGGGTGTAATGAAAGCTTTAAAACTAATCCATGGTCCTGGAGCTCAGACTCTTTGGACGTTGGAACGAAAGACTAACAATCAATAGTTGTTTCCAGTTAAAGCGAAAACGTAGACTGAAAGAAAAAATGAATGGATGTAAGTTAAATTTTGATTTGTTGCTATCGATATCAAATAAGTCTTTTTCGTCATAAACTGAATTTTGAAGGCTAAATAAGTCAATGGTATCATGGCTGAGACAAAGAACTACAATTATACCTACTTAGAGCCAAACCCGAAGCAAAAACTAAAATAAAAGGACTGAAAAAAATACAGACATGCAGTCAGATAAACAGACACACACACAAACATCTTGCCTTTTATATATATGTATTATCGATTTTCTGCACTATTGTAAGAACTGCAACCTTGAAACTTCTGAATATCGTTTCTTATGTCTTTGTCTATGAGTGTATCAAATTTGATTAAAATCGGACCACTCCTTCTATAACCCGATTTTTTCGATTATCAATTTTTGATAGTTATCGTGGGTACCTCGACACAAAATCTAGCTAAGAACACTCGCAGACGCTTATAGTACAACTGTGTAAATTTTCAAGAAAATCGGTTCAGCCGTTTCGGAGTCTATAGATAACGGACACACACACACACACACACATACACACACACACATACACACAGACAAAGTTCCATTTATAAATAAGTTTAGATGTACATTTACCAAGTAATGCTAATAATGAGATGAAACAAATGTATTACTACAAATAATAAAAGTGAAATCTTTTAGTCCGTCAAGATATAAAATATTATTGAAGTTTTGAAAGTAACAATAATATGGATGAAAACAATTAACAGAATAATAATCAAGAAAAACGATAATTTAAAAAATAATAATAAAATAATAAAAGCTAAAACATAATTTATAAGACAAAAATAAAACTATAAAGTCTACAATAAAAATAATATTCTCAAATATTCTTCCGTCATTTTTGATGGCAAGGGTACACTCATGTAATAATAACGTGAATAATCCATAATAATAAGAATAATAAATTAATAATAATAATAATAATAATAATAATAATAATAATAATGAAATAATATTAATAATAATCATAATAATAATAATAATAATAATAATAATAATAATAATAAAACAAAACATTGAAAGGATCCCTGAAAACCCCAGCTTAAGAGAAATACAAAAAAATTGTCTTGTTAAGTACAGCTCACACATTAAGGAGAACTTTGTCTATGTAACGCTAGGGATGATAGGGGAGATAGAAAAAACATGAAATGGAGCCATAACAACACGCCACAACCTGCCGTAGGTCTTCACGCAGACTTGGCAGATAGTGCGACCATAGCAGAAATCGGTTTATAATGAAAAATGACATAATAATAATAATAATAATAATAATAATAATAATAATAATAATAATAATAATAAAAAATGGAACCTATAAGTCTGATGAAATAAACATCAAAAGAGGTATATTTCAAGGTGATTCTTTACCTCCCTTACTATTCTGCATATCATTAATAGCACTAACCAGTCAACTTAATAAGACAGAATGTGGTTATAAAATAGGCCAAAAGAAAATAAGCCATCTATTTTACATGGATGACTTAAAGTTATATGCTAAGAATGATAATGAGCTGGAAGGTCTTCTGCAAACTGTAAAATGCTTCAGCGAAGACATTGGAATGAAATTTAATTTGAATAAATGTGCTAAAGCTACAGTTTTACGTGGATCAATACAAGAAACATCCTCAATTATCCTAGACCCTGCTGTAACAATAAAAGAATTGAAACCAGAAGAAGCTTATAAATACCTAGGTGTAAATGAGAGCGAAAACATTCACCATAAAAAAATGAAAGAAATAGTGCGTAAAGAGTACTATAGAAGGCTACGAATGATATTAAAAACTGAATTAAATTCACAGAACAGAGTTATGGCCATTAATAGCCTTGCAATACCAGTTGTCCAATATAGCTTCAACATCTTAAACTGGACTCTAAACGACATCAGGCGAATGGATGCTAAAACAAGAAAGCTTCTTTCTAAGCATAAGATGCATCATCCAAAGGCTGATGTAGACCGTCTATACATACCCCGTAAAGAAGGTGGAAGAGGTCTTATTCAGCTGGAATTGTCATACAAGACAACAACTATTGGCTTACTAACATACATAGAAACAACAAAGGATTGGATGATACAATTAGTAAGGCAACATGAAGAAAGAAAGAAAAAATATTCAATAATAAAAGAAGGCAGTAAATACAAACAAGATTTACAGTTAGTAGATTCTGTAGAAGAGCAAAACAGAAGCCAAGAACCAACTATTGCGGCAAAAAATATGAAAATGAAAGCCAAAGATAAAGCTCTTGAACAGATGAAACAACGCTGGCAAGACAAACCTCTGCATGGCCAATATCCAGTACGTGCCAATAAATCCAATGTTGACAAAGTTAATACTCATCGATGGTTACGTGCATCTGGATTAAAGTCTGAAACTGAAGGATTTATACTTGCAGCACAAGACCAAAGTCTTTTCACGAGAAACTTTCAGGCAAATATTATGCATAATAATATGGATCCAAAATGCAGGTTTTGTGATAAACACCAAGAAACAATAGACCACCTAATCTCAGGCTGTTCTGTGCTTGCCCCAAACGAATATAAAAATCGCCACGATAGAGTTGGGCAATATTTACATTGGGCAATGTGCAAACATTATGGAAAAGCTGTAAACAAACACTGGTATGAACATCATCCAGCACCAGTTACAGAAATAGAAGATGTAACCATTCTATGGGATTACACCATCTACACAGACAGAAAAATTGAAGCAAACAGGCCAGACATTACTGTTAAAAACCAGAAGGAGAAAACTTGTCTATTAATTGATATGGCTTGTCCAGCGGATTGTAACATAGCAATCAAGGAATTTGAAAAACTGTCAAAATATAAAGACCTGGAAATTGAAATAGAAAAAATGTGGAAATTGAAAACAAGAGTTGTGCCAGTGATAGTAGGTGCACTTGGAATGATAAAAAATGGAACAAAACAACACATTGAAAGAATCCCTGGAAACCCCAGCTTAAGAGATATACAAAAAATTGTCTTATTAAGTACAGCCCACACACTAAGGAAAACTTTATCTATGTAATGCTGGGGATGATAGGGAAGATAGAAAAACATGAAATGGAGTCATAACAACACGCCACTACCTGCCTTAGGTCTCCCCGCAGACTTGGTTGGTAATGAGACCAAAGCAGAAATCGAAATATGATGAAAAATGACATAATAATAATAATATTTTTTAAGAAAAATGCTCAGTATGAATTTCCTTTTCGTTTCCATCCTTTCCAAAACCTCATCATTGCTCACATGCTGGATCCATGATATTCGCAGCATCCTTCTGTAGAACCACATTTCAGCTGCTTCAAGTTTTTCCTTCATCTTTGATGATATTATCCAGCATTCACTCCCATATTGAAGGACAGACATCACATAGCAATCCAGTACTCTCTTCTTGTCTTCTAATACTCTACTCAGCTTCTGGAATGCATCCTTGACCATGTCAATTTGCCTTCGGATCTCAGTGTTGCACTTTCCCTCATCCGTTAGAACATTTCCCAAGTCCTTGAATTTTTGTACTTGCTTGATTTTAGTATCTGTAATTGGCATTTTAGGCTCCGCCGTTTGCTGATGACCATGCATTTGGTTTTTTTGTAATTTATTTGTAGTCCTTTCTTTTGACTTTCTTCATTTACCTTTTTTAGGAGGTCTTGTATTTTTTTTTTCTGTGTCAGCTATCAGCACTGTATCATCTGCGTATCTTGTGTTGTTCAGATTGTGATCACCAATGATGAATCCTGGAATAACTTCTGGGGTCCTCAGAATAGTCTCGCTGTGTAAGTTGAATAGATCTCGTTAAAAGACACTTACGCCCTTTTCTATATTTTTGTATATCTGCTGAATTCGTTTCCTGTCCGTATGCAAGCGGTTTGTTGCCAGTAGAGGTTCTTTATCACTCTGATGTCTTTGCCAAATATGTCGAGGTTGCTGAGCATTTCTATCAGTTCTTGTCCTATCTCTGGCCTGGTTCTGCTTCACTCTGTATTCATCAGGATTCGGACAATGAGTTTCGTTATGTGGCTCATCAAACTGATTGTTCGGTGGAGTTCGCATCCATTTGCGCCTGGCTTCTTATGCAGAGCTATAAAAATTGATCTGCTTAGGTCATCTGGTATTACACTACTGTTGTAGATTTCATTTATTATTTCCGTAGTTTTCTCTCTGCCAAAATCTTCTGTCAGCATCTCTATTCCAATGCCGTCTGGTCCAGCTGCTTTGTTTCTATTCAGTTTGGCCATTGCAGCTTCCACTTTGGATTTTAATATTTCCAGCACGTCAGCATATTTGTTGAATATCGGTTGCTCTCTCTTGTTGTGGAAGAGATCTTTTGTATATTCTTGCGATCACTGGAGTATTTACTCTTTCTCTAAATTTGGTCGTTCAATCCTTGGATTTTATACATCCTGTTGATGAATATGTTCTTTGCCATGTTAGTTCTCTTATTTCTTTATTAGTCTTGCTCACTCTCTCTACTTCGACACATATCTTCTAAAAGAGAGCATTTCAACTCCGTCTTTGTATAAAATTGCGAATTTAAATATTTTTACGTTAAAATAAAATCGGAGGAAAATAAGGTAAAATTTTTGTTATTTGACACTCTTTTTTGAAAACAAACAACAACAAGAAGCCCACAACTAAACACGACAAAAGCAAAATACTCTGTACAAACAGCAAAATTATAGGTGCCATTTATAGAGATGGTACCATCGATGAAAGTATTATTCGTCATTGAATCATCAGATTCAAAGTGGAAATTTTGATCTGGAATAGAACTTTCATCAAAACTGTAGTCGTTGATGGTGGCCAAATCGAAACATTGATAAATCTCGATCATACAATACATAAGATCCCAGAGAGATACTCCACATGTCTTGAACGAACGTTGCAAGGCATTTGAAAACACTTGAATACCTAAATCCCTACGATATTTGGGGCCTTCAAGAATTAACGGCAAAATTATGAAATGCATCTACGACTCTCTGCTCAAAAGCAACAAAAACTGTTTGTTTTTTAAATCAACAATATCAGACAATTAAAAATAGACGGTTTACAACATTTTGAAGCGAAAAAGTTTATGGGGAGATTGAAATGTGCCATTATTAACCACTCCAAAATCTGGTCTTCATCCAAAGAAAGTAATACTGTGTATCCGGTGAGACTGGAAGAACATTGTGTATTTTGGGCCCCTTCCACAAAGTCATATGTTGAATTCAAACAAGTACTGTCCCAAGCTGGACCGATCAAAGGCAGTAATCGATGAAAAGTGCCAAGAATTGTCCAATCGGAATCGTGGCATTTGGTGTCAGATTCTTCATCTCTTTGGAGATCCACCAGAAATTTGCATATCTTGAACGGATTTGTTAGCGAAAGGTGGTGGAACAAATTGGGATATATTTGGTTGAATCTGTGGACATGAGAAATGTTGCCTTTGAAATTCAAATTGAAACGCTACCAACTTTTGTTCTCATTATTATTATTATTAGTAGTAGTAGTATTAGTGGTAGTAATAGTAGTAATAGTAATAAATAGACCCTTTGTTGTTTAATTTGTTTTTTCAAGTATTTTTTTAATTTGAACATTAAGACACCATTTCCATTTTATGAAGCAGTCAATCCAGGTTTTGTTATAATTTATTTATTCCGGCTAAGAAAGTTATTTTGTGACAATTTAATGTATTCATTCTTTTGTAATTCGTAAAATGAAGGAAAGAACTTTTATTTTGGATTTGACATGTTGACTTGAAAATGTTTATACTGTTCATGCATATGTATAAATCACACACACAAACACACACACACACAAAAGAAAGAAAGAGAGCAAGAGATTGATTTAGTTGAAAACCGACGAAATTTTTTTTTCAAGAGTGCTGTTTATTTTAAAATTTTGTTTATTGGTTCATATCCTTTTTCTGGCTTGGAGGAATAATTTAAATATTCAATATTTTCTGATCATTTTCGATTTCAAAAACCATTTCTAAAAATGTTTTGTGTTTTGATACGGTTATGTCTGTAGACAGACATATTGTTTCTTTGGTGGTTTTTCGTCAGTGGGTATCATGTCTTTTTTTTTTGTTGTTGTTTTTTGTAAGTATCGCAACTCTATGTGTGAGGTTCTTGTAGTTTTTATGACATAACATTTGCAGTTTTTCAGATGGTAAAAAGTCTAATTTACAGAAACGTCTTTCGAAAACAATTATCTTTCATAAAGTACATAAATGTTAACTTTCAAACGCGCACACATATATATCTATTTTGATATATACACAGGGTATGACAGTGGTATTTGGGTATACACTTGAGCGGGTCATAAATGGAAGACAGCCTAACGTTAATGTTACACAGCTTGCTTCAAATTTTAACATTTCCGTGTTTTTTTTTTCAAACGCATCACGAACATTAATATATATTTCCAATCTGAAAAGGTGTGTTGCAGTAGCAGTCAACTACCGTATCTTGGAGATAGCAAGTGATGTGGCTGAACTTGCTTGTGACAAAACGGCCCATGTGATCCAGAAATATCCGACCGATAATCTTCATAATCACATTACTACCAACTAAGATTTTCAGCGTCCCAGGTTCAAGTTCCTTGAAGAGCTAAAAATGGGCGAGAGGGAAAATAACCAGAATTTCAACAAACTTTTCCCAAGGGTATTTGTGCATTAGTGAATGCAACTAATTCAAATGGAACTTTGAACTTGGCTGTACGAAAGCTAAAAATAAATAATTACAAAATTATCCGAAAGCAAATTAAATAATTACACGAGGAATGATCAGATTTTTAAAAAAATGCGGCGTTCAGTGTTGATCGAAATTACGTATAGCGTAGATCAGGGGTTTTCAAACTTTTTAACTTACGGACCCCTGTTTTGATTTACAGACCCCTATATATTTCAAGTTTCAGTCTAGGGACCTACTATAAATGCTTATGAAATTTATACATAAATTTTTACAAAAAATAGCTTATAGTTTTGCATTAATGTATTAAAAATTGGTTTTAAACTTACTTTAAATTTATAAATTTAAATTTTCATTTAATAACATTAATAAGTAAAAATAAATATCCAGATATTGAAAATTTATACTTTTAATTTCACGGACCCCCTATTTTATCTTTGCGGACCCCCTGTGGTCCGCAGTCCACGGTTTGAAAACTCCTAGCGTAGATTACCTGTATTTTCGTTGACACTAGATTTAGTGGTATTTGCTTTGCCTAAACTCGACGTGGTAGAAATACAAAGAGTAGCTAAAAGTTCTCAGTTCGAATCCCTTCCCAAAATCTGACCAAACACCAGTATTTGGGGGGGGGGGGGAGAATTTATTATTTTCAGCAACTTTTTTTTAATTTCTGCTTGTTTGATTAAGGAGAGTCTACCTTCACAGGCGGGAAACCAGTGCAAAAAAAAAAAAAAAGTGGTACAAATCTTTTTATTTTATTTATTTATTTATTTATTTTTACTTTTAATTTACTTTTAATTTTTAATTCATTTTTAATAATATGTAACGGATAGAGGAGATATCTGTCCATATCTTTAATTGGTGGTGATATTTACTAAGCTTAACTTAGTATGGAATAAATGACACAATACTAGAGCACTCTGTAAGCATTTAACTCGCAGCCCACGCAAAAGGTTAGCGAGGCTTGAAACCTCACTCTACATGAAAATCTCTCGCTTAAATTAAAACGGAGGAGGTGATATTGAAATGAACATGGTACAATGACAGAGCAGGTGAATTAAATGCCAAAAAGGTCTCAAGTTCGATTCCAGGTAGCAGGATATATCGTTAAAAATTTCGAAGAGACCTATTCATATAATTGTCCCACCTCGGTATTAAATCATGTACTTGTAAAATCCTTGATAATCATGAGGCATAAAGAGTAATGAATTTCAGTTTGAACATTTTCCCAAAACGAAATTATTTACCGTAAGTTCTAAAAACAACAAAAAGTAAGTCTATTACTTGTAAAATATGCTATACTCATGGGGTATAATCATCTCGTTGCTCGCGGTATTAAAATTTTTGACATTTGCTAGAATTATTAGTTTTTTCGAACTGATATCATAAAGTTAGATTACCGCATCTAAAATCGATACTGTATTCTCCTTGCAATAAAGGATCTTAAAAAAGCATTACTTATTCAAATTGATTTCATAAGTATATATTACTTTGCAATTTGAATTAAAAAAATTCAAATAAATAATTATTAACTTCATTTCCTGTGAATTTGAATCAGATTAAAAAAAAGATAACGATAAAAAAACCCTCTTCATTTCATGCAAAGAGAAAAATTATAAGAGATTCTGAAAAATTATGTTTAAACAAAAATTTAGTTTTCAGTTCTGGTAATAACTTCCGGTTCGCCTGTCGCGTTCCGTGTTTTGTGAGTATGCATCGTTTACTCACCCTACTCACGTCATCATTCATATCTGTTGAGAGCATTGATTCGCCTCTTGCAATTTATTTTCCTTTTTCACCCTCGATATTTCATTTGTATTTTCCATTATCCTTATTACATTATTTCCTGCATAGTGACTTTAGTGGCGACAAGCTCCCTCCGGTGTTCCCTTGAGCACTAGCGGGCTTACCGCCAGTCATACATCACCAGCATTATGACGCCATGACCATCAAGGCGGAAGTTATAACACTCTAATACCTCACTTGTACATTGGGGACGGACTGAAGTCATATTTGTGTACTTGTTCGTTTGTATTTATGTGTTTTTGGTGTTTGTTAATTTCTTTCTCCCTGATTTCTCGTTTTCCATAAATATATCCAGCGTAAACGAATAGTAAGGCAAAGGGGAAAGAGAAAAAGGGAGAGAGAGAGAGAGAGAGAGAGAGAGAGAGAGAGAGAGAGAGAGAGAGAGAGAGAGAGAGAGAGAGGAAATTAAAAAAAGGACAAAGGGGAAAATAAGAAGAAAAGTAGCGAAGAAATTAGAAGAAAGAAAGAACAAAAGAAAAAGCCTGATAAAATATTTGAGAAGAGAGGAAGATATATTATAAGAAAAACCCACTAATATAAATGAAGAAAGAAGGAGTTTATATATATATATATATATATATATATATATATAGATAGATAGATAGATAAATAGAGAGGAAAATATAGAATGTAGCTAAATTAAAGGATCAAAACTGTGATAGAAAATATTCGGAAATAAGATTTTCTAGGGGAAAAAAAATGAAAGAAAGGGAGAAAAATAATTATGAAAGAGAAAAAAATAAAGAAAGAAAACTTAGAAAGAAAGAAGTTACCCCTAAGGAAGAGAGGAAGAAAAAAGAAAGCGATGAAAAAAAAAAAAAAGAAAAAAGAAAGAAAGAAAGAAAACCAAGAAATAGAAAGAAAAAACTAAGAAAGAGAGGGCAAAAGAAAAAGGAAAGGGAGGGTGACAGAAAAAGAAAGAGAGAAAGAAAAAGAAAGAGGGAAAACCAAGAAAAAGAAAGAACGAAAGGAAAAAAAGAAAAAGGTTTAAATTGAATACAATATGATAGTCAGTCACTTAAAAGCCAAACGTGATACACGCTTGGGCGATCATGTCTCGAAAGAGACATGACTGACTGTGGAGAAGATATTCCCGCAGTAGGTTGCTATTACGTTCTGCATTAGACTGGTTGCCAACCAAGGAAAGAGAACCTTATTTGTCCTGCCATTTAACCCATAGCTGGAGGGAAGGATTAATACCTTTGCCAAGGGTATTTGCGCGTAAGTGAATGCACTGAGCTCAACTGGAATTCGAACACAGCTTTCCAATTTCTCGTTCTGAGCCGATATCCACTGCACCACAAGCATATTTCAGAAAAGAATCCTTGGGATAAAAGAGATGAAGAGAGAAATAAAAACGAACTGACGTGGGAAATTATTGATTAAAAGTATAAGTAAAAATAATTAAGATCGAAAATGATTTGATGTCAATCAGAAAAAATGAGTGCGTTGTGGTGCAGCGGCGGATATCGGCTCGGAACGAGAAATCGGGGAGCCGAGATCGAATTCAAGTTGAATTCATTGCATTTACTTACGCACAAATATCCTTGGGAAAGGTATTAATCTATCTCTTCCCTCCGAGACATGATCGCCGAAGCGCGTATCACGTATGGTGCTTAACTTACTGACTGAATATAATAGTTTAAAACATGATTAAGGCTTCTACTGGTCATAAAGTGGGGGATCGGTTTTCTATTGTTATGAAGTAATACACCGATCCCTCACTAATAACTACGTAATAAATATAATACATCTCTTCCTCCTCTAGCTATGAGTCAAATAATAGGACAGATTGGGTTCTACAGACTTGGCTGGCAACCAGTCTACCGCAGAAAGAAATGGCAACCTTCTGTGGGATAATCTTCTGCCTAGTCAGTCATGTCTCTTGCGAGACATGATCGCCCAAGGCGTGTATCACTTATGGCAATTGACTGATAAGAAGAAACGTTTTTAAAATGATCATATTGAAACTCAAAAACAAGAACAAAACCAGTATGCAATATAGAAAGAGAGAGAAAAGAAAAGGAGAGAAGTCAGATAAGAGAACATTTAGATAAGAGTGAGGAGTAATCAAGTCAGATGAGAGAACATTTAGATAAGAGTGAGGAGTAATCAAGTCAGATGAGAGAACATTTAGATAAGAGTGAGGAGTAATCAAGTCAGATGAGAGAACATTTAGATAAGAGTGAGGAGTAATCAAGTCAGATGAGAGAACATTTAGATAAGAGTGAGGAGTAATAAAGTCAGATGAGAGAACATTTAGATAAGAGTGGGGAGTAATTAAGTCAGATGAGAGAACATTTAGATCAGAGTGAGGAGTAATCAAGTCAGATGAGAGAACATTTAGATAAGAGTGAGGAGTAATAGAGAGTTTGAAATCGATTTAGTGAAACACAAGCGATATATTGGTCAATCTTTCTTACTCCAGAATCCTCTCTCTCTCTCACGAGAGAGAGAGAGAGAGGGAGGGAGAGAGAGAGGAGGGAGAGAGAGAGAGGGGGGGAGAGAGAGAGAGAGAGAGAGAGAGAGAGAGAGAGAGAGAGAGAGAGAGAGAGAGACTGTGTAGGAGTGGAAGAATAGGGAGAAGAAGTTGAGAGCAAAAACGATACGAAAAAGAGAAATTGAAAAGGATATAAACTGACGGAAGAAAGAATGAAGAAAATCGAGAGGGAAGAAAAATGAATGTTTAGGGAACGAATGAAAAAATTGATATTGGTAAGCAAAGCCTGGGGGAAGGCTTACTTTTTACGCATGTGTGAGAACTACTACCGGTGAGTGTAGCCCCCATGAATTATTGTTAGGGTGCCAGGAATACATTGCTGAACCCTTCTTTCGGCAATTCTATCCAACTCATTGACTTATTCGGCATTTAATTTTGCTAGCATCACTTCCGTTGTCAATTTTCGACTAACGGGCGAACTTTCTAATGTTGCATTATGGGAAATAACCCGAAAAAACTTACCGACATTGTTGCATAATTCTGTGGTAATATTCATGATATAATTATTTCCAACTTATCAGAAATTTATTGTTTTTTCTGACGTACTTGGGGGATATCAAAATGATTTCTGTTTACTTTTGTTATTTTGTTTGGTAGAAGAGTAAAATTTAGGCACGAGTGTGGATTGAGAGTCGAGGGAGTTCGAAACAATCTCTACTCGAGTAAAACTAGCGGCCTACCTTGCATATTTGTGCCCCTAGCCGGTCACAGACTTTGCCATCAATTCCAAAACTAGATATATTTTACAAAATATAAGTTATTTATTTTTATTTGATTACAGACAAAATATAATAAAAAAACAAAAAAACATAAAACAAAAAAAAAAGTCAAAAAACAAAATAAGTTAAAAAAACATATTTTAAAATAATTAGAAATAAATGAATAATGCCCTCCTGTATGTACTGACAAGGATCGAAGTTGCTTAACTTCAGTGAAACTTGAGAGAACTTGTGTTTCAACGTGATATGGCCGTAAGCTAATAATAAGAATGAAACTGTTGTACAATCCATTCAGTCAGTTAAGTGCCATACGTGATACACGCTTGGGCGATCATTTCTCGAAAGAAACATGACTGACAGGGCAGATGATTATCCCACAGTAGGTTGTCATTAGTTAGACTGGTTGCAGGCTCAAGGCTATAGAACCCAATCTCTCCTGTTATTTAACCCATAACTGGAGGGAAGAGACGGATTAATACTTTTCCCAAGAGTATTTGCGCGTAAGTGAATGCAATGAATTCAACTGAAATTCGAACTCGGATTCCCGATTTTTCGTTCCGAGCCGATATCCACTGCACCATAACGCACATTATCCAACTCTTATTTACTGGTTCAAATCCGATTTAATATCTTGCTTAAAGACATCTCTCTAAGATTTGAACTGGAGGTTGTTCTTCGAGACTGGTTTCTGACCACTGTTACAGAGCCCAGTCTTTCCTGTCATTTAACCCATAGCAGGGGTTAGGTGATTGGAATTTGTGCGTAAGTAAATGTAAGGGAATTAGAAATAAATGTTTTTTTTTAATAAATCAATTTTAGGATTCTGCAGATAAAATATTATTGCGTTAACAATTTAGACACAATGAAAAAGAACTCACCTAACAATAACTGATTAGTAGTGTAATCCTCGGTAGTGTGTCATTTAACCATGAAGCGAATTCAGGTAAAAATATGGAACAAGTGGAATGAGAGAGAAACGGCACAACTAATTTTGTTTAATACTACTTCGTTACAATAATTCGTTAAGAGGCTCATCCCTTGTTCCCTGTTTAGGATGTGGTTTCCGGCTTTCTCTCTTCTAATCTTTTCACTCTTACGTAGCCTCCGGCACATCAGTGGCGTTACCGACTTGCTCAGGGTGATATGATTAAAAAAAAAAAATACTAATTCATCAAAATACCCAATTAAATTTACCTCCCGATCTAATCTACGTCTGTCAGTGATTAAAGAAAAAAAAAATTAAATTAAAAAAAATATTTACATTAAGAACTTTTATGGATAAAACCTAAATGATTTTATATAATTATAAATTAAACTTGGAAAGATGACATGGGCATGTTGCTTCTTCTCTTCTTCTTTATTTAAAATTTACAAGCATTGAAATCCGTGTGAAAGCTAGGGTTTAATGTGATAAGTATTGACACTAAAAAAATTTATTTTGTTTTTCAACTAATACAAACATAATAAATTAATTGTAATAAAAAATTAATTGTAATAAAAAATGAAAATTTTGATAAGGCCTTATTGCTAATATATTTTCACATCTTAATCTTTAAATATTTTTCTAGCATTTGTCTATATTTCTGAGATGACGCATTGTAACTATTTAGACTATTTACATTGTTTGGACTGTTGTCCTCATCTTTATTGACATATTCACGACATTTCGGTCGTTGTATGCTCCGACCTTCTTCAGGTGATATACGTTGGAATTTCGAACTGAACCATTTATTTAATCCACGAGGGTAGAGTGGTCTAGGTCCATGTGCTATGCATTTGCTGGATATCTCGATTTAAGTTATTTCCCTTTAGTAATTCAATTCTCCAAGTTTCTGTGTCCAGGCATTTGACCTCATAGCTTTTTGAATTATTTCAACCAAGACTGGGCCATGTCCCTCACCCACCAAGGATCTCTCCACAGCAAAGGTAAACAAAAACTTTGAAAGTTGACTTGGGCATATTGATTCTTCTCTTTTTTTTTTTTTTGTAAAAATATATAAGCATTGAAATCTGTGTGAAAGCTGGGGTTTAATGTGTTAAGTATTGATACCAAAAATTAGATTTTGATAGATTTTACCAATTTTTGAGCAATATTTGACAATGATTGTCTGAAAACATGTACAGAAATACCTCATCTTTGTTAGTTTTGCTTACACACTGACTTCAATATTTTAATATTTCAAGAATAAATCCAAGTAAAATTGATATTTTTGTATTAAATACGTTAAAGGGAAAATATATTCAAACCAGAATTCTAATTATGAATTACAAGCAAAATATACACTATTTTTCTTTTATCGATTACAGTAAATCGATAAGAGAAAAACTTTAAAATTGTAAATGATTACAAAAAGATCTCATCAATAAATAATATCTTACACCATTTTTTAGGCTATATTTAATTAAAAAGGCCTATGTGACACCAAACTTCTGCAGGGAACAGGTTATAAAGCAACATTTAATTTTCAATTTAAATCGTTTATTGCCTACCAAACTAAAGCTACGAGCAGTATAGCCCGGCGTTGCTCGGGTGTAATGAAAGCTTTAAAACTAATCCATGGTCCTGGAGCTCAGACTCTTTGGACGTTGGCACGAAAGACTAAAAAGCAATAGTTGTTTCTAGTTAAAGCGAAACCGTAGACTGAAAGAAAAATGAATGGATGTAAGTCCAATTTTGATTTCCTGGTATCGATATCAAATTTTCCTGGTATCGATATAAAATTTGTAAGAAATGCAACCTTGAAACTTCTGAATATCGTTTCTTATGTCTTTGTCTATGAGTGTATCAAATTTGATTAAAATCTAACCACTCCTTCTATAACCCGATTTTTTCGATTATCGATTTTCGATATTTATCGTGAGTACCTCGACACAAAACCTAGCTAAGAACACTTACAGACGATTATAGTACAATTGTGTAAATTTTTAAGAAAATCGGTTCAGCCGTTTCGGAGTCTATAGATAACGGACACACACACACACACACACACACACACACACACACACACACACACACATAAAGTTCCATTTATAAATAAGTTTAGATAACATCATAATATAGCGAAATTAATTAGTATAATTTCCCTTTGAAGTTAATGAAAGCACAATAATTTAGTAATAATGTGCTTGTGTCTTGCTTCTTGTCCATATACAATTTGAAATGCTTCACTATTTAATATAACTGCTATTTCTACACCTTGCGAATGCGCAGGTAAATTTGGCAGCTGCAGTGTTGTTTTATTCATTAGAAAATGTTACAGTTCAATATTTAAATAACTTCTGCAATCGCAGCTTCACAAACTTCATTTTATAAGAGGTTCATCAAATTCAACGCGAGTGTCGACTATTGATTTATTTTCTGGGTCCTGTTAAAGATCTACAGTTGTTGGTTATAAAAGTTATTATCCCTTTTAATTTAAATGCAACTAACTGTATATATTTTAATTATAAGTTTTATAAGTTTGCACAGGTTATCATAGAGTTCTGGTGTGTAGGCCTCTCTGAGCCATAAAGTTAACCATTTTTCCAGGTAGCAAATCTAGGGTTCACTTTCTCTCGGGATATTTTTACTTCATATTCTTGGAGAAGTCTTTGTCACTACTAAAATCTTCCATTGCCCCTGCAATAAGATAGACGTTATCTAGAGGACAACTGATAGTGTTACATTCGACCTGGAAGAAATCCTGGTAATCATTTCCGCAAAGTTTTCCCTAGAGGAAGTTCCTCGGTATGACGATAAACTGCATCCGTCAGCAACGCCTCTGATTAGGAGGTTGTGAGGAGCATAGAACCACTTCTTAATTGCTGTTATTCCCAGGTCTACCCTGACCCAGAGTGGTAGCACCTGTTAGGGTCCCACTTATGGGCAAATAGTTAACTCCCAAACTGGGGTCAAAACACTATGAAAGTATAAAAATAGACCTTTATAGAAATATATACATAAAAATAGAATTTTCTAGAAAAAATATACATTTTTGAAGAAAAAATATTACCAACAATTGAATTTTGAAGAAAAAAAATATTACCATAAATCATTTTTGAAGGAAAAAAAAACTATTGCTATAATATATTTTTGAAGGAAAAAAATTATTACCAGCAATATATTTTTAATACAAAACTAGAAAACATCTTCAGTTTTCTATATAAAAAAATTAATCAAAATCTATCTAAATTAATCTTCTCATTATAACCAAACATTAAAAAAATACCTTAAAACCCTATCTTTTTGGCATTAAATAATCCATAAAGGTTCATACGCCGTTAAACAAAACTCAAACTCCCTAGGGGAACAATAAAAGTGGTCGGGCTTCATTTAATCAGTGTTC
Organism: Ascarosepion bandense; assembly: GCA_037127315.1. NCBI lineage: Eukaryota > Metazoa > Mollusca > Cephalopoda > Sepiida > Sepiidae > Ascarosepion > Ascarosepion bandense. Next base: position 1,293,038 of record JBBBDQ010001153.1, on the reverse strand, counting down.
TTAAAAACACCTCTAAATGGAAGTTCATTTTGATAAAGTGAACAGCCAATGATTTGCAAATTTCTTTTAGGGTTTTGCTTTACCAGACATGTAACCAGCCCTGCCTCACAGCCAGTGTTTGTACTGGTAATATCCACAAGAACAAGAACTGCCTTAATGGAATTTATTGTTAAATTTTTCTAAAACAGCATCAACTAGATAAAAACCAATGATAGGAAAAAATTATCGGGTGTGATGTCTACGTTCTGTGTCCACCTCGGCTGAAAGTCAAGTGGCATTCTGAATTCTTTTTCTCCGTTTTCCAATGTAATCTCTTTGTATTGCAAAGTGTCTTTGGCAACTTTGCAATTAACACCACTGCAAATGATATTTTCATGCTTCTGAACATGCTTTAAGCTCAAAGCCTGTTTGTTTTTGACTTATGAATGTCCTTTAAATTGAGGATTAGACGAAGAAAGCCCATATCTTGTGGGTCTAATAAAAAAAGCATTAGCGAACCATATCTCCAATGTTGGAAGATACATTTTACCCTTAATAAGTTCCATGGTATATCTAGAGATTCTAACTTCTCTGAGAATGTCTCCCTCGATCTGTCATCTAAAATACCATCGGTTGTTTCTTCACTGGAAGACATTGCTGGAAAAATATCCAGTGTAGTAGTAACATGTGTAGAATCCTGTTGTTGCTTCCTTTTATTCTACCTGTTTAACCTCTCAGCTTCAGTTGCACATTTTTTATATTTTTTGACATAATCTTTGTCAAAAGTTTCAAGTTAGAAACCGCCTTTTGGTCCTGTTTTTTTCTCTCTAAGCTTTTAAATATGTAATTTCTTCATTGGGAGCCTGAAAGTTCAAAATGTGTATATAATTTAAAAAAAAATATTTAGTGCACATGATAAATATGAAGGAAAATATCACAATATTAATTACTAGAGAAAAGAAGATTACCAGAAATAAATACATATTTTTCAATTAATTTAAATTTTGAAAATCAGGACATGAACTCGTTCAAATTAAACAAAGGAAAAGAAAAACAATCCTAGAATTAACATTAACTACTTGTGAAAAGAACAAGTGCAAACCTTACTCTATTTTGATAAAATTTCAAAGGTAAATTTGAAATAAGAAAAATGGAATAAACACGTAGTACTTAAATATGGAAATAAATTGTTTCTTCCACAGAAATAAACAAACTAAACATTTTAAATTAATGCTAATCAGTTCGAAAATACAAAATATGTTAATTAAATAAAATACTTACTTTCTTTTTCAAATAATTAAGTTTATTATATAAAATACAAAACAAACAAACAAAAACTAATTAATTTTAAAGTGACAAAAGAAATGTTTATAACGGTGAGATATTCCCCATCGCAAAAATGTCCGGTACAAGATTCATAAACGAAATATACTTTTTGTACTACTGTTGATTTTAAAATGAAGAAATTAATTTCATTTGTTAGGTTTTATGGTGTGTGTTTTGAGGATTAATCTAATTTTTTCACGGAAAAAATAACAAAACCTTAATTTCTATTTCAGCATAAAAAGAATCGATTTTCATCCTTGGTCACAACTTCAATATTTATTGTATTTAATCTCCATTTTGACTTTATTCATATATCGAGGAAGAGTAAATAAAACAGTTGGAAAACATTTTATAAATTGATATTTAAAATTTGTTTTCCATTAGGCTACGGAAGTTTTTGAAAACGTTAAATCTTTCACCTATCACCGGAATGAAATTTGAACATTCCAATTTGGAACCTAAACTTATTTTCCAAATTTTTCGTTCCTGATCCTCATTTCGTAAACAATTATATTAGCCATACGAGCTCAACTCGATCTCATTTAACGACACACGGAGACGACCTACCAAACCTTATCCGGAACATACTTGTCAACAACGCAAACATCATGCCACCATTCACATGCAAAAAGCAAAAAAAAAAAAGACTAAAAATAATGGATGTCTTATTAATAAGAACAAAAACCCCAACACTCAATAACATCAACTCCGAACACGCTAGCAACATACTTACCGTGTTTAATACATAACTCCTACCACTACTCCACATTATACATAATACCACTTACATTTATCCGGAACATACTTGTCAACAACGCAAACATCATGCCACCATTCACATGCAAAAAGCAAAAAGACTAAAAATAATGGATGTCTTATTAATAAGAACAAAAACCCCAACACTCAATAACATCAACTCCGAACACGCTAGCAACACACTTACCGTGTTCAGTACACAACACACACCAATACTCCACATTATACATAATACCACTTACATTTTTTTACATGTAAAATAACATTCATCCTTGAAAATGGCTAAAAGTATAGCCGAAAGGGCTCGGTTAATCAAAACATTTGGACATTTTTTGTTAATAATTTATGTCCTCAAAAGAAAAAAAAATCATAAGATCACCTGAAAAATTACACAAAAAACCTCATCATCACTCCTTGTCTGTCATTTGTAATGAAACCTGCACACACACACACACACACACACACACACACACACACACACACACATATATATATATATATATATATATATATATATATGATAATGTCTGCCCATTCGCATTCAGGGATACCCGTCTACCAGGGAGGCTAGCTAATCCCCAATGCAGACACTTGCTCAGGCACACTTGTGTTTGTTCAACACCCACACATCTACCTGTGGTTTCTGCGGCAACTATGCTGAGCGGACCTTAGTTACAGATTATGGGAGAGAGCGCGATATCCGGTCTGAAGAACAATATGAAGGTTAGGACGCTCAAACCCTCAGTCACGGCATCGAGCTAGCATAACCATCGATGGCTCCTCACAAGCTCACATGGCATTCCAATGGTGCCGCACGCTAGAGCTGACTCCTCCAGACCGATAACATCAAGATGTGGCTTTCCTGACAAATTAACCATGGTGAGATTCGAACCCGGCATTTATGATCAGAAAACGAACGTTTTAATCACTCGGTTATATATATATATATATATATATATATATATATATATATATATATATATATTCTTCTATTTTTTTATATTAACGTGGGTGTCCCCAAGAGCTCTATCCTTGCTGTTCCACATTTTCATTAACAACCTTCCCGATGTAATTAGTTCTCAACACTGTATCTGTACTGATGACACATCTATTTACTCCTGTTTAAAAGGCATGTCTGGGAGGTTCGATAATGTCAAATTAGCAGCTGATCTCGAAAATGACCCACAATCTGTTGCTAACTGGAGTAAGAATTTGCTTGCTAATTTTAACATCTCCAAAATGAAACAGCTTTTTTCTAAATCGCCTAAAAGAACTTTTTTGCCTGCTGATGCTAATCTTCAAGTGTGTAGTCGTTTAACTTCTCAGGTTAAAATTTCTGTCAACAGTTCAAAAAGATTCTATTGAATCAATTGCTACATCTGTTGCTAGTAATGTTGGCTTACTATGTCGTGCTAGACAAATTTTTCTCGCCTGAATCTATCTTACACATTTACAATACTTTGAATATTACTGACACATCTGGTCAGATACGTCTGCTATGTACGCTTGATAACATCCAAATAAGAATCTGCAATCTTATTGGTCCTGACCTGGCACCTCGTCTTTAGTCACTTTTGCATGGGTGTAATGTAGCTTTCCTGTAAATATTTTCATGCTGATTGCTCTGATGAGCTTTCTGCTTTTGCATCCCAAATTTACGAATTTAAGCGCAACACTAGTTTGGAGGTAAGGTCCGGCCATTTTACAGTTGAAAAATCTAAGTGTAACCGTAAGTTCTATGCTAACAATTTCTTCTTTCTCACTTCTTGCTTGTGGAACTCTCTTCCAGCTTCTTGATTTCTAGTCAATTTTGACCTAAAAAATTTTAATGCAATGCCAATCATTATTATTATTATTTTTTAATTACTGTTCGTTTATTCTCTCTCATTGGTAATATTTTTCTTTTGTAAATAGTTTTACACCTTCAATATCCTTTGCGTCTTAGTGGCTTTATAGTCTTACTTAGGGGGTGGAATGATTAAAAAAGTACATTCTGGCATTTAAATTCCTTTAATTTTACTAATTGCTACACAACAGTTAAATATACTTCGTCATCATCATCATCATCGTCAGTCCTATGACAACCCTGTCATGGTCGTATGACAGGGTATGGTCGTATGACAGGGTATGGTCGTATGACAGGGTATGGTCGTAGGGCTACTGAGCTGCGGAACACCTAACCAGTTGTTTTTACATGTTTAGATTGCGTGTCAATGTCTAAGACAATGTGAACGATCTTTCCGTCCATTCATTGATGACTATTTTCTTTTCCTCTGTTTGATTTTCTGATGCCTCAGATGCTACCACTGAAGGATGGTATTGGAAACATTGCCACTTTGAAACAAGTACCACTGAAGAATGGTATTGAAAACATTGACACTTTGAAACAAGTACCACTGAAGAATGGTATTGGAAACATTGCCACTTTGAAACAAGTACCACTGTAGGATGGTATTGAAAATATTGGCACTTTTAAACAAGTAACATTGTAGGATGGCATAAGAAACATTACCGATTTGAAACAAGTACCATTGAATAATGGTATCCGAAACATTACGACTATAAAACAATGCCACTGTAGGATAGTATTGGAAACATTATCACGTTGAAACAAGTACCACTGTAAAATGGTATTGAAAACATTGCCACTTTTAAACAAGTACCACTATATGATGGAATAGAAAACATTACTGCTTTTCAACAAGTACACTTGTAGGATTGTATTGAAAACATTACTGCTTTGAAACAAATTCCACTGTAGGATGGTATTGGAAACATTGCCACATTTAAACAAGTAACACTGTAGGATGGAAGTGGAAAAGTTATTACTTTATCACAAGTACCACTGTAGGTTGATATTGGAAACATTGCCGCTTTGAAACAAGAACCATTGTAGAATGGTATTGGTATTGAATGGTATTGGTATTGAATGGTATTGGAAACATTACCAGTTTGAAAGAAGTCCCACTGTAGATTGGTACTGGCAACATTGCATTATGACGTGGTAATGTCCTTCCAACTTTCTCTTCTTGACTGTAGTTGGGAGGGGATCTATTAGTGAGTCCGTTTCTTGTCTTGGTGTATCTCGCACGGCGTCATTTTTCGAAGATTGGCAGACAGACAGAGAGATTTGTTTTCTACCGTCCGACAATTTGTTTTATTTGTTACTGCCAAGTAGATTTTAATAATTCCTTTTACTATATTTTGAGGTGCGTCTCGGCTTGAAGAATTTCTCGACGCGTTATGGGTAGAGCTGAAAGCTTTCGACCGGTGTCAGCTTTAGACTGGGATTAGAATTTTCTTTAATTTGTAGATAACATATTTATCTTTAATGATTATTCAGAAACCGTGACAAAATATGGGTGACCTAAACATCCCCCTTTCCTGAAATATGGTTATTTATTACACCCCTGACTATTGATTCGCAAAATAAGATTAGTGCTGTCCTTTCCAATGTGTCTTTTATTTCACGCCCCTTCAGGACGTAGGCAATAACATGACTCTCCACTGATTCTGTTTCTTTTGCATCTCTGAATGGCCATGATTTCTTGGTAAAGTAAAGATAGTGGGATGGTTTCCAGTTGCGTACTGGTTTCTGGTAAACGTACTAGTAATTGATACGCTAGTCGCAGTATCTTTTCCAATATGACCAATATGACCAGGCATTTTTTAAAAAATATAACTGGAAAGCTTTTAAGTGTTGCATTTTGTTTCCTTAAATATAGAGACGGTTTTAAAAACAAAATATGTAGATTAATTTTGCTGATATTGAATTTTTACTGATAATGTTTTTTTTATCTGATAATGAATAATAATAATTTATAATCGTTTAAAATCGTGTAAAATTCTGTATTGCGGTGTTCCCTAGAGGTTATATAATAATTAAGTGGAAACGAAATTTACGAGTTCAAAATCGCAAAGATTATTAAACGTAGTGATGCCACCAATTTAAAAAGAATTTTTATTTACTTAATGCTTTCTTTATTTTCATGTATGGTTGACGAAAATTGCCATTATTATGAAAAGGTTACGTAATTTAAGAGTTTTGTCCCTTCCCTTAAATTTATGAAAATTGCATTTATGGTCATGCGTAGCAGCAGTCATAGCTTCGTCATTCAACAGTTTGTCAAACGTTCGATCAGATGAACACGACCAATCGTTAATAATTGGTTGTACATTACTTTTTATGCTATAAGTAAGTAATATTTATTTAAAATCAGATTAATTTAACTTTCAATTTTCTAATTTTACTAAAGTGTCAGAAATCTTTTGAAATATTTTTAAAATCGATGAATTTTTGTTTGTTTACAAATTTCTTAAAATTTAGAAAATGGCCGCTTTTAAGAAAATTTTAAGAAATCAAAATTGAATGTGACATTCCAATCTATATAATTTCTATCTGAAATGCACCATAATTTTTTACTTAATGGAAATAATAAATTTAATCATTAAGCTTTTAATTAAATCTAAAATGAAATCTTCAAGAATGTTTTTCCATTTTAAAAATGTTATCTTAAATTTAGGTATCGAAAATTTATGCCGAAATATTGGAGGTACCTAGATCTTTTTATTCTTTATAACAACTGTTTGCCTTTATGACATTTGTTTTTTTTTATCCATTTGCTCAAGCTTGTCATTGGTGGGAAAATTTAACAAGAATAAATATATAATGAAGAAAAAAACACAAAACATGAAGCAACTTGCTATCTGGTGAAACAAAAAACACATAAAGAAATTGTTCACATCACGGAAGAACGTGTATTTCGAGATCAGATATCAATTGTAAATATCAGAACTTGTCAGAAAGTCACAAATTTGACCTTCATGTGACGATAAACTAACATCGGATGTTATCAGTTCATCTCCAATTAAGAGGGGAACACTTTTTTGTTTACTTCACATTCATTTACGCGTGTTATTTATACGGACGCATTACAAAGGGAGATAAGAACTGAATAGACAAAACAGCTTTCAAGTGTGATCGTTCGTGCGTTAATGCTAAACACAAAAGCGTCCCTCGGATAAATTCGTAATGCTTAAATGTGAAATGAAAGAAATTGGTAGTCGCTCTGAAAAAAATACTGGGTTCAGGTAACTATCTGGGCTAAGATGCAAATCAGTGACACCAGGTCAAACCGTAAGATTTATCACTAAATTAGCAAATTCTATTCAGTTATCTTTATCGTCTTTCTATTTAATGTCAAAAGAGTTTTTATTCCATGTTGAGAAAAAAAGGACGCAAATATTTATTTAGTTAATTGAAATGTACTTTGAAAAGATAATATTACTCGTGAATTTTATAGTTTATTTTCAATATTTTCTAATGTTAAACTAAATAACATTCCGTTCACCATTAAATAATTAGAAACGCTATGACAGTAACATGGCTTCACAAAGATAGACAATCTACTAAATTCTATAGATTTCTAGAATTTAAATATTAAACATTAAATTTTTTAATTTAAATTTAGTTAAAACATTATATACTTTTTTAAAAACCTGTCAGCACACCTAATCACAGATATTGATCGAGACAGTGTGGACACAGGAATCAAAATTGCATGGTGACTATAAGGGACGTAAGACTGACAGTAAGCATGCACTGTTGATACTTATGTCCACACTATGTACACAAACGCACTCCAATATTGATCACTTGACTCCAATAAATTCAGTGAATTTTAAATTATATATATATATATATATATATATATATATATATTAATAAATATACATGTTATCCTGCGTCGATTTCACAACTCGGCGCTTTATGAATTATGCAGTCATAATCATGCATATTTGAAACTCTGAAATTCGAGTTGGGAATTTGAACCTAACGATTGCATAACGCATGAAACTCCGAGTGTTGCCATAGACGTAGGAAAATATATATATATATATATATATATATATATAATACAGCTCTGTTCATACATTGAGCACTGTTTTAACACCTGAATAATAATAGTATACATATGTGCACCGTCTTATGTATATTTATTTATTTATTATATATATTTATTAATTTACGTCGCCATATATATATATATATATATATATATATATATATTAATATGCATATATATATATATTTATATATATATATTTATATATATATATATATATACAGTCATCTGCAGACAGTTCTGTTTCGCTATATTACAGCTCAGCAGCACGGTTAGATATCCAATTGCTTGTAGCCAGGATTGAAACCCGACCGAATTGACATAAGCAATTTTACCTCTGAACTATGGGCGCTCGGTAGAGGATGGCTGACTTTAGTGTGTTATATACAATGTAAACACACGCCAGTAGCCTAGAGTGTTCAGATTCATTACTGAATGAACGATGCGTAGATGCGTGAGTAGGTACTGTTTTTTCAAAGTCTACCATACCTTCACAGTTGTGAGACATATAGCATAGCCACTGGTCTCTCTATCTCAATTTAACTTTTGTAAAGTATATAATAGAGACTTTAAATAAATATTCTTCTATTTATGTACTGTTTTCCGTTGAGTCAATATTTTCTAATATATACGGTGCATTAAAATACTTTTACAAACTTTTTGGTCACCAAAACAAGATAAAATGTCCATATGAACATATACCCAAAAGGCCATCGTTGTATCCCAACACAGCAACCCACAAGAAATGTTCAAAATGTCCTCTGCTTGCTTCGCCACACGCATCGAATCATTGACCGGTGGACTATTTCAAATACTCCAACACGGTGTTGAATGGTTTTGCAGTCCCTTATGATACGTTGATGAAGCGTCTTTGCATTGTTAATGCCTGCTGTTTTAGGCGACCTCACGGATAAAAATCCCAAGGATTGAGGACGGGGGAATGTGTAGGCCAAAGAATCGGTCTTACCCTACCTATCCATCTTTCATGGTTGTTGTTAGCCAGTGTATCGCGAACAATGTGACTAAAATGTGATGGATCCCTATCATGCCTGAACCACATGCGTCTTCGTATTAACATGTTTACACATTCTAGTAATAGAAAGTTCGAAATTAAGTCCCTGTAGCCAGCTCGTGTAAGACGTACCGGGAGAACATATGGACCTACCAGACAGTCACTTACAATTCCAGCACACACTTTAATCTTAAACTGATGACGGTGTCTAGTGAATTGTATCATGGGGATTTCGATAATCCCACAAATGTTGGTTGTGTAAACTATAGCAATTGTAAACATTTTATAGTATTAACCTTACTATCTTGATAATTTACTTTAACTATATGATCTCTCTTCTTATTTTATTTTATCTTTATTTTCTATTGCAAATTGTGATTTATTTACTATCTTAAATGTTACTTTTAATTCAACATCTTTTAATTTTCATTTTAAATTTATTTCTTTTTAATATAAATTTAAAATTGAATTTCTTTTATTTCATTTGTCTAATTTATTATTTAAGGTCTAATGAATTTATACCTTCTTGGTATGTTTTTAAATATCCTCTAATTTACGTTTTATGGAATTTTTTTTTAGTTTGTGTATGTGATTTTATCATTTTATAAAAATGCCAAAAGTTTTAGCTTGAAACAATGTAACCGTTGTCTGTATCTGTCTGCAATTCACTTCCAGCTTAAATTGAAAATTTCTCTCTCTTAGCAGTTTCTATTGTCTCTCCCCTTTCTTCCCTCTCTACATTTTCTCACTTTTTTTCTCTTTATGTTCCTCTTCACTTTCTACTCCTTTTGTATCTTTCTTTTTCCTCGTTCTTTTCTTTTCCTTTATAGAAGTAAAATTCTTTTTTAAAAGAGCTAAAAGATTTGAGCCCAGACACCATGTAAACTATTTCAATATCTGTCTGCATTTCACTTCCGACTAAAATTTAAAATTTCTCTCTCTTAATCATTTACATTGGCTCTTTCCTCTCTATATTTCCTCACATATTTTCCTCTTTACTTTCTATTTCCACTGAATATTTCCCTTTCCTCTTTCTTTTCCTTTTCTTGATTTCTCGTCGTATTTTCTGATCTTTTCTTCTCTCTTTCTTTTTCACTCTTTTTAATAATTTTTTAGCTCGTAAAAAGGTTTTCCAAAAATAAAAGGAAGTGGTGTGTTTTTTAAAAATTATTTTTAATATAACGTTTATTACCATCATTATTAACTACCTGATGAGACATTGTTCTTTCAATGTGGAAACAAAATGGAGAATTTTGTAGTAGTTTTTTTATACATATTCTAATGTAATAATAATAATAATAATAATAATAATAATAATAGTGATAGTAGGTGCACCTGTAATGATAAAAAAATGGAACAAAACAACACATTAAAAGAATCCCTGGAAACCCCAGCTTAAGAGATATACAAAAAATTGTCTTATTAAGTACAGCCCACACACTAAGAAGAACTTTGTTTATGTAACGCTAGGGATGATGGGGAAGATAGAAAAAACATCTAATGGAGCCATAACAACAAGCCGCGAACTGCCTTAGGTCTCCCCGCAGACTTGGTTGGTAATGCGACCATAGCAGAAATCGAAATATGATGAAAAATGACATAATAATAATAATAATAATAATAATAATAATAATAATATATATATATATATATATATATATTATTATTATTATTATTATTATTATTATTGTCATTTTTCATCATCATCATATATATATATATATATATATATATATATATATATATTCTTTTTTACATGTGCTTTCTATGTGTGTGTTCATGCTGATGGAATTGAGTCACTGTTGGGTTGGAAGCATTTAAGTGATGTCTTTTGCTCTTTGCTAAAAGTTTTATTTTTGATTGTGTAGTGCCAATCTAGAGAATCTGGTGAAAGATTGTCATGCTGTGTCACTCCGTATATATATATATATTTTTAAACCAAGTGACTCAAAAGTGTGAAGCTAATTCACAATAAAAAAATAAAATGTAAGTATATATATATATATATATATATATATATATACTTACATTTTATTGTTTTATTGTGAATTAGCTTCACACTTTTGAGTCACTTGGTTTAAGAATTAAAGTTTGCAAAATATTTATTAAATCGCTACAGTTGTATACACACTTCATTCTCTAAATCTAAGAAATATTAAAAAATAAATGTAATAACTCATAAACCCTGTGTTCCGCCATAGTCTTACTTCTGGTTATTGATAAACCTTATTAAAGATTATGTTTCAATGCCTTGGCACTGATGACTTTCTTTTGTTACGTTTAAACTTAAGAGTTGTCATTTCTGATACAATGCAACATGTCTGAAAACGATATTTTCAAAATAAGAATTGAGTTTTATATTTTCACCTGCTTTGCTTATATATTGATGAGACTCGGTCAGATTTGATTATGCAAGTCTAGGTTTACACAATACACTTGATATTAACGAACCAATGTTGGTGAAAATTTTTGGAGGTACCTATATAGGTACCTCCAAAAATGTCAAAGATAGGTACCTCCAAAAATGTTAAAGATAGGTACCTCCAAAAATGGTAAAGATAGGTACATCTAAACATTTTAAAGATAGGTACCTTCAAAAAATGTTAAAGATAGGTACCTCCCAAAATGTTAAAGATAGGTACCTCCAAAAATGCTAAAGATAGGTACTTCCAAAACTTTCAGAGGTACCTTCAAAAACTTTAAAGATAGATACCTCTAAAAATGTTAAAGATAGGTACCTCCAAAAATTTTAATAATACTTACCTCCCAAAATTTTAATAATACGTACCTCCAAAAATTTTAATGATAGGTACCTCCAAAACTTTTAAAGATAGGTACCTCTAGAAATGTTAAAGATAGGTACCTCCAAAAATTCGATAAAAATAAGGGATACATGATAAAAAATACTGGAAATGTAAGAAACACAAAATTTTACCTTCTAAATAAGTGTGTTATTATAATAAAAACTATTATAATAAAAACTGTTGTATATGGACGTGACAGGTATATATATATATATATATATATATATATATATATATATATATATATATATATATATATATCCCTGTCACGTTCAGAGAGAGAGAGAGAGAGAATAGCTGGAAAGAGTCGGCTCAGTCCATTCTCTTTACTACCAGTCATTAAACTTTAATACCAGTTATGAAAGCTCTTGCTGCGTGTTTACTTTTTAACAAGATTGACTTATTATTTTACCTGATTCAATAGTTATGTTGTCGATTAGTAAAGATATAGGTATATATAATTATAACGTTGCTTAGTAAAGAATATATATATATATATATATATATATATATATATATATATATATATATTCTTCACTAATCAACGACACATATATATATATATTCTCTGTATTATAATAAAGACCGTTGCGTATTTATTAATATATATATATATCGTTCTTAAACAATGAATTGAACACACTTTGCTGCTGATATTTGTTTACATTGTGCATATAACACGCTTAAATCTGTCTTCTTCCTCCGTGCACCGATAGCTTAGAAATAGAATCACCGACTGATGCCAATCCGGTCGCGGCTGGAAGCAATCGTGTGTCTAGTCGTACTGAAAAGCTTTTATACAGCGAAACAGGACTGCTTGCGGATGACTATTTACGTTGTCACGTGTCAATTTGGCACTCATGGGAAATGTTAAATTTTAAAAACAGCAGCTTCTCGTCTTTCTTTGGCGATGAATTGAACGCTTTTGGCTACTGGCGTTTGTTTACATTGCGTATATAACACGCCAAAATCTGCATTTCTCCACCGTGCACCGATAGCTTAGAAATAGAATCTCTGACTGATATCAAATCGGTCTGATTTCAATCGGATGTTTAACTGTACTGATGGTTTATGATACAGCGAAACAGAACTACCTGCGGATGACTTTATATATATATATATATATATATATATATATATATATATATATATATATATATATATTCTTTATATAACGCTCAGGAGATTTGTATTATTATTTTGTTCCTTGTCTTAATGGAAGATATTCAATAGTAGATACTATAATATATACTTTGTCATCATTTTAGACGTCATGTCGATATAAATATTCATTTATGATGGCACAGGCCCACGTGTTAAGAATAAAGATCAAAATAAATTTGCTTGTAAAGATTATATTTTGCTTTTCATCCATTTTAGAAACTTAAAAGTTTACATAGAAATCCCCACTTTTTTTGTTTTTTTATCGCAACGTGACACCCTAATTTTTTATTGGAAATATCAACGATTGTGTGCGGTGAAGCACTGAAAAGTCAATTTTCGAAATTTTGAGGAACTTTCAAAACCTATTCAGAAATTAATGAAATTGTTGTGGAACTGTTTCTTTTTAGAAAATCTTTGTAATGATAAATATTTTTTACAACTGAAACTCTCCCATCATTTAATCTTCATGAAATTTCCAGAAATTAATTTATTTGTTTATGTTTATATAAGTTATAAGAAGAAGTCCTCAAACAGGAACCCCCAGTTACAGAAAATTTACTCGAAATTGTAAAATTAAAAATGCAATAAAATTAAGACATTATTTAATTAGAAAAGCTTTTAATTGCTTTTATAAATAAGATATATTAAGGACACTATTCCCTTAAGAAATAACTTTTTTGTAAAAGAGATTCTCTTCTGAATTGTAAAATTAAAAATGCAATAAAATTAAGACATTATTTAATTAGAAAATCTTTTAATTGCTTTTATAAATAAGATATATTAAGAACACTATTCCCTTAAGAAATAACGTTTTTGTAAAAGAGATTTTCTTCTGAATTGTAAAATTAAAAATGCAATAAAATTAAGACATTATTTAATTAGAAAATCTTTTAATTGCTTTTATAAATAAGATATATTAAGGACACTATTCCCTTAAGAAATAACTTTTTTGTAAAAGAGATTTTCTTCTGAATTGTAAAATTAAAAATGCAATAAAATTAAGACATTATTTAATTAGAAAATCTTTTAATTGCTTTTATAAATAAGATATATTAAGGACACTATTCCCTTAAGAAATAACTTTTTTGTAAAAGAGATTCTCTTCTGAATTGTAAAATTAAAAATGCAATAAAATTAAGACATTATTTAATTAGAAAATCTTTTAATTGCTTTTATAAATAAGATATATTAAGGACACTATTCCCTTAAGAAATAACTTTTTTGTAAAAGAGATTTTCTTCTGAATTGTAAAATTAAAAATGCAATAAAATTAAGACATTATTTAATTAGAAAATCTTTTAATTGCTTTTATAAATAAGATATATTAAGGACACTATTCCCTTAAGAAATAACTTTTTTGTAAAAGAGATTCTCTTCTGAATTGTAAAATTAAAAATGCAATAAAATTAAGACATTATTTAATTAGAAAATCTTTTAATTGCTTTTATAAATAAGATATATTAAGGACACTATTCCCTTAAGAAATAACTTTTTTGTAAAAGAGATTTTCTTCTGAATTGTAAAATTAAAAATGCAATAAAATTAAGACATTATTTAATTAGAAAATCTTTTAATTGCTTTTATAAATAAGATATATTAAGGACACTATTCCCTTAAGAAATAACTTTTTTGTAAAAGAGATTCTCTTCTGAATTGTAAAATTAAAAATGCAATAAAATTAAGACATTATTTAATTAGAAAATCTTTTAATTGCTTTTATAAATAAGATATATTAAGGACACTATTCCCTTAAGAAATAACTTTTTTGTAAAAGAGATTTTCTTCTGAATTGTAAAATTAAAAATGCAATAAAATTAAGACATTATTTAATTAGAAAATCTTTTAATTGCTTTTATAAATAAGATATATTAAGGACACTATTCCCTTAAGAAATAACTTTTTTGTAAAAGAGATTCTCTTCTGAATTGTAAAATTAAAAATGCAATAAAATTAAGACATTATTTAATTAGAAAATCTTTTAATTGCTTTTATAAATAAGATATATTAAGGACACTATTCCCTTAAGAAATAACTTTTTTGTAAAAGAGATTTTCTTCTGAATTGTAAAATTAAAAATGCAATAAAATTAAGACATTATTTAATTAGAAAATCTTTTAATTGCTTTTATAAATAAGATATATTAAGGACACTATTCCCTTAAGAAATAACTTTTTTGTAAAAGAGATTCTCTTCTGAATTGTAAAATTAAAAATGCAATAAAATTAAGACATTATTTAATTAGAAAATCTTTTAATTGCTTTTATAAATAAGATATATTAAGGACACTATTCCCTTAAGAAATAACTTTTTTGTAAAAGAGATTTTCTTCTGAATTGTAAAATTAAAAATGCAATAAAATTAAGACATTATTTAATTAGAAAATCTTTTAATTGCTTTTATAAATAAGATATATTAAGGACACTATTCCCTTAAGAAATAACTTTTTTGTAAAAGGGATTCTCTTCTGAATCGTAAAATAAAAAATGGATCAGGCTTCTCTTCCTGAAATCGAAACACTGCGCCTCCTCGGATTAACTGTCACACCAGACCTCAAGTGGAATAACTTTATAGAATCCATATCTAAATCCGCTGTTAAGAAAGTCGGTTCTCTGTGTAGGGCCAGGAAGTTGTTCCCGTCCCTAACAATCCTGCACATATACAAGTCTACCATCCGCCCGTGCATTGGGTATTGCTGCCATATCTGGTCCGGTGCTCCTGTTATCCATTTAGGTATCCTCAACCGAATCCAAAGGAGAATCTGTAATGTGATCGATCCTGACTTGGCAGCTAGGATACAGTCACTTTCTCACCGACGCAGTGTGGCTTCCCTGTGTCTCTTCTATAAATACTTTCACGGCTTCTGCTCCGACGAACTTAGCTCACTGGTACCTCCTATATAGAAATTTACTCGAGCCACAAGATTAGCAACTAGGTTCTACCCTTTTACTGTGAAACCAATAAATTCTACTCCATCAGCTTCTTTTCTCGCACTTCCCGCCTGTGTAATTCTCTTCCGCATAATTGCTTTCCTGACAGTTACAATCTCCAAGAATTTAAATTTAAAGTCAATAGTCATCTCCTGTCTCACTAACTGACATCCTCTCTCTCATGCTTTTCTACATCCACCCCACTCTCATCAGTACTCTCTTCCCTCTCCTACTCTCTTTCTGACACCATCTGCAACCTCTCACTCCTCATAACATTCCTCCTCGTCCACCCCACTCTCATCAGTAATCTCTTCCCTCTCCTACTCTCTTTCTGACACCCCCTGCAACCTCTCACTCCACATGACATTCCTCATATGTAACCCTTTGCACAACAGTGACAGTAAAATGCCTTGCTTGAGGCGACACGATTATAAAAAAATAAAAAAAATAAAAAATAAAACTAAGACATTATTTAATTAGAAAAGCTTTTAATTGCTTTTATAAGATATATTAATGGCACTATTCCATTAAAAAAGAACTTTTTTGTAAAAGAGATTCTTTTTTGATTCGTAAAATAAAAAATACAATAAAACTAAGACATTTTAATTAGAAAAAAATATTGCTTTTATGAATAAAATATATTATGAACACTATTGTCTTAAGAAATTTTCTGAATAACTAATTTTTGCAAGAATTAATTCATTTTTAAAAAATTTTCACTAGAATATTTTATAAACCTTGAAATACTTTAAAATTTTGTATTAATTTGTAGAGGTAGTGATATTGTCATTAAGTTAAACCTGAATTTACTAATAATAAATAGAAAAGCTCACTACAATCCAACGTCTCCCAGTATTATAAATTTATTTTTGAATTTTTTCTGTAAAAATGTGTCGATTTTTGTAAATACGGGGTCTATACACGACATTATCAAAATATGAGAAGTACCAATAATGATTTAAAAGGTTATTGCTAATTTTCTGACATTTTTACAAGTATCTTCGTTAATAAGAGAAAAAGAGAAATAAAGAACCTAAAATTGAATAAAATATTAAATTGCTTAAAAAATATTCATAAAATTTTAAGATTCCCCTGCAGTTAAAACACACACACACACACACACACACACACACACACACACAGAGTCATATGCATAAAATCCTCTTTTGCTGTATTACAGCCCATCAGTACGGATATATATATATATGGATTGGAGTTATAAAAGTTTTTTTAAAAAATAGACAGACGCTCACGCGATATCCAGCTGCTTGCGTCACTTGATAACTTTAAAGGACTCTCTTTTCAAAAAACCCAAGAAAACACAAAAAATTACATGACAGTCAAACATGAAAACAAAATAAAAACTCCGTGAAAATAACACCCTTGAAAATGACAACTGAAGTGGCTGAAAGCACTTAGAAAGTCAAAAGTTATGGAACATTTTTACACTCCTTATTCCCAGAAAAAGGAAACATGTAAGAATACTGGAAAAATTAAGTCAACAAATAATAAAATATTCCTTGTCGGGCATGTTTGAATGAAAGATTGCTGCCCATATATATATATATATATATATATATATATATATATATATATATATATATATATATTGTCCTACGTTATATTGTTCTGCGTTATGCAATCATATGCATAGTTATTAATTCACGTGACTATATATATATATATATATATATGTATATATATATATATGAGTGAATACAGAACGAAGAATTCTTTCAACGTCCAAAACATTAATTTAAAACAGTACTCGATATATAATATACTATATAGAGCTGTGAATATTTATTATAATTTATACTTTAGAACATATACATAATTTCTCTATATATAATCGCGATTATATAGAGAGAAATTATGTACATGTTCTAAAGTATAATTTATAATATATATATATATATATATATATATATATATATATATATATATATATATATAGTGGTTAATAGTAATGGAGGTCCATTCCACAGTCAGATATTTACTTTAGAAAGTGCTCAATACGAAAGTATAGCATAGATATACTGTTATAATAATAATAGTAGTATACTGCTATTTAATAGCGATAAAGATTCGGTGCTTAATACACTATCATCAGTTATAGTTATCAAGTTGCAGTATGCTATAATAATAATAATAATAATAATAATATATATATATATATATATATATATATATATATATATATATATATATATATTATTATATTAGTTTAGAGCATGCACAATTTTTTTATTCACTACGAAGTGTACATTCTGTTTTGACATTGAAATTACATAATAAATAATCACAGCTCTATATTATATATCGAGCACTGTTTTAAAGTAATGTTTTGGACGTTGTAAATTTTTCTTCGTTTCTTATTCACTCGGATATATATATATATATATATATATATATATATATATATATATATATATATATATATTAAATTAAATTTGTTTTTTAATTAAATATACATTGCAACACGGAAAAATGTTTCGATATTTCTATCTCGCCATCGGGCAATGTTAGATCATAGTTTGAAAAATGATTTTCATTTTGTATTTTAATTATATGATTATTTTGTGCTCTGCAATATTTATTGTATTGAACACTTAGAAAAAATATAAATGCCAGAGAACTCGGAATTGTAAAACTGTTGGTTCTCTTTACCTGGATTTAGCACCCCTAGCTCAGAGGTAGAATCGCCGACGTCAATTCGATCGGGTTTCAATCCTGGCTAAAGCAATCGGATGTCCTACCGTACTGATGAGCTGTGATACAGCGAAACACACACACACACACACACACACACACACACACACATATATATATATATAGGGTGTGTACATTCTATTCGTTAAGTAATTTGTTTCCATTCTGTCCCTTTTACTTAAATTACCCAATTACTACGCTGTCAATAAATCTCTAAACACAACCTAAGTTTTAAAAATATTTTTAGTAATATTTTAAACTAAAATTTTTATTTCAATTCAGATTGATTAATTTTTAAGTCGGCTAATTTTTGTCAAATAAACTTTCCGAAAAGTATATTTTATTTTTGAAAGATTTTTTAATAAAGACAATTATGTTGTGTCGACAGATTTGTCGATATGGATGAATTTATATATTTTGCTGATAAGGGAAACCATATTATAATGAATTTAAATTCAGCTTGATATACACCAAAGCTTATTGGGAATATTAATCTGTTAGCTTCGACCTAAAATTAAGGCTTGAAGAAAGTATTTTAATTTTTTTTAAAAATGCATTTGAAACTTGAGTATCACTTTTTTGAAGGCAGTTATATTTATATTAATAATATACCACGCATGTTTCAGCTTTAAATAGCTATTCTTATGGAAATATATTAAAGCTGTGTTTTAGCAGTGACAAGTTTTATTAATCAATGTGCAACATAATATTTATTAGAAAAAAAGTGTAACAAAATATTTATTAGAAAATCAATGCAAACGATTTGAAAAGTTTATTTGATTGACATAATATTCCATATACCTGATATCTTTTAAAATTATTTTGCATTTTACTTGTTATTTTTATCTTTTCATTTTAATTGTATTTTTCTCGTTTTTCAAATCAATCTTTTTCAAGTAAGATTTTGACCTGAAAAGTTGATTTAGAACACTGAACTCTTTGAATTCGATAAAGCACTTCAGAAATACATATTTAATCTTCTATTGATATAAATTCACGTTTCATAAAATATAAAAGAAACTTTTTTTTTCTTTTTCAACCTACTTTGCAGATGTTTTCGATTTTATTCGTTTTCTGTGTTTAAAACGAACCATTAAATATTTCATAAAAATATGTTTGAATATGTTTGTGTTTTGTTTAGCTCAACATATTTTATGCGTGATGACTACATTTACAGTCAGACTACAAACTGAAAATAGAATGAAAATTTATTAACAAATAGAATAAAAAGTAAAAAAAGTAAGCTCATTCAAAACATGATAAGACATACACAGGAAATGTATTCTTGATCAAAATTTACTTGCAGGTGCAATAGATAAAAAAAAGAACCAAAATAATTTTGTTCTCTCTCGCTTTCTCTCTTTTCTTGTTTAATAATCTCGTTATATTCAATTCACTCAAAATATAAGCAATATTATTTTAATCACGGCTTCTGAATGACCGACCTTTTATTCGACATAAAAAAGCAGATTAATTTTAATGGCGATGAGCGGAGGAGGCATTGATAAGATTTGATCGAAGCTTAATCCTTCAAAGTAGAACATAAAGTGAATTAACGGAGCATTTCATGGGCCTTAATGACCTCCTAGCTGATCAGAAGTGAAGGTTTTACTGTCGAGATGACCCCGTGCCTTGGGAAGCCGGTAAAGAGATGCTCCCCTTTTATTGTATGAGCCGTGCGGGCCACAATTTCCACGTCACTCGCGATATTTATGACTAATTAAGTACTGGACGTTTCTTTTCAATTCACTGATTAATTTTGCTACTTCTAAGGCACACCGCCTGGAGGTCCCATTGAGGAAGAAGTCACTTTGATCTAGCCGAAATGATTGTGGATTAATGACTTGTGGAATTTGGGGGTAGGAAGCTAAAAGGCGGACTGAGCATAATTACCTGTCCGAGAGTGGCTTTGACTTCCATCATTTTAGGAAGAGAAATCTAGATAGACAGATATAAAAAAAGCAAATAAACAGCGCATGCGCGTACATAGGCCCACAAAGGCTTTGAAACACGTACTCTTTCATGCGTAAAATACAAAAGTATACTTGATCGGATAGACTTAACGCAGAGACAATAAAAGCGTTTAGGACCAGATAGCCTTTCAAAATAGCAAATAAAGTTGCAGAAGAAAACACCTATGTACAAATACATTTACTCTTACAACGACGAAGAGAGATTGTTCTAATCTTGTGGAATGTGTCAGAATGTCGATAACGCAACATAATTTTGAGAAAGTATTAAAAGACGAGAAACAAGAGCAGGATAGTCGAGTTGCGTCAATTTTTTCAATTTTTTATTTTTGAAGCTCAGTCAGCGTTTTGAATGTCAACTTTTATTTGAGCTCGAACATAAATTATTGGCTTCACTGGGATACGTGATGATTTAACACGCCATACATAACCATATATTATGTATTAGTATTATAAGGTTTATATTTATCTGTTGCAGAAAATGCGTAAGAGTTATTAACACTAGTTACATTATTCCGATGGTTGTCCTCATCTTTCATGAAGTTTTGGCCGTTGTACTCACCGACCTTCTTCAGATGATTGGAATTTCGAACTGAACCCTTTATTTCGTTCACTGGGGTAGATTGTTTTAATTCCACGAGTCATGCCTCTTCCATATGTATCAGTTATCTCCTGTTAACTCATTAAGTTTTTGTTCACCTCTGCTGTAGCCAGGTATTGAACTCACAACCCTTTGGATCAAGTCACTGGATTCAACTAAGGCCTTTATCCATGTGTCCTTGCGCAAGATTTGTTAGTCTGCTATTTTGAAAATGTAGAACCAAATATTAGTAAGGTGTTTCGGCGTCGGAAATGGAATCGGCGTCAGTCAGTCAGTTAAGTGCCATACGTGAAACACGCTTGGGCAATCATGTCTCTTTCGAGACATGACTGACTGAGCAGAAGATTAACCCGCAGTAGGTTGCCATTACTTTCTGCGTTAGACTGGTTACCAGCCAAGGTTATAGAACCCAATCTGCTCTGTTATTTAACCCATAACTGGAGGGAAGAGACGGATTAATACCTTTCCCAAGGGTATTTGCGGGTAAGTGAATGAAATGAATTCAACTGGAATTTGAACTCGGTTACCCGATTTCTCGTTTCGAACCGATATCCACTGCACCACAACGCACATCCATGGCGTACGACATCAAATTCTGACCAAATCTGTTTCGTTCACTTATGACTAATTCCTGTAGAAAAGGCACAAATTTATCTTTCATTGGCTGAGATTTACTTTTACATTAGGTCAGAGTCAGTCCTAGCAGTAACACATCGTTATGGTCTATAGAACTGGTTAAATTGAAAAAGGAAGATTGTGTGGCTCTAATATTTCAAATGAAGCGAATCTACTAGAACGAATGAACGACCACCCCACACACACACATACACAAAAATTAATGAATAAATAAGCAAATGGATTATGAAAAGTGGATAATTAGAAGTGTTACTGACATGCCCTACCTTTATGATAAGGGATCGTCACTCTACTAAATCTTAATTCCATAAGGTAATATTAATATTGAATCCAAATTTTATTGTAACCTAATTATGTACAATAATGAATAATATGCAATATAGGTGATCAATTCAACTAGAAATATTGAAAATAAATGCAATGCACCTACATGCTAATTACAGACCTGTCGTAATAGATTAGATCATACCATCTTAAATAAATCAATGTTTTGCAGCAATTTTAGATATTAACGTGAAATTTTTTCTTGTTAAAAAGTTAAATAATTTTAATACATTCAACATTATAGATTTAAAAAATAGTGAATTTGTATTGTGTTTTTTTAAGATTTAGCATGTGAAAAACAAATTCAAGGATTTGGACGAGAAAATTAACGCCAGGATAAAAATACATCTTTTAAATCCTTGTGCTTAGTTGAATTTGGAACTTATAAAAATCAAATGTTGAAATGATAGTGAGGGTCATAAAGTACTGCTCTGGGCCATCAAACAGGCTTGTCCTTTCTACCCCGGTCGGAGATTTTAAAGGTACCGTGTGTAGTACCGTGACCTTCGCTATAATAATAACAAGATTGTTGTTATAGCGGCGGTCGTGGTAGTACGCGCCGGCTCTGGTTACGGAGATACGACGATGAATAGCGAACTGTCCATACAGCGAGAGCTCTCGGTCTACAACTGTAATTCATAACAAGAACGAAAGAATTCAAAATTTGTGCTCAAAATGTAATATTTTTATCTTCTAAAATATTAATTCTGAAACAGCGTTATTGAAATTATAGAAAGGTTTTGAAACATAATTGTGGATATAATGATTTACGCTGAACCAGCCCTTCACATCAAACGTAGAGTTACTTTCACTGAACAGGTCTTCGTTTATCATAACTACAGAAGGCCTTCACTTAAAATACAGGTTCTATTCCTTCACATAACGTACAGAGCAGACATTCATAGAACGCTAGCAGAACCCGTGGAATTTCCACGGAAGGATAATTATGATTTCCTAGAAAAAAAATTATTTTTTCATACTACAAATGATAGTAACGTCTTTAAACATAAAGCTATAGGATAATAAAATAACGATAACACAGATTGTAATTTTATTAATCTAAACTTATTTATAAATGGAACTTTGTCTGTGTGTGTGTGTGTGTGTCCTTTACCTATAGACTCCGAAACGGCTGAACCGATTTTCTTGAAAATTTACACAATTGTACTATAATCGTCTGCGAGGGTTCTTAGCTAGGTTTTGTGTCGAGGTACCCCCGATAAATAACGAAAATCGATAATCGAATAAATCGGGTTATAGAAGAATGGTCCGATTTGAATCAAATTTGATACACTCATAGACAAAGACATAGGAAATAATACTCAAAAGTTTCAAGGTTGCAGTTCTTACAATAGTGCAGAAAATCGATAATATATATATATATATATATATATAAAAGGCAAGATGTTTGTGTGTGTGTCTGTTTATCTGCCTGTATGTCTGTATTTTTTCAGCCCTTTTATTTTAGTTTTTGCTTCGGGTTTGGCTCTAAGTGGGTATAATTGTAGTTCTTAGTCTCAGCCATGATACTATTTACTCAGAGGACTTATTTAGCCTTCAAAATTCAGTTTACGACGAAAAAACTTATTTGATATCGATACCAGCAAATCAAAATTTGACTTACAGCCATTCATTTTTTGTTCAGTCTACGGTCTCGCTTTAACTGGAAACAACTATTGCTTTATAGTCTTTCGTGCCAACATCCAAAGAGTCTGAGCTCCAGGACCATGGATTAGTTTTAAAGCTTTCATTATACCCGAGCAACGCCGGGCTATACTGCTAGCATATCTATAAAAGTAATGTTCATAGAAGCTACTTTACTGTAATCTTATATTATATTAAGCGGCGTAGGCACAGGCCATAACCAAAATACTGTACGCTATTTTGTGAGAGATTTTGAAAGAGAAAATGTTTTTTTTATTACTGAAAAATCATGGCTCTTGTGTCCATTGTAAACAGAAAAGAACAACTGAGTAATGGCCAAGGGTGTAAAAGAGGTAAGAAATTTCGATATTAGGTCACAGGATGCGACAACAAACCTACCTATTTTTACTATATTTTACAGTACACAGAGATATACACACACACAATTACTGCTAAAACCACCAGCTTAAGCTGTTACTGCAACGGTAATGCTATAAGCTCTCTCTTCCTACTCTCTCACTCTTTAATACCCTTCCGTTTGGCAAAAGTGAGAAAAAGGCTGAGGAGAGTAAAAAAAATAGAAGGGAAGGAAAAGCTCGTGTAGAGAGTTTGGCGTAACAGACGGAGGAACAGAGTAACTAACTAAGGAAGGAACAAGCAGAATTATTATATAATACTTTCAGCAGGCCACTTAAAATACATGCAGCTGTTCTTCATATAACGTACTTGAAAGTCTTCACATTTAGTGAGTCCAGTTTCTGCTGAACGTATGTTAAGTAAGGATTCCTGATAGTATGTTAAACAAGAGCCTTCTGTATGTATGTGAAGCAACCTCCTGTACTTATGTTACGTGAAAGCTTGTTCTACCTTACTTCGCGATTGTCAAATGAATGGCTTACTGTAAATTTGTTATGAGGCCTACTGTATCCATGTTAAGCGAACAGCTGCTAGACTTATGTTACGTGGTCTGCTGTACGTAAAATATGTGAAGTCTTGCTGTACGTATGTTGACATTTCTGCGCTTATGTTAAGTGACCTACTTAAAGTATGTATGTTAATTTAAAGGTCTACTGTACTTATGTTAAGTCAAGGGCTACTGTCAGTATGGTAAGTGAAGGCTTGCCAAGTGAAAACATGTACGTATGTGAGGTGGCCTGCTGTACATATGTTAAAATTTCTTTTACAGTCGGTCTGATGTTATGCAAATCACATAAACTTCAATAACTCGAATTGGTCAATTTTCGTTTTAGGACCCGAAGGCCTTTACCCCTTCAAATCTTTCCAAAACATCCTTATTTCCGTGTAAATGTATATGCTGAACTCAAATCGATAATTGTTTATAGAAGAAACATACCTTTTTTTCATGTTATCGGCCAGAAATAAATCGGACTATATCTCACCCTTTACCAACGTTTTCATATCTGATTAACCGCTGAATGACTTGAGGCGTAGGATACTGAATTCGTTCTATTTACTCCCTCTGGCAGCAATTACTTCGCGATTTGTTGGGTTTCGGAACTCATTTTCCGCGTATTAATCGCAAAATGGAAGTAAAAAACCGAAAAATCGGAAATCTACGCGTGAATTCAGTCTGCAGTGAATAACATTTTCTAACCGTGGTTATGGGGCGAGATAAACAGCGACAAGAAGTTACATATTTTTCTTCTCGAATAAAATGAAAAAAAAGTAGGTTTCTTCAATAAACAATTATCGATTTGCACAGAAATCTGAAGAGGTAAAGGCCTTCGGGGAACAAAACAAAAAATTACCCTCGAATTTTCTTTGAAAAGTTTTTCTCAAATTTTAAATGGTTAATCTAGACGTCAAAACAAATTTTGACTTTAATTTTTCGATAGTTTCAACAAAATTAATTAAAGCTACTGGATTTATTATAAATACTGCAGTCGCAAAATATGCAGATTTAAACAAATATTGGTTGAATCCATCTGAAATGTAATAAAAACTATATTTTATTTTTCCAGAATATATGGAGAAACATGGGTAATTAAAAGGAATTAACAAATAGTGAAAAACAAGAAAATAATAACGTTATTGAATGAGAGAATGTCCACGTTGGCGAGATTAAAAGCAGCTTCGTGGAGATCAGCGAACGATAAAGAAGATTGTTGAAAAGATATTGAGAAGAAGAAATAAATGAATAGGTTTAAAGAACAAACCTTCTTTAGGTGGATGTGCGTTGGGGTGCAGTGGATATTGACTCGAAACGACAAATTGAGGTACCGCGTTTCGAATTCCAGTTGAATTCCTTGCATTCACTTACGCACAAATACCCTTGGGAAAGGTATTAATCCGTCTCTTCCCTCCAGTTATGGGTTAAATTAAATAGAAGCCTTAATCATATTTTCGACTATTATATTCAGTTAGTCAGTTAAGTGTCATACGTGATACACGCTTAGGACGATCATGTCTCGAAAGAGGCATGACTGACTGGGCAGAAGATTATCCCGCAGTAGGTCGCCATTGCTTTCTGCGGTAGACTGATTGCCAGCCAAGTCTATAGAACCCAATCTGTCATATTATTTAACCCATAACTGGAGGGAAGAGACGGATTAATACCATTGCCAAGGGTATTTGTGCGTAAGTGAATGCAAGGAATTCAACTGGAATTTGAACTCGGCTACCCAATTTCTCGTTCCGAGTTGATATCCATTGCACCACAACGCACATCTCAGTAGTAATAATAATAATAATAATAATAATAATAATAATAATAATAGTAAAAAAAAAAAAAAAAACACACAAAAAAAAAACGACCTCCCCGCCAAAAAAATACAAGGAAAGATACCTAAGGTTTGAAACGAATTTTTAAAAATGAAAAATCTTTCTTGAAGATTTTATTTTAATTTTAATTGCAAGCTAATTCTAATAAGAAAAAAATACTTTGTTGCATTTCAAAACTAATATACATTGGCTGCAAGGAATTTTTTTTGTTCGCTAAAATAGCGGATTAGCACTCCTTTTTAGGTGTCTTTCATAGCAATGCAATTCTCTTTAAAAATCTCTCCAAAATAAAATATACTTCTCTTTAACATTATTTACATTGTTCAGTGTATTGTCCTCATCTTCATTGCCATGTCCTACGACGTTTCGGCCGTTGTACGCTCCGGCCTTCTACAGGTGATAGGAATTTCGAGCCGAACCTTTAATTTCGATCACTGGGCTATATCATTGTAATTCCATGTGCGATTACCAGAGCTCATATTGCAATCTTTGACGCTAATGATTTTCTCTAGCACTCTGTATTATTGGTTCCCATATTTTATTCATCTCTATGCTGGCTAGCATATGCAAATAATGTAAATATTATTTCATCTCAGATTTACAGACGAATACTATACTGAAACTTTATTAGAGGAATATTAACTGATTTAATGTATAATCAATCTGATTTTAAACAAATTTTATGTAGTTTAAATTTAAGATATCGGAGAAATTCATCTTTTAACCCGACAG
Source organism: Ascarosepion bandense (assembly GCA_037127315.1). NCBI lineage: Eukaryota > Metazoa > Mollusca > Cephalopoda > Sepiida > Sepiidae > Ascarosepion > Ascarosepion bandense. Next base: position 1,265,803 of record JBBBDQ010001153.1, on the reverse strand, counting down.
TAGCTGTTTTGATGTGCTGACAGCCTGGTACCAGATTTTTTTCTTAAGACAACAGTATTCCTAATATATCTTATTCATAATAGTGATGAAAAGGTTTTCTACTTAAATAATGTCATAGTTTTATTGTTTTTTTATTTTACAATTCAGAGCAGATTTTCGATCAAAGTTGTTTACATTTGACAAAAATACGTTATGATTTACATTCTCCAATGAGTCCTGCGTTTAACTAATATATATATATATATATATATATATATATTCTGGTCTCATTACGATTAAGCTCTCTAGAGAAGAAAATTTTAAAAACAGTTTCCACTTCTGCGAATATGCGTGACTCTTCAGAAATGAATTGAGTTCTTTCGGTGACTGGCGTGTGTATACACTGCTTACATACAATATGTTAAAATTTCCCTTCTCTGATTCCATGGCTTAGGGAGTGACACCAAATCGGTCGAGTTTCGATCCCGTCCAGAAGCAAGTAAATGTGTCTAGCCACACTGATGAGCTGTGATACAGCAAAACCGGCTTGTATGTGGATGACTAATATATATATATATATATATATATATATATATATATATATGAAGAGTCTGAAATTTTAATTGATTGAAATTTTATAAAATTATGTGGAGGGTAACAAATGTAAAATAGTTTTACCAAGATTTAAAACAATTAAAAACAAAGTATTTTTAACTAAAAAAAAAAGACGTTAAGAATCCCTGTACTAACCTTTGACCCACCCGCTAAGTAAGAAAAAGATTTTTAGATTTTTAAGTAAAATTTCGAACGTGCTAGAAATGATTAAAACATCTAATAAAATAATAAAAAATATTTTAGTCTTTCCTCTTAATAACATTGACGATATTCATCATGGTATGGTCTATTCAAAAAAAAAAATATTTTGCAGTACCTAAAATAAGTCTTAGCACAACCCCCCCGAATGTTCATCTCTCGTCTCTGTCACTTTTATATGTACATAAAAGTGGTGTTTCTTTTATACCCACCATTATTTTCTCGATATTATTTATATTGAAATCCTTCCCCCGTTTGTAATCTTTAGTTTTCTTTTAATTACGAACTTCTTGGAAATTTGTGTTTCATGTTTGCACTCATTCCTCGAGTTTATTTCTTTTAATCCAACAGTCTCTTGTTCTACGGCAATCGGCATGAAGTTCTCAGAACGCTGTGATCTGCAATGATTGCTTTATATTCCTTAATTCTTCAAAGAAATCAGGTAAGAAGCGAGCATCATTAGTCTCGCCTGGTATGTTTTCGCCATAGCAAAGCAGGTCGCTACGGTCAAGGAAAACAACCCTTTCAGATGGCTTCCTTTTGAGTCCATAAACGTCGCTGTGGCTAACTAATTCTGGATAGAGTAAGACGCTGAGTTTTTTTTTTTAGAGAATAGAATTGATCTTTGTAATGTCAGAGAGTTGAAATTTATTACTCACTCAACGGATAATAGATGGGGTAACTAAGAAGGAGAAAACTGTCGCAAGAAATATTGTAAAGAAAGCCTTTCTTTTTGTCTCCAATATTAAGAGATAACTCCCCCGTTTTATGACCCTCATTTTCGAATGATCTTCCCCAAACCACAGATTGTTAAATAAAACTTTAACTGGTTAGCTTGACCAGGGTAGGCCCCGAAGGAAAGAAGTGTGTATTTTTTTTTCTTTTGTTTTGTCTTACACCTGTGCAGTGACACGGAAAACAATAAAAGAAGATATTTGATTAGCTTCCTGTTACTGCCAAACTAGAAGTGCTTTTATTTGAAGTTACTCTGTTTGTTTACAGAATCCCGACTAAGTTCTTTGCTCGTCTGATTGGCCAGTTACAAGAGTTAATGGAAAGAAAACAATTTTTGAAATGATAAAAGAAATAAAAAAAAAATTAAATCGAAATCAAAGGATAAACGAATGAAAGAAAAGTTAATTCATGAAAGGCCAATAAAAAAAAAAATGAAAAAGTAATAAATTTGGAAGTTAATTCAAATAAGTTTTTGGCAATGAAATATATGCTGTTTTACCGATAAGACTGTTCTGTTAGTGAAACCTGCTTCTTAATTGGTGACCATCCCTTTTACTAATTTACAATCCTAATTTATAAGGTATCTCTATTTTAAGTACTTCCACGCAATTGCCGAAAAAACAGCATAGCCTAATGTTAAAAGGGCTAAAACTTAATAAAAACAAAATTTTATAATCAAATATTTATGTTATTATTAATAGAAAATTAAAGTTTATTGTAACTATTTTTAAAAAAATCCTTTCTAACACGTTCGAAATGTTAGTTAATTTTTTTTGGTCAATGTTTACTAGCAGTTATTACTATGACAAACGTAATATTACGCAAGTCGTTTTTGTAACGTTGAAAGTCACATTAATTTGGAAATTGTTGCAAAAATCAACTAATTGTCCTATTTTAATGAAACTTTCAAAACTTATTCACAAATAAAATTATGCAATTATTATTTTTAGAAAATCTTAGTAAAAATATATTTTTACATCTGTTACACCCCACGCCAATCAATTTCGTTAAATTTCTGAAAATTGAGTACTGATTCTATTTTTTTTAATTAGTTAAATGCAGGACGCTTTGGGGAATGTAAATCATAAAATTTCTTTTTCTACGAAACCACTTTTCTGAAAATCTGTTCCTAATATTAAAATTAAAAATGCATTAAAAATACGCCATTTTTAATTTAGATAAATTTTTAATTGATTTTATAAATAATATATATTAAGGATAAATATTCTGAAAAAGATGCGATGAATAATTAATTTTTATGAAAAGTGTCTTCATTTTTCTTTGCTAATTATGATGATTTAAACGTTTCAGATTTCTTCCAGTCACTTGGTGTCTTCCGTTATTAATTTATTAAATAAAGACTATATTTAAAAATCAAAAATTGAAAAGCTTAAATCATGTATAATATGTAAGATTTTAAGATAATTTTGAAATTTTTCTTTTTTTTATTTATTTAAGATATTCCTCCTTTTTTTAAATATAGACTCACGTAAAAGCCATATCACTAAATGGTCGGGTGTTTCGAGAGTTGTACCCCTTACGGGGGTGGGGAAACCCGATATAAACTTTTTGACTATGTACAATTATTTTAGTTCACTTCCGTGTTTCCTGTGTACGTTTCAACATTCAACGGGTTTTGCGAATCATCCCTTCAAAATTTAAAGCAAGTTTTATATTTTTAATTTCTAGTTTCACACATTTCATTAAAAAAGTAACATTCACAATTTGTGAAATTAGTAAATTGTGGAGGTAATAAAGAATAATATGAAAAATACATATTAAACATTAATAATATTTGTCTATATTTCTGAGATGAAGTAGTATTTACAGTATTTACATTATTCGGACACATAGTCCTAGATTAGTTCCTGTGACTTGACCCAAAGAGTTGTGAGTTCAATACCAAGCAAGAGTGGTGAACAAGTAACTTGCAGGGTTAGAGGGAGATAACTCATGACTTCCAATCGATGTATTACTACGCAAGTGGTGAGAATGATACATCCCAGTGATTGTAATAAAGGGTTCGGTTCGAAATCCCAAGCACCTGAAAAAGGTTGGTGTGTATAACGGCCAAAACGTCGTACAAATAGCAACAAAGATGAGGACAATAGTCCGAATAATGTAAATACTGTAAAAATTAAAGCGGATCATTTTAATAAATTGAGTGACTTCTGTCATGTTATATAAATTCATTCTCTGGTATTAAGTTATAAAATTAATTTAAAAGAAAGTTTTATATTATTTAAATCTTTACTTTTTCAGAAAACATCTTCAAAGCTAAACTTTAAGCTAAACTTAAATTAGATACATTTGTCAATTCTGGTCCACCATACGTAGCTTGGTTTGATAAATTCCAGATCATAAATCATTCGTCGCCTCAGATAAAACCGATAACAGGGCTACCGTGATTAAGAAACGCGTTTATGTTACATTTTAGGTAGCAAGCAAGTAATACTTGTTTCAAATCAGATTAAGGTAATTTAAAATTTGCTAATTTTACTAAAATAACGCGTTAGCGATGTATATTTTACTTTTACAAGATTTTTAAAATCGAGAATTAGTTTCTGTTTACAAAATATGTCGATCGATCAAAAATGATCGTAAAAGCGAAATTTATTTAAAAATCTGAAATTTTTTGTTCCAATCAGTGTAATTTCAGTTTGAAATACACCAGAATATTTTGATTACTGGAATTAGTAAATTTAATCTTTTAGCTTTCAATTAAAGCTAAATTGAAAACTTGAAGAAAAATTTTATTGATTAAAATTTATTTAAAGCGTAGGTATAGAAAATGAGTGGAGCTACCTATTCTATCGTAAAATCATTTTGTTTACTTTCTCTTCTAATATAATCAATCAAATATTTTTTCATTTTATTTCAATAGAAAAATTAATAACAACGTTATTACTCTATTCATATGATAGTTTTATTTTGCTAGTGAATTTTTTCTTGTTTCCTGGCCTTCTTTTCTGATTTTGAACGCTAAAATAACATTGTGCAACACTTGAAAAAGTACAGGACACCTGCGTCCATTTTTATATTCGCAATGGCAGAGAAAATCCATTTCTTGACTTCTTTTTGTTGAGTTTTTGTGCAAATTTGTAACTTTTGAGAATTTAGCAAAAAATGTCAAAACTGAATTTCTCACATCATTGCGCTTACATATTGTTTATATGTTATTGTGTGCTTATATTAAACCGTGTTTATCACTAAATAAGTCATGACTAATAAATCTAGATTTAATATTTCTTTATTCTTTTTTATAGGCTTTGACAATGACGTCAAGACAGTATAAAAATGATTCAAATAGATTCTGCTATATATGTGGCGAATTCAAAGAATTGATGGAAATGATAGGCAACCTCGACATTTTCGGCAAAGATATAAGAATAATCAAGAATCTCTACTGGCAGCAAACGGCCTGCATACGGACAGTTAACGACCTCAGTAGATACACAAAGATAGAAAAAGGCGTAAGACAAGGATGTGTCTTTTCACCGGATTTGTTCAACCTATACAGCGAGAATATTTTGAGGACCCTAGATGACACACCAGGATTTATTATTGGAGGCCACAACCTGAACAACATAAGATACGCGGACGATACAGTACTGATTGCGGACACGGAAAGGAAACTGCAAGATCTCATACAGAAAGTAGCAGTGGAGAGTGACAAGAAGGGACTACAAATAAACTTTAAGAAAACTGAGTGCATGGTCATCAGCAAAAGATACAACCCAAAATGCCAAATACAGGTGGGGGATAACAGAATCAAACAAGTACAAAAATTTAAGTACCTAGGAAGTGTTCTAACAGGAGATGGAAAGTGCGACACGGAGATCCGAAGGCGAATTGGCATGGCAAAGGACGCGTTCCAGAAGATGAGCAAAATACTAACACACAGGAAAATCTCAATAGAAACGAAGAAAAGAGTGTTAGACTGCTACGTGATGTCAGTTCTTCAGTACGGCTGTGAATGCTGGACAATATCATCGAAAATGAGGAAAAAACTGGAAGCGGCCGAAATGTGGTTCTACAGAAGGATGCTACGGATATCGTGGACTGAGCATACAAGCAACGACGAAGTGTTAGAAAGAATGGCAACAAAAAGGAAATTGATGTTGAGCATCAGGAAGAGACAACTGAAGTTCCTGGGACATGCAATGAGGAAGGAGAGCCTGGAGAACCTGATACTGACTGATCAGATAGAAGGAAGGAGAGACAGAGGAAGGCAGCGGATAACATATCTGCAGAGTCTGATCAGGTGGATGACGGAACGGGGGTTGCCAGGAGCAACAGGAGCAAACATACTAAGAGCCACAAGGGATAGGGAGACGTGGAGATCCATGATCGCCTACGTCCTGAAGGGACAGGGCACATAGAAGAAGAAGAAGGAAAAGCGCAGCATTACAAGCCATATCAAGAAATTCTACAAAGCTTCATTTCATTGTGAAATAAGAGACCAAGACAAACCATGGGCTCCTCGTGTCTGTTGCCTTATAGTGGGTTATCCGTTCTAGTGAAGAGTAGTTGTATGTTGTTACAGATTAACGGAATTTGGTTTCGTTGTAGATAGCCCTCTATAAGTCATAAAAAGGTTAAAAATCAAGAAAAGCAAATTGAGTTTAGACATAACATTTTATATATACACATATCAATTAAGGTTTTTACATTTAAATTAATCCTTTAAATATGGGTCCAACGGACGTTAAAATGTTCATGGCAATAAATGCTGAAAAGAGAGTTTTTGCGTATGAATGTAGGAGTGTTGTAAATTAGGAATGTCTTTGATGTATCCGCTCCTTTGGTCGGTAAGTAGTTTTGAAACAGCGAAGAATAAGATGATAGGAGAAGGAGGCGAGCGTAGTAATTCGCTTGACGTCGGTCAAGGGAATTACTAATTACACTCGTCTCTCTCGAGTCTGTGTGTGTGTGTCTGTCTGGGTCTGTCTGTCTGGCGATGCTTTCTGTATCGGCTTTTTATATTGTCTATCTGGATCCCAGCAGATCATTTGGGAATTCACGCTTGTATTTGATTCTGGGCTTCCCATTGGCCGATAAATGAAGTTCGCGTAGGCTCGCGAACTGGAATTTGATATTTAATTAATTCTTAGTTTTCTACCGGAACATCTGCGTCGAGCCGGCTGCGCACCGACGAGTTTTGGTCATTTGCTTTTTGGTCGTGAGAGTACAAACATCCGGTCCCTCGCTTTGCTCGGTATCACCACAGCCTTACGTGTGTGAAGACGTTGAGTACATGGCATGGAAGAAAAAATGTTCACATGAAGTTTGGTGTGCCAATGATTTGGCGTGAGCAGAAAGACCATTCTAATGATTGCTATTTCTGTCAGCAAGACTATACGGGCTGTACTACAGCAGAGAAAAAGAAACACATTGCTTACCCAAATTTGCAATCAGCAATGCGCCCAGTTGAGCACTCAAAAGATTTACCTGTACCAAAATCCCCAGATCAAGAAATGTGGAGTTCCAATAGTGAAGATGAACATTCCAGTGATGAAACAACAGAACTTTTTGATTCAGAAACCAATACCATTTTCTCAAGAGGCTTTAAATAACTTATGTAGAGATCTCTATTTAACGAAAGACAAAAGTGAGCTTCTGGCGTCAAGGCTTAAAGAATATAATCTTCTTAAAGAAGGAATGAAGATAAGGTTTTACAGAAAGCGTGCACAAAAACTGCATGCTTTGTTTACAATAAAAGATGGCCTATGCTTCTGTAATGACATCCCTAAACTTTTTGAACAACTGGAAATACCATATGATAATAACAACTGGCGACTTTTCTTAGATGCATCCAAAGAAAGCATTAAAGCTGTTTTGTTACACAACGGTAAAACTCTGCCATCTGTTCCTATAGCTTACAGTGCAACTATGAAAGAATCCTATGAAAATTTTAAAACAATTTTAACGAGCAGACAATATAATAACCATAAATGGCATTTCTGTGCAGATTTCAAGGTTATATCCATGCTTACTGGCTTGCAGCTTGGTTATCATAAATGTTGCTGCTTCCTGTGCTTATGGGACCCCAGAGCGAGAACTGAACATTATGTACGCAAGGATTGGCCTGTTAGAGATTAAACTGAGCAAGGAAAGCATAATATCAAGCACAAACCACTTCTGCAATGTGATAGAATGGATTTGCCTCGTTTGCATATTAAACTTGGTTTGTTTAAGCAATTTGTGAAGGCCCTAGATAAGGATTCCTTTGCCTTTGCATGTCTTGTAGAAAGGTTCCCTTCCCTAAGTCAAGCTAAAATAAAAGTGGGTATCTTCATAGGTCCTCAAATTCAAAAAAATGTACTTGATGAAACCTTCAACAAACATCTGATCTACTGCATCATTATCATGATATGGGATGTAACATGTCTGTAACATGTCTGTAACATGGAATGTAACATGTCTGTAACATGGAATGTAACATGTCTCTAAAATTTCGTGTTCTCTGCTCTCCTTTGGATTTTTTTGCGGAGAATCTTGGTGATGTGAGGGATGAACATGGCGAGAGATTCCATCAGGATATTTCAGTGATGGAGAAACGTTTGAAAGGAAAATGGAATCCCGGAATGTTGGCAGATATGAAAAGAGAGGACGACACTATACACAAAAAGGTTAAGAGGATAAATGTTGTTTAAACTGACAATTCTGTTTTTTTATCCATAACCAATAATAATAAATATGATTTATAGTACATGAAAACGCTGCCTAATCTAGAGAAATAAAGGTCAGATTTGGTATCAAGATTCTTTTCTTAGACCGAAACAGGTCTTATGTTGCATATACTTTTTAAAAACTTTAATTTTGTTAGACAGTGTAATTAGCAATGCGTTTATATTATATGTAAATAGATGCATTCTGTCAGTTGCGGATGTATTCCTGATTATTTCACGTCTTTGTAAATTAAATGCTGTGATTATGAGAATTAACTGGAGGGACAATTAGTTGTTAAATCTACGGTCGACAGTGTAGAAGGCGTCTAACCCTGGGAGGACAGAAGATGGCAGTCGTTTAGAAAAAATATATACAAGAAAGAAAAGAAAGTATACATTTAATTTTACAAACATTTCTTTTTGTGTGCGTGTTTAGAATTATAAGCCTAACCGTTGGCGTTGCCCTATTATAAATATTGTGATTATTGTGAATGAATTAAAAAAGTTATGAATGAATTAGTTTAATACATTTTTTGCAAACTCGTAAATTTTAATGCTTCCAAAACGAAGCTGCTATCAATTAACCATCATAGACAATCGCTCCTATTCGATATTCACAAGTTTCAAGGTTGCAGTTCTTACAATAGTGCAGAAAATCGATAATATATATATATATATATATATATATATATATATATATAAAAGGCAAGATGTTTGTGTGTGTGTCTGTTTATCTGCCTGTATGTCTGTATTTTTTTCAGCCCTTTTATTATAGTTTTTGCTTCGGGTTTAGCTCTAAGTAGGTATAATTGTAGTTCTTAGTCTCAGCCATGATACCATTTACTCAGAGGACTTATTTAGCCTTCAAAATTCAGTTTACGACGAAAAAAAAACTTATTTTGTTATCGATACCAGGAAATCAAAATTTGACTTACATCCATTCATTTTTCTTTCAGTCTACGGTTTCGCTTTAACTGGAAACAACTATTGCTTTTTAGTCTTTCGTGCCAACGTCCAAAGAGTCTGAGCTCCAGGACCATGGATTAGTTTTAAAGCTTTCATTACACCCGAGCAACGCCGGGCTATACTGGTAGTATATATATATATATATATATATATATATATATATATATATATATATATATATATATATATTGGTGCGATTGCTAAATTGTCGCAATTATTTTATTATTTCAAATATTCTTTAGGCTGAGTCTGAGCTCCAGGACCATGGATTTGCTTTAAAACTTTCCGAGCAACGCCGGGCTATACTGCTAGTAAGTTATAAATGGGAATCTTACATAGTACTTAAATATAGTGCCTAATGATAATGACAGTGTTATTGTCTTATTCTAAATCATAAATGTAAACATTATAAATTCTTTAGATATAATAATGCCTGGTAATAAAGTGAGCAACTGCATTGATTTTAATCATGAATAGAAACATTATAATATCCTTGGATATAATACATGATGATAATGACAGTTTCATTGCATCGTTTCGAATTATAAATAGGAATATTATAATGTCTCTAGGTATAATGCTTGATGATAATGATAGTGGAATTTTATTGTTGCTAATTTATGAATAAAAACATTATAAAGTCTTTAGAGATAAGACCTGAGGAATAAAACTTGAAAGATATTTTTATATAATTCTTAACTACCCTATGATCTTAAATTGCTTTCTGTGGTAGACTGGTTGCCAGCCAAGGCTATAGAACTCTGTCCTATTATTTAACCCATAACTGGAAGGAAGAGACGGATTAATACCTTTCCCAAGGGTATTTGTGCGTAAGTGAATGCAAGGAATTCAACTAGAATTCGAACTCGGCTCCCCGATTTGTCGTTCCGAGTCGATATCCACTGCACCACAACGCACATCTACTGCGGAATAATTTTCTGCCCAGTCAGTCATGTCTCTTACGAGACATGATCGCCCAAAGCGTGTATCACGTATGGCACTTAACTGACTGATGATCTTAAATATTTAGGACAATTTTGTCCAAAATCTAATGTTTTATAGAATTTTATATACTTTAGCATCAAATTTGTTATAGTTATTGCTCTTATTTTTTGATAATGTCATGTATGGACGTCCATATTTAAAAAATAGGCAAGTTTATTCACACACACCAACATACATACACACATACAAGCACACACAGACAAATTCAAAATTATTTTTGCAATATTGCAGTTGTATGAATTGTACTAAGCTTTTCCACTTATAAATATTAAATTTTCTTCATTTTTCGTCCGGCGGGGGTTGATGACGCCGGTTCTTAGAACCTGTAGAAATGGCTATTCCTCAAATGTAAAATATTGTATTTACACATGATATATATAAAATTACAAACATCATTTTTAGTGGATACCTGTGTTTGAAAAACGAAGCCTTGTTTTTTTTTGTTTTTTTTTTAATTTTAGACATTATGTATTACGTCTAACAGCCTGCACAACCGAGAAGATTTAATACAGACAATGTCCTCCAGCAGGTTTCGGACCTGTGTTCCCCTTTGTGAGGGGAAACCAACGTTTGATTCGCGGAATACTTTAGTCCGCTCAGCAACAGAAAATGTCACCGCATTCCGGCAAGTTTATTTTACCCTTTTATTTTTTGACCTTTTTGCTCTTGGTAAACTGTGACGACAGGTTTTATAGATCATTTCAAACAGTTCGAGATAATTTCAAACAGTTCGGGATAATTTTTAAGTGTGAACTTGTGGAATCAACTAGTTTAGCCTAAAATGTTTTACGTTTTAATTTTCTTACTTCCTTCCGAAGTACAAGTCAACATGTATAAATTATCTGTCTCGTCCCAGGAGCTCCATCTCCAAAAGAGTATCGCCTCTTTGATTATATGACCATATAACGGACTACCATTTAGATAACCTATGACTGTATAATAGACAACCATTTAGATAGCATATCAGTTTAATGGACCACCAAAAAGAGAACATATGACTGCAGAATTTAATGCAGAAAATGCCATTAATGACAAGATTTATTATAGATAAAATTCAAGTATAATTTATCGAGCGATATCATAATTATCTTTTTGTTTTCCTTTCGGAATATGAGTCTTTCTTTTATATTTTTTCTTATTATTTACAAGACGAAAATACATGTCATTGCACCATGATTGCCATTCGGTTGACATTAAAACAAAATGAATTGGATATAAATCTATCTTTGGTTGAAAATCTCTCGAACAAAGGACAATAAAAAGTCGGGTATTAAAGAAGAAATCACCCCAGAGTAAATAAATCTGCACGACACTCAATTTGGAAAAGATTATTTGATAACCAATTTACTGTTAATTTGAAAACATGTTCAGACGCGAATCTTATTTGTCTTTTAGGATTTACTAAGCATAGCTTAATTTTAATACAAAGGTACATCGATGAGGACTGAACTCATTACTACTGTTAAATTCTGCTTGCAGGCCTTTATTCCATAATGACGTGTCCTATTATTATTATAATGTTGTCATTTTTCATCATTTTTATTTCTACTATGGTCGCACTACCAACCAAGTCTGCAAGAAGACCTAAGGCAGGTAGTGGTGTGTTGTTATGACTCCATTTCATGTTTTTCCATATCTCTCTAACATCTCTAGCGTTAAATAGACAAAGTTCTCCTTAGTGTGTGGGCTGTACTGAACAAGACAATTTTTTGTATATCTCTTAAGCTGGGGTTTCCAGGGATTCTTTCAATGTGTTGTTTTGTTCCATTTTTTTATCATTCAAAGTGCACCTACTATCACTGGCACGATTCTTGTTTTCAATTTCCCCATTTTTTTTCTGTTTCAATTTCCAGATCTTTATATTTTGACAGTTTTTTGAATTTCTTTTTTTGCTATGTTACAATCCGCTGGACAATTAATAGGCAAGTTTTCTCTTTCTGTTTTTTAACAATATTGTCCGGCCTATTTACTTCAATTTTTCTGTCTGTGTAGATGGTGTAATCCCATAGAATGGTGACATCTACTATTTCTGTAACCGGTGCTGGGTGATGTTCATACCAGTGTTTGTTTACAGATTTTCCATAATGTTTGCACATTGTCTAATGTAAATAATGTCCCACTCTATTGTGGCGATTTTTATATTCATTTGGGGCAAGCACAGAACAGCCTGAGATTAGGTGGTATATTGTTTCTTGGTGTTTATCACAAAATCTGCATTTTGGATCCATATTATTATGCATAATATTTGCCTGAAAGTTTCTCGTGAAAAGACTTTGGTCTTGTGCTGCAAGAATAAAGCCTTCAGTTTCAGACTTTAATCCAGATGAACGTAACCATCGATGAGTATTAACTTTGTCAACATTGGATTTATTGGCACGTTCTGGATATTGGCCATGCAGAGGTTTGTCTTACCAGCGTTGTTTCATCTGTTCAAGAGATTTATCCTTGGCTTTCATTTTCATATTTTTTGCCGCAATAGTTGGTTCTTGGCTTCTGTTTTGCTTTTCTACAGAATCTACTAAATGTAAATCTTGTTTGTATTTACTACCTTCTTTCATTATTGAATATTTTTTCTTTCTATTTTCATGTTGTTTGACTATTATTATTATTATTATTATTATTATTTAACAGTCCAGTGTGTGAAAGCAGGATTGTAACATTCAATACTTCAAAAAGAAAACCTGTAATCGAGATGAATATGTATTCTCACCAGTAACGATCAATATTAGTAGTAACAAAGTAGCTGAGCGACTATTGGGTCTCCTGTTTACACAAGACCTCAAGTGGAACTTATACGAGTATTCGATAACGACTATGGAAAAATGGTCGGCTCCTTTGAGCACTTCAAAAAGTACCTGACATCACCAACCATGCTCTAAATTTACAAGAGCAAAAATGGTGCATTGCTATCATATTTGACCAGGTGATGCCCAATCCTCTTTTTTCAGCCTCGTACAACCGTTGACGTGGACCTGCAAGCGATGGATTACTTGTTATTCTCTATTTCCATCGAAAATGTTCTGACGCTCTCGTTCCACCAGTCCAGACAATCATAGCTAAGACCAACTCTGCTATATACTCAAGAACGAACATTGCTCATTTCCTTCGTATTCTACTGGTAAGAGGGGGAGGTACCATTCGGATAGCATTTTCCTAAGAACTGCTGCTTTGTGCATTAAAGTTCCGAGAGGATGCTTCCTTGAAAGCTACAATCTTAAACTACTGTTAACCGTTATCTATCCTACGCATTTCAGAAATATACAATTCTTATATCTATAAAAAAAACATTCAGTAACCCTCTACCATGAGTGTCTCTTGAGTTTTGCATTGAGTGAACAATAGTATGAAAAATTAAGCCTCAGTTTGGGGCACCCAGTGAAGAACAAACTCAGCAGTAAAGGTCAGCGAGAGTGGCTCATTAACCATTACTCTAATCTAGTTCATTTGTTGACAGAAATTAACACCGTCAATGCTTATCTTAAAAAATAAGAATCATGTTTCATATTATGAAAGGGAGTCCATTGATATTCACAAAAAAACTTTGATCATAAATGAAATTTACTCAGGCTCTGCTGAAATGCCTCATCAAATTTGATATCGAAATTTAGATTTACTTCTGAAGCAAGAAAAATGGGTTTAATGTGACATTAGCGAAACGGGCAGCATTGTTTTAACATGCGACCTTTACTTCCATGTTTATTTTCACAAAAAAATGGATTCATTACGAAAGTAGAAAACAAAAGAAGATCGTAGTTAGACGCAGGAGATCACTGGAGAAAAATCCCTGTGCCTGGTTGAACTCAAAACATATAATAATAAATTGCTGGAGAATTTGTTTCTTCCCAATGCCATAATGAGCAATTGGCTTAGTTGAATGACAAATCTGAACAGCAGTAGGGAGATCTTTCTCGGTAAAGGCGTCCACAGTTTGTAGATGCAATTTAAAAAAATTTTTTTTTATAAGCGTTTCACCCCGAGCAAGGCATGTCACTGCCACTACTGTGCAGGGGGCTACGTAGAATGGAGAAAGGCTGATTAAATATAGGAAATGACAGAGGGTGGGTGATAGGCGGGTAAGGATACCGAGAATGAGGGTTGGGTAGATGAGAGTGTTCTGAGAATTGTTGGGAGTTAGTGTGATAGGAGGTGTCTATTGACCCTACATTTAAACACCTGGAGATTGTAACTGTCGGGAAAGCAGACTTGTGGAAGGGAGTTCCACAGGCGGGAAGCGCGAGAAAAGAAGCTGTTGGAGTAGAATTTACGGTTACATCTTATTTGTTTAACTGTAAAAGAGTGGGACCTAGTTGCTAATCTAGTATCTCGTGTACAGTAACACTGTGAGTGCTTCTCCCACTTATGGTTGATTTGTTTGATTCTTTACCTTCAGTATATCATTCGTCTCGCCCGATGTATCCTAATCTTAAAAAAAGCTAAAGAAATCAAACAATTCTTGGGGTACACTTTGAATAGAAAATTTCATAGTGTAAGCCACACTTTAAAATAATTTATTTACTCATTTCGAAGAAAATTTGAAATCGACCTCATATCAAAGTATTTTTTTCTCGAAACTATAAAATAACCCCTTTGCATTATTATTATAGTTATCTTGTCTTTTTTTGCACGTTTTTTCGTTTTCAACCTGATATCTCGCATTATGGACGTTCTTCATCAAGTCGCACGACCTGAAACAGAGTTTTTTAGCGGATTACAGCCATAGCACGTTGAAGCACCGGTTCTCGCAAGATCACCGAAGTTAAGCAATATCGAGCCTGGTCAGTACCTCTATGGGTGACCGTTTGAGAATACCAGGTGCTGTAAGCTTGGGTTTGCCTGGGTTATAATGCATAACGGCTATCAATTGGAAATCGAAGAGCCAAGTTCCAATTCCAATCGGGTTCTTCATATTCAATTACGCTCAAATACCATTGGAAAAGGCATGGATCCATCTCTTCTCTCCCACCATTTATGGTTTAATTAGTAGGACCTGTGTTAATAAATCGTTATTATTTCCAAAATATTCATAAAATGTTTTTCGGTTTTAAATAACTGGTCAAATATTTACTAGCCGTAAAACACAAATTAATCAATCAATAGAACTGTTAGCAGAATGTTTACAGCTCCATGCATAGTTTTATTCGCCCTCACTCAATGTAGAACTTTATGTTCGCTTTAGTGTTGACAGGGATTTATAGTGACCCCACAATTTCAACGTTCTAGCCGGAATTTCAATCCGAGATTCGGTGTATTTATTGATACTTGTTAATCTAGACATTATAGTCACCAACAACAGCCACCTCAATGAGGAGGAGACATTTTCTTGTTTTTTCGCTACTGAACCTGTTTTTTTTGTGTGATATAAGGGTGGATACAAGTATTGAGATTCAATCCATTTTGAGGGGCAAATTGAAATTTCGGGCCTCACAACTAGTGAAGCTCTTTACAGGATTTTGGTAATGGAAGTAAAAAAAAATATTGGATTTGACATATCCTCTGAAATAAAAGTGGTCACTTGTTCTTTAAAGTAAAAGTGGTCACTTATTTCCTGAAATAAAAGTGGTCACTTATTTCTTGAAATAAAAGTGGTCACTTGTTCTTTAAAATAAAAGTTGTCACTTGTTCTTTAAAATAAAAGTTGTCACATGTTCTTTAAAATAAAAGTTGTCACTTATTCTTTAAAATAAAAGTGATCACTTATTTCCTGAAATAAAAGTGGTCACTTGTTCTTTAAAATAAAAGTGGTCACTTATTTCCTGAAATAAATGTGGTCACTTGTTCCCTGAAATAAAAGTGGTCACTTGTTCTTTAAAATAAAAGTTGGTCACTTGTTCTTTAAAATAAAAGTGGTCACTTGTTCTTTAAAGTAAAAGTGGTCACTTATTTCCTGAAATAAAAGTGGTCACTTGTTCTTTAAAATAAATGTGGTCACTTATTTTCTGAAATAAAAGTGGTCACTTGTTCCCTGAAATAAAAGTGGTCACTTGTTCTTTAAAATAAAAGTTGTCACTTATTCTTTAAAATAAAAGTGGTCACTTATTTCCTGAAACAAAAGTGGTCACTTGTTCTTTAAAGTAAAAGTGGTCACTTGTTCCCTGAAATAAAAGTGGTCACTTGTTCTTTAAAATAAAAGTGGTCACTTATTTCCTGAAATAAAAGTGGTCACTTGTTCTTTAAAGTAAAAGTGGTCACTTATTTCCTGAAATAAAAGTGGTCACTTGTTCCTTGAAATAAAAGTGGTCACTTGTTCTTTAAAGTAAAAGTGGTCACTTATTTCCTGAAATAAAAGTGGTCACTTGTTCTCTGAAATAAAAGTGGTCACTTGTTCTTTAAAATAAAAGTGGTCACTTATTTCTAGAAATAAAAGTGGTTACTTATTTTCTGAAATAAAAGTGGTCACTTGTTCTTTAAAATAAAAGTGTCACTTGTTCTTTAAAATAAAAGTGGTCACTTATTTCCTGAAATAAAAGTGGTCACTTGTTCCCTGAAATAAAAGTGGTCACTTGTTCTTTAAAATAAATGTGGTCACATATTTCTTGAAATAAATGTTGTCACTTGTTCTTTAAAGTAAAAGTGGTCACTTATTTCCTGAAATAAAAGTGGTCACTTGTTCCTTGAAATAAAAGTGGTCACTTGTTCTTTAAAGTAAAAGTGGTCACTTATTTCCTGAAATAAAAGTGGTCACTTGTTCTCTGAAATAAAAGTGGTCACTTGTTCTTTAAAATAAAAGTGGTCACTTATTTCTAGAAATAAAAGTGGTTACTTATTTTCTGAAATAAAAGTGGTCACTTGTTCTTTAAAATAAAAGTGGTCACTTGTTCTTTAAAATAAAAGTGGTCACTTATTTCCTGAAATAAAAGTGGTCACTTATTTCCTGAAATAAAAGTGGTCACTTGTTCTTTAAAATAAAAGTGGTCACTTGTTCCCTGAAATAAAAGTGGTCACTTGTTCTTTAAAATAAAAGTGGTCACTTATTTTCTGAAATAAAAGTGGTCACTTGTTCCCTGAAATAAATGTGGTCACTTGTTCTTTAAAATAAAAGTGGTCACATATTTCCTGAAATAAAAGTTGTCACTTGTTCTTTAAAATAAAAGTGGTAACTTATTTCCTGAAATAAAAGTGGTCACTTGTTCCCTGAAATAAATCCTAGATTTGAACGATCATCGATTATGAGGCTTTTAAATACAAAGTAAAAATGAGAGCGGCTAATTGCAGGATTCAAAAACCGAGAAAAGCTAGACTCATTGTTTGACACACGATATAGAGCATTACATAAGCTTGAATAAAAATAGAAAATCTTTCTCTCTCTCTCACTCGATTTCCCATTGATTAGAAAACGAAGATAATTTTTATACTGCCAGATATATGAAGACCGATAGATGGTATAGATATCACATCTTGAAGGTACCATAATCTAAATGACCTTAAATCTGTTACCAATATGCATAGAAGAAGGAAAGAAAAGACAAGTTAATTTGATTTTTTGTTTCTGCTCTGAGAATAACATTCAAGATTTCTTCACGTAATTGTCTATTACAAATTCAATAAAATATTTACTTGTCCTTGCGTATGGATATGTGGGTAATGTAACAGATATCGGCACGGACATAAGAAACAGCCAGCCGAGTTCAATATTCCGGGATTGTCTGTTGCGTTTACTTTCAGACTAATGCCTATGGAAAAGGCATGAATCTGTCTTCTCTACCCCTAGAATTAAATTAAGTAACAAAGTTGACTGAATTCTCTCGCATTTTTTTTTGTGAATGTTTTATATATAGAGAAAAAGACAGAACTCCTGCCTGCTCGGGCTATCCTTTACATTTACAAGAGCCAGATGAGGCCAAAAATGAAGTACTATTGTCATATTTGGGCAGGAGCTGCTCACTAGGGCGGGTCAATTTTGGAATCGTGATATTGCACTCAATTTGAAAGTTGGGGTTTGATATGATAATTAATGACACAAAATATTTTTCCAAATATCTACCGTTTTTCGAAGAAACGAATTGAAAGATTACGTGTGGGTTCAATATCGTCGCATTAGCATTTAATTCCGGTGATCAATGAGAATCTTAAAGCACATTTTTTTTTTAATCGTGTCAACCTAAGCAAGGCATTCCACTGCCACTATAGCGCAGGGGGTTAAATAGAGGGATTGGGTATAGGAAATGTCAGAAGGAGGGTGATAGACGACTTAGGATGTACATAGGGAGAGAGTTGGAGAGAGTGGGAGTGAGTTAGTGTGTTAGGAGGTGTCTATTGACCTTACATTTAAACTCCTGGAGGTTGTAGCCGTCGGGGAAGCAAGCATGCGGTAGGGAATTCCACAGGCAGGGAAGTGCGAGGAAAGAAGCTGTTGGAGTCGAAATTGCGGTTACATTTCATCGGTTTCACTGTAAAAGGGTGGGACCTAGTTGCCAATCTAGTATCTCGTGCAAATTCACACCTAGAGGGCACCAGTGATTTAAGTTCGTCAAAGCAGAAGCCATGATAGTATTTATAGAAGAGGCACAGGGATGTCACGTCCCGCCGGTGAGAGAGATACTGCAGGCGGTCAAACAAGTCGGTATCAATCACATTACAGATTCTTCGCTGTATTTTGTCAAGAACCCCGAGGAGAATAGAAGGGGCACCCAACCAGATGTGGTAGCAGTACTCAATACACGGGTGGATGGTGGATTTAGATAATTGCAGGATAGATTCAGGCGGAAAGAATTTCCGGGCCATGCACAGAGAGCCGACTTTCATAGCTGCGGATTTAGCAATGGATTCGACGTAGTCATTCCACTTGAGGTCCGCTGAGAGTGTCACGCCAAGCAGACGTAGTGATTTACTCTCTGGGAGGCAAGCCTGTTCCATGCTAATGGGAGGGAGGTGCGGTTGTCTGTGGTGGTTAATTGACAGCAGCTTCGTTTTGGAAGAATTGAATGTTACGAGCCATTTCCTACCCCAATCCACCACGGATTGGAGGTCCTTCTCAAGCTCGGCAGCGAGGTTCGCCTTGTCACCAACACCAGATTTTTGATCGAGGCGAGAGTAAACTGTGGTATCATCAGCGTACATGCCTACTTGTGATCTTATCGTATCGGGGAGATCATTGATATAGATTAGAAAGAGCGTAGGACCTAGGATAGAGCCCTGGGGTACACCCGCGTTTGTAGGGTAGTTCTGGGAGGCATGTCCGTTTAATACCACCTTCAGTGTGCGGTTAGAGAGGAATGACCGGATTAAGTCCAACAAAAGTCCAGTTATGCCATAGCTTCGCAGTTTCCGTAGAAGGCCGCACAATTCTTCAAAAACTATGATTGAGATTCCATCTCCACCACTCGCTTTGTGAGGGTCCAGTTTTGAGATTATGCTAGAAATCAGTGAGTGAACGTCATTTAATTGGGCCTCAGTTCTAGATTGGAAATCGGGTGCATGGATTCCAGACGAATCCAGAGTGGAATTGGTCGAGAATCTATGGGCAAAGCATTCGGCCTTGTCCGCTGAGGAGGTGAGGACCTCAAACTCGTTTATTAGTGGGGGTATTGAGGACTTACTCTTGCTAAGCACGCGTTTGCAGAGGCGCCAGTTGTCTTTGGTACCGAACTTGGAGGATGCTACTTATAAATTTTATAATTTACCGAAGCTTTATAAATTCTATATGGACAAGATGCATGGCTAAAATACATTATTACTGTTTATATTTGCTCCATCGAATATTATCATTTCTTTCAAAGGGAATTAACAATGAACAATTTAACTATATTATGATGTAACATGTCATAAACTGCAGTAATTTTAGTCTTATTTTCAATAAACAATGCAAATTTAAAACTTTTTTTCTTATAGTTTGTATCCAGCAGTATTATGGTGTCATCTACACTTTTATCTATGGCTTACGGCCTATCACGTTCAATACACCGGTTCTCGCTCGATCACGGAAGTTAAGCAACGTTGAGCCTGGTCAGTACTTAGATGGGTGACCACTTGGGAATACCAGGTGCTGTAGACGTTTAGTGAAGGATGTGCGTTGTGGAGCATTGGATATCGTCTCGGAAAGAGAAATCGGCGAGCCGAGTTCGAATTCCAGTTGAATATCCTGCATTCAATTAAGTACTGATACCTTTGGGAAAGGTATTAATCTTTCCCTCCAGTTATGGGTTAAATAACAAGAATAAATCCTAATGAATCTTGATACTCGAAAAGAAAAAAGTATTACTAGACACAAAACTTATATAAAAACAACAATAAATTGTTGAAAGAAAAAAGTATTACCAGCAATAAATAAATAAAATTTAGTTGGCAATAAATGACCCGCCGAGGTTGATATGCCATAAAACAACCAACCAACACTTTTATCTATTTTAAAAAATAATTATGATCTAACATATCTTATTCATTGAGTAGCCTTTTTGTAATCTTTTAAAAAGTTTTACACAGTTTTTCGAATCCAGAAAAAAGGGATATTTTGCTTGTAGTGATTTATAATTAGAATTCTGGTTTGGATATTTTTTCTGTTCAATGTACCTAATAAAAAAGATATCAACTTTATGTTTGGTTTGTTCTTAAAATAGCAAACTTTTGAAGTCAGTTTGCAATCAAAACCTGCAAAAATTAGGTATTTCTATACCTTTTTGAAGACGATCTTTAAAACTAAATGCTTAATAATTAGTAAAATCTATGAATTTAATTTTTGTTGTCACTATTTATCGCATTAAACTCTAGCACTCTAGCATTCATGACTAGTGCAATGATGATTTTTATTGTAAAAGTGAAAAACCAACCTTTGTTCTACTGAGCAGTTCTCGCTTTCCAGTTTTGGTAGAATTCAAAAACGTCTCCGTGTCCTTTTGTGGGTGAAAAATAATTTTCCACTCTCCAACCACTCTCCCTCTCTCAGGCGGGATGTGGCAAACCTCACACTGCTCTAGCAATACTTTTATGGAAAGTGCTCGGACGAGTTGCATTTCTTGGTTACGCCAGGACTAAACTTCACCACTAGAATCAACTATGCCACTTCCATCGTAGCAAATCGCCCTCATTCCTCCGTGTTCCATTAGTGAGAAGTAAGTTCTACTCGCCAACCACCTCTCTGAAACAGAGTCTCAAGATGATGTTTCCCCAATCGCCCTCATTCCCTCCGTGTTCCATTAGTGAGAAGTAAGTTCTACTCGCCAACCACCTCTCTGTGAAACAGAGTCTCAAGATGATGTTTCCCCAATCGCCCCCCTCATTCCCTCCGTGTTCCATTAGTGAGAAGTAAGTTCTACTCAACCACCTCTCTGTGAAACAGAGTCTCAAGATGATGTTTCCCCAATCGCCCTCTCATTCCCTCCTGTGTTCCATTAGTGAGAAGTAAGTTCTACTCGCCAACCACCTCTCTGTGAAACAGAGTCTCAAGATGATGTTTCCCAATCGCCCTCATTCCCTCCGTGTTCCATTAGTGAGAAGTAAGTTCTACTCGCCAACCACCTCTCTGTGAAACAGAGTCTCAAGATGATGTTTCCCCAATCGCCCTCATTCCCTCCGTGTTCCATTAGTGAGAAGTAAGTTCTACTCGCCAACCACCTCTGTGAAACAGAGTCTCAAGATGATGTTTCCTCAATCGCTCTCATTCCCTCCGTGTTCCATTAGTGAGAAGTAAGTTCTACTCGCCAACCACCTCTCTGTGAAACGGAGTCTCAAGATGATGTTTCCCCAATCGCCCTCATTCCCCTCCGTGTTCCATTAGTGAGAAGTAAGTTCACTGCCAACCACCTCTCTGTGAAACAGAGTCTCAAGATGATGTTTCCCTCAATCGCCCTCATTCCCTCCGTGTTCCATTAGTGAGAAGTAAGTTCTACTTCGCCAACCACCTCTCTGTGAAACAGAGTCTCAAGATGATGTTTCCCCAATCGCCCTCATTCTCCGTGTTCCATTAGTGAGAAGTAAGTTCTACTGCCAACCACCTCTCTGTGAAACAGAGTCTCAAGATGATGTTTCCCCAATCGCCCTCATTCCCTCCGTGTTCCATTAGTGAGAAGTAAGTTCTACTCGGCTAACCACCTCTCTGTGAAACAGAGTCTCAAGATGATGTTTCCCCAATCGCCCTCATTCCCTCCGTGTTCCATTAGTGAGAAGTAAGTTCTACTCTGCCAACCACCTCTCTGTGAAACAGAGTCTCAAGATGATGTTTCCCCAATCGCCCTCATTCCCTCCGTGTTCCATTAGTGAGAAGTAAGTTCTACTGCCAACCACCTCTCTGTGAAACAGAGTCTCAAGATGATGTTTCCCCAATCATTACAATCTTAACCTGTTCAAGTTCTTATCTTCCCAACCTGTTTGCATAAACTGTGTTTCTTACTCTAAATCTCTACCTTGGATGAACCTGGCCTTTGTACAGAGTGAGCCTCACAAAAAAAAAAAAAAAAAAAATGAAAAAAAAAAAAATAGAAAAGTCGAGAGAGAAGCGGATGAAATATAGATAATCCTCTGCTCAGTCAATCATGTCTCTTTCGAGACATGATCGCCCTAACGTGTATCACGTATGGCACTTAACTGATTGAGTGATTCTCTGTCATACAGACATTACGGCACAATCTAATTTAAAACATCTAATTATACCCTTGGGCAAATTAATTGACACAACTGCTTTAGTTTCTTTTGTTTCACCATACAATCAGTTTTAGACCCACTGTAGTAATCGGGTGTAATCGATTTTTATTTTTTCTTTAGATTAGGTCATATTCAATGCTGTGCGTTAATATGAACTTATTTCCGGGGTGTATGATGAAATTTGTTTAGCCTTGAAAAATATTGTATCACGACCAAACACTATTGTGTCGACTGACGATTAGTTGTTATATGGCCATTGTCTGCGATGGACATTACTCCAAGATATTGTTGGTGTCAGTCTTTCAACTGTCAGTCTTGTCATCAAGGCGAAGAAACAAACTGAATCCATCAGTCCAAAACGTAAAGGAAAATGCGATCGTAAGAGAAAACCATCATCAAGAGACGCCGTATACACGATCAGAAAAAGTGTGAAAAATTTTATGAAAACATAATTCGTTTTGTTTCAATTAATTTGTACAATGGCGTAGTTTTAACGAGAATAGCCAGCGGTAGTTATTTCTGTTTTCTTGCCTGTTTCGTTGTTATCTTCAAGGGAGTGAAATGTCAAGGAAGGTTTATTTTAATACGCATTATTCATGGTTACATACATAGGGTTCCAGAAACAAGTCAATTTTATCGGTACTTCTTTGGTACGCCTCAGATAGCGGGGGTTAACTGCAATGATGCGCCTTTGGGTGCAAGATGGGGTTATTGCTTGAAAGTGGGTTCCTTAGAACTAGACATTTTTTTTTTTTTTGGCTTTTTACTAAAAGAACATCATTGATTTTATAGATTTCGATCAGTTATTGGTCAGAGAAAGTGAAAAGAAAGTGAAAAGAAAGTGAAAGGAAAGTGAAAAGAAAGTGAAAAGAAAGTGAAAGGAAAGTGAAAGGAAAGTGAAAAGAAAGTGAAAGGAAAGTGAAAGGAAAGTGAAAAGAAAGTGAAAGGAAAGTGAAAAGAAAGTGAAAAGAAAGTGAAAGGAAAGTGAAAAGAAAGTGAAAGGAAAGTGAAAGGAAAGTGAAAAGAAAGTGAAAAGAAAGTGAAAGGAAAGTGAAAAGAAAGTGAAAAGAAAGTGAAAGGAAAGTGAAAAGAAAGTGAAAAGAAAGTGAAAGGAAAGTGAAAGGAAAGTGAAAAGAAAGTGAAAAGAAAGTGAAACGAAAGTGAAAGGAAAGTGAAAAGAAAGTGAAAAGAAATGACTACAAGAAAACTGAATGCATGATAATCAGTATAAAGCGGAGCCAAAAATGTCAAATGGCAGAGACTAAAATGAAGCTGGTAAAGAAATTTAAATATCTGGCAAGTGTCCGAACAGAAGACGAAAAATACGACACTGAGATTCAAAGGTGTGTTGGTATGGCTAAGGATGCATTCCAGAAGTTGAATATAGTATTGAGAAACAGAAAGATGTTGCTGGAAACAAAGAAGAGAGTACTGGATTATTATGTGATGTCGGTCCTTCAATATGGCAGTGAATACTGGACAATCTCATCCAAGATGAACGAAAAATTTGAAACAATCGAAATGTGGTTCTACAGAAAGATGCTGAGGATACCATGGATGGAACATGTGAGCAACAACGAGGTTTTGGAGAGGATGGACTCTAAAACTGATACTCAACATCAGGAAAAGGCAGCTGAAGTTTTGAGACGTAGTGAGGAAAGACAGCTTGGAGAATCTAATACTTACGGGACGAATAGAAGGAAAGAGAGACAAACGAAGCAACACGTGGCATACTTGATACACTTGAGCAGATAGATAGTGGAGCAGGGTTTTGAGTGGTATAACAGGAGAAGGGTCGGTAAAAGCTACAAGGGACAGGGAGATGTGGAGGGCCATGACCACCTACGTCCTAAAACAGTCTGTTTTTCTCTTTATTTCTCATGAACCGCTCTCGTTTTTATCTTTTTCTCTCTATATAAAGGACTTAGATTTGAAAAAACATATATTTGTATCGTTTAATGTTTATAGCAACCAATCAATATTTGAAATAATAATCAATCAAAACTTACAAATAGGATTTCATACGTCAAACCTCGTTCAATAAAAAGCTAGAAAAATATCAAATGACGAAAGCGAGGACCTTACGCATCTAAACATAGACAATTTAAAATAACCAGACAATAATGTGTTAAAAATTAACCAATGAAAACAGAGAGCTTCTATACAAGATTTTAACTAATTAAATTACACTAATAAAATATATTATGAAAAGTATCAGGTCTCAAATAAAAAAAAATCTGAACAAAAGACAACAATTTTATTAGACTATTAAAAACAGTATAACACGACAATAACACATATTACGAAAAGATTTTGGGAATTGAATTTCCGGCTTTAAGTAAATCTTGATTTCGGGAGCCAATGAAGCGTGCGTCTTATTTATAGTCGCAAATGATATGATGACAAGGAAATGAACGTATTAGATTGTTTTTGAAGTCGTTTTTTTTCTCTTGAAAAATCTCGTAAAAACTTGGCGTGGACAAATGAGTCAACGAGAGACAAGGCGCGTCAAAGAGAGAAGTTGTGAAACTAGATTTTAGAAAGTTGTTAACAATCTTGAAAAAGCGGAAACTTTTGAGGTAACAAGTTTTGAATACAAACACTTGGACAATACATAAAAGCTGATATGCTATCAAGTTTTGTTTAAAATTATCAATGTAAGAAGTAAATATAGAACTTTTCACTTCAGTTATCCCAAATTGTATCTTAGCGGTCTTATTATTGAGAATTTTAGATCTAAATTATAAGGATTTTTAACATATTTCTGTCGTTATATAAACACAGCTTTTCTAAAGATAATAACAGAGATTGTCACAAATAGAAGAAAAATAAAGTGGTCCGAATGAATCAGTGTATTATAGTAACCTCGTTGCTAACATGTGCGTTGTGGTGCAGTGGATAAAGGCTCGGAACGAGAAATCGGAGAGCAGAGTTCGAATTACAGCTGAATTCCGTGCATTCACTTTTGCTGAAATAACCGTCTCTTCTCCCTCCAGCTATGGGTTAAATAAAAGGACTGATTGAGTTCTACAGCCTTGGTCGGCAAGCAGTCTACCGCAGACAGTAATGGCAACCTGCTGCGGGAAAAATCTTCTGATCAGTAAGTCGCCTAAGCGTGTGTCATGTGATGGTATTTATTTGGAAACTTGAACTCGGCTCCCCGATTCCAATTTCCATCTCGATATTCGTTACACTACCCTCACATTCTAATGTTACGGAAATTCCCCATTTAACAGTAAAAAAAAAACAAAAAAAAAAAACATCGCTGAACTGAAAATAGTAATTTTCAATTTTAAATACTAAAAACTTAGAAACAGTTGCACACGAGTTGGATTCCCTTTTCCCCACTTATAGAAAAGACATTGACGGATTATGTATTTGTGACCTAACAAGTAAAGACAGTGACAGTGTAGATATGGCACCCATAGGATAACGATAAGATTTAATACCGTTTATTAAATGATTGTTCGACTCATAAAATGGATCACTATCTCCAATGCATTAAGTGTGTTACTTTCTAAAAAGACATGGTCATATAATCTGTTGTTTAAATTCCTCGATGTTTCCCCTATGAATTTCTTGTAACAATCTTTACAGTGTATAGCGTAAATTCCTGCTTCAAGATTTAGGCTACTATTATTTGCATTATGACGCTTATTGATGTAGAAGTAATTGTAACAAATTTTACGTTCAGCTTAGATAAATACTTTTTAATCGTAGTTGTCATAGAGTTCGTCGGTCGAATAATGTACCTCGTTTTCGTTAGATTTGCTTGATTGGCTTATTCTTTTATACTCTCTATTATAATAAAGTCATTATATATATATATATATATATATATATATATATATATATATATATTGTCATCCGCAGACAGATCTGTTTCGCCGTATCACAGCTCATCAGTACGCTTAGACTCCGATTACTTTTTTACCCAGGATTGAAACCCGACCGAAATAGCGTCAGTCGGCGACTCTACCCCTGGGTAGTGTGCGAAAGTATTAGGACAGGGGTGATTTTCCTAAAAACCTCACTGAAATTCAAATACAGGGTGAAAAGCCAAGTAAATTGCTAATAAATATTGATTATTTAAAACTAGATGTAAAATGTATTAAAAAGAAGTTATATTTAATTTCTCCTATTTTCTGTTGAACAAGTTATTTTGAAACTACTCATTATTTTATTATTCTTGGATATGACTGACTTTTTTTCTTATCTGGGAACTAATACAAGCTGCTTGGCAGGAGATACCATTAGATACACTGAAGAAGCTTGTGATGTCAATGCCTGACAGAATGAAGGCTGTGATCAAAGTAAAAGGCTATTATACTAAATATTAAGTTTATTTTGTAACAATATTTTTCTTGTTAAAGCATTTGTTGAGTAAATCAAATGAAATTACTTTAATTAAACACTTTATTTTCTGTCAGTATCCTCATAAAAGATGAAATAGTTCTTGTCTTAATACTTTTGCACAGTACTATATATATATATATAATTGAAATAGATAGATCTTACAATAGCCCGGTTCTTACTCCTCCCTCTTCTTTTGAACAGGAGTAGAGGCTCATCTCTTGTTTTCTGTTTAGGTAGAGGTTCCAGGTTTTTTCATCTCCTCTGGTCTTAATAGCAAGCTCTTTCTAATATGTGCAGATGGTCGCAACGTCTCTTCATTCTGAAGGTACAGGGTTGGCAGTTTCCTGGTTGAGACTCCCGACTGGTAGTTAGGAGCCCGAACTCTTGCGTAGCGTCTTGAGAGGCTGATCAACAGTTGAATGATATCTGGGTTTTTTATAGTGCCATGTAGCGCATGGATGGGTGTCCCTGTAAGTGCTGCCGGAGGGTAACCCTGAGGCCACGTTATGTTGTAGTCTGCGCCAGTTTATTTCCTACACATTTTGCATTTGACGACTGACAGATACTACTACTCTACCACTCTTCTTATAAAAAAAACTCGAATTATGACATCACACGAAGTAAGAATTAAAAGTAAACCGGCTAAACAAAAATCATCTAAACCTGTTCTTTCTCAAACATCCGGGCTATACGTACTAATTTTTGTTGCATTGAATACTTCCTCCACGTAAACTCATCTGACATCTTAGCTCTCTGTGAAACTAACCTTAACCCTTCTATTCCTTCCTCTGATTTCTATATCCCTGGTTGTCTTCCTCCCTTGAGAAAGGACTCCAATGTCCATATGCATGGAATTCGCGTTTATGTCAGCAAACATCTCCCTCTAGCTACGGTGATTTTTCTTGAATCTCCAGATAATTCTTACATGTGCCTCCGTCTCTCTCTACTAAGCTCGGTTAGCTATCTTTTCTTATCATCCCCCTTCATCTCCTGACTGTTCGGTACTTGACAGCATCTCGATCAATATAGATAAGGCCATTTCTTCTCATTCGTTTGCTCATATATTTATGTTTGGAGACTTTAATGTCCACCACAGCAAGTGGCTGGAAAACTCTGTCACAGATCTTGCTGGTGCCCACGCTATTAACTTTTCAATTACTCAATCCCTTACGCAAATGGTGGATTTCCCCACACGTTTCTCTAATAACCTTAATGAACCTGTCTCATTGTTAGATCTCTGTTTAACTTCTACCCCTGACATGCCATGTCCTGCAGTTTTGTCCTCTGGGCAACTCTGATCTGGTTTTCACTAATATGTCCTTCTACTCTCCACCCCAGGAACTTTCGACCATCAGGATATCTTACTGCTATCAAACAGCAGACTGGGAGTTGTTCCGCGAATTTTCTGTGTGACTTCTTTAGACTTCCCGTTGAAGACTTTGCAGCTGAGGTTTCCTCTTGGATTAAAGCTGGCATTAATACTTTCATCCCAGCCATAAAGTTACGACTTAAACCCCATTCGTGCCCCTGATTATATCCTGCTTGCTCAGCCGCTATTGCTCACAGGAATCACTTCCAGGCTTTATTGGAGCCACGCATCTGAGCATAATAGGCGCCTTTTTGCCTCTGCTCATAACGAATGCAAGAGGATCCTAAATGATGCTAAAACTGTTCCTGCAAGTTCGGCTCTAAAGACTATTGGCGGTTCTGCAAAAAGCCCTCAATTTCTCATTTCAATAAATTTGAGGTCCTCACATCTTCATCTGACCAGGTTGAGTGCTTTACTCGCAGATTCTCCACCAACTCAACGTTTGATTTGCCTGGGATATTCACACCCGACTTCCCACCTATGACTGAGGCTCAACTGAGTGACATTTACATTACCCCTTCTTTGTTCTCTAAATAATTTCAAAGCTTAAGTCGAGTGGAGGTAACGGAACACCAATCATTGTCCTGAAGAAATGTGCCCCTGAACTTTTCTCTGTCCTCTCCAAACTCTACAACTACTGTTACTCTGCTTCTCGCTTTCCTGCCTGCTGGAAGTCCTCCTCTGTGGCTCTTGTGTTTAAAAACTCTGGAGAACCATCAGGCCCCTCTAATTATCGCTCTTTTGGCCTCCTACCGACTTTTGGTTGTTATCACTACTGAAGTAGTTCAACAACTCACAGCCCACTGGCTATTCTCCCACAAACAGTATGGTTTCCACTTCACCGGGTCGACTGCTGATATGCTAACGACCATAGACAATCGCTTCTAGCCGCCATCAGCAATGACCGGAATAGTCTCCCTGAAAGCAAAGCTTTGTGCCTCCCCGTTTTAACTCTTTTAACCGACCTCAAGTGGAATGACTACATTGGATCCAAATCTAAATCTGCTGCTAGGAAGTCCGGGTCACTGTGTAGGGCCAGGAGGTTTTTCTCGTCTGACTCTCTCTTGCACATATATAAATCTACCATCCACTCGTGCGTTGAATACTGCAGTCACATCTGGTCGTGTGCCCCTGCTATTCATTTTGGGCTTCTTGACAAAATTAACATAGAATCTGCAATGTAACTGATCCCAACCTGGCAGCTCAACTCCAGTCAAATTCTCACCGACGTAATGTGGCTTCCCTTTGTCTCTTCTACAAATACTTTCACGGTTTTTGCCCCAATGTGCTTAGCTCCTTAGTGCCCCCTCTGCATGAATTTACTCGAGCTACTAGACTAGCAACTAGGTCCCACTATTTTACACTGAAACCAATCAAATATAACCTCAACTTCTACTCTACCAGCTTCTTTGCTCGCACTTCCCGCCTGTGGAATTCCATTCTGTATACTTACTTCACTGAAAGCTACAATCTCCAAGAATCTAAATGCAAAGTCAATTGCCATCTCTTATCTCCTTGACTCGTATCCTTTCCCTGACAACCTTTTTATCATGTTCTTTTCCCTTTACATTCTACACTCTTGTTGCTCTCTTCGCACCAATGTTCTCATCCTTCTCTTACCCATTCTCTGGCACCCCTTGTAACTTATTCCTCTTTCTCATAATTTTCCTTTTATGTAACCCCCTGCGAACCAGTCGCAGTACAGCCTTGCTTGGGTTAAACTGATATCTATATAAACAAGAAAAACTAGGGTCTAACGGAAAATACCCCTGACGAGTGAGAACATCATAGCGGTGTCCTAACAAAGCTTCGAAGTCAGCATAAATCTGCTTAGTTAACGAGAAAAATTCTTTCTACTCATATATATATATATATATATATATATATATATATAAAATAAAACTTCGAAAATTACATTTGTCGTATTATCAATTCTGCGAAGTAGATTCGCTTAATCAGCGATCCATTTATTATAGAAATTTAGGAATTTTCAGTGATCAACGGATTGCTGACGAAGCGAATATACTTTGCGCAAATGATCATACGACACATGTAATTTTCGAAGTTTTATTGGAAAAAATATACATACATATTTGGCTCTGAAATTATTTGTTTGAACAGTATTTTTAGTCGATACTCATATTTGAGTAGATATTCTGTTTTTAATCAAACATTATTTATATATATTTATTTCTACCTGCCTGATTACTTACGATAAATTTTGTATGAAAATGTTCCTACAAAATTTATCGTAAATTCTCAGACCGGTAGAAATAAATATATAAATATACAGTTTGATTAAAAACACAATATCTACTCAAATAAATAATTTCAATATGTCGGTTGTTAAAAATATTTCGTTAATCTTTGGGATTTTCTGTAACATTATATTTGGCTCTGTAAATAGATAATTTTATTTACATCGGGCCCTCTCGGTGCACCAGTTTTAATATTAATAAGATTAATATTTATAGGATCTTCCTTGGCATTTTAACTACATACCATTTTATATATATATATATATATATATATATATATATATATATATTAGGACACATGCTGATATGGAAAGAGACCATTCAACATGCCAGCATTCAACTCACATTATTTTGATTTATTTTTTTACTCTTTTTATTTATGTATTTATTTTCACATTCTTCCTATTAACTTAAAACAGAATGATCAGATATTTGAAGAAACCCAAACATAAAACCACGAATTTGTTCGCCTGAAGGGAGTCAATTTTAGACTCGAAACACGTGTAGCACTTCATGGACAATTAATACTTCAGAACTTGTATAAATACCAAAAGAATAAACATAGACTTTAAAGAAAATTTCACGGCTCCTCACACTTTTTATTCTATACTAATTACTCTCGTTGGAACAACACTATTTCTTTATTTTATATATATATATATATATATATATATATATATATATATATATATATCCCTCCTGTTACTCTCATAGAGAGAGAGAGAGAGAGAGAGAGAGAGAGAGAGAGAGAGAGAGAGAGAGAGAACAGCGAGCTCAGTTGACAGCTCAGTTCAGTATCTTTATTATCAGTTATTAAACTTATTTAAAGCTCTTGTCGCTTGTTTGCTCTTTAACAGTGCCATATTATTTTATTGGGTTCTATCGGTGACTGGCGTGTGTATACACTCCTTATATACAATACGTTAAAATTCCCCTTCTCTAATTCCGTGTGCCTTAGCGGGTAGCGACTCCGACTAACACCAAATCGGTCAAGTTTCGATTCCGGCCAGAAGCAAGTGGATGACTAGCCACCCTGTTGGGTTGTGATATAGCGAAACAGGATTGTATGTGGATGAATTTTTTATTTATTTCTACTTTATATATATATATATATATATATATATATATATACATATATATATATATACTCTCTATTATAATAAAGACCGTTGTGTATGTATATTTTTTGACGGCAGTGGTACACTCGTTATGAAATATTTGACGAACCTTCTGTTTCGCGTTGAATATGAAATAATTAGGTCATTAGAGAATCTTCGAAGTATTTTCAATGTATATCTCCTCATCATTACAGTATTGACGGTTACAGTTTCTGAGCGTTCTTAAAAAGGAACTGATAATTATTCCGGATTGTTATTCCGATGTTAAAGGGAGAATAAGAATTTACGAATTTACGATATCATTTCATTTTCGAGACTGGTTGATTTGCAATAGACATTTAATTCTTGGACATTATCAGACCGTTTACATGATATGGAGGAAAAGTAACGTCTTGTTTTTCTGATTTGTAAGTCAATTATGTCGTACTTCCGACATTGTTTAAGTTATCTACAAGGTCACGTCGTGTTATTTTTCGGAAATATATTAATAGAATGTTAATAATATATCGAAAATATTTTGTTTAGGTAAAATATTTTGGAAAGGACCAAATTCTACAAATTTTTAAAATACACGCTAAACTCCGCTAAGAGGCGAAGACAACGACAATCGAATTTTCTGATTTTATGAATAATCGTTAAAAGTGAAATAACATTGGTTTCATCGACTGGTAGGAGAGGGTTTATGTTTTATTGTATTAGAATTATCAGTCAGTTAAATGCAATACGTGATACACGCTTGGGCGATCATGTCTCAAAAGAGTTAAAATTTCAGTTATATTCCTTGCATTCAATTACGCACAAATACCCTTGGGACATATATTAATCCGTTTCTTCCCTCTAGTTATGGGTTAAATAACAGGACAAATTGGGTTCTATAGCCTTGGTCGGCCACCAATCTCCCGCAGAAAGTAATGGCAACCTACTGCGGGAAATCTTCTTTCGAGACATGACCACCCAAAGCGTGTATCACTTATGGTAACTAACTGACTGACTGAATATGATAGTTAGAAACATGATTAAAACATCTACTGGGCATAAAGTGGGGGGTCGGTTTTCTATTGTTATGAAGTAATAAACTGATTCCCCATTAATTACTACTTATTAATATAATGATATTATACAATTCATCTATTATCACTCCAGCTATGGGCTAAATGGCAGGATAGATTGGGTTCTATAGCCTTGGCTGACTATTAATATAATGTAGAATATAATGTGGCTGACTATTAATATAATGATATAATACAATTCATCTATTATCACTCCAGCTATGGGCTAAATGGCAGGATAGATTGGGTTCTATAGCCTTGGCTGACTATTAATATAATGTAGAATATAATGTGGCTGACTATTAATATAATGATATAATACAATTCATCTATTATCACTCCAGCTATGGGTTGGCAGGATAGATTGGGTTCTATAGCCTTGGCTGACTACCAGCCTACTGCAGAAAGCAATGGCAACCTACAGCGGTATAATCTTCTGCCCAGTCAGTCATGTCTCTTTCGAGATATGATCGTCCAAAGCGTGTATCACGTATAGAACGTAACTGACATCTAATTGATTATTTTAATTAAAGCAGCAAATACATCTTGCATACACTCTACTTGACAAGGAGTTCTATGTATGCCTCTTACTTCAAACATCATTTTATTTTTTCTTAAAACTTCAGGAACAAAAACTGTTCTTTATGGATAATAATGACATGGTTATATTCACATTTACCATCCCAGCCGTCACTAATAATTCTAGGGCCAAAATGTACTCGTTTTTGTATCCCCCCCCTCGTTTAGTGTTTCTTTCGTTCTGTCTTCGACAAAATTAAGAAAATAGCAAAAGGACACGGGCATGCGTGAGTGCGGGTGGGGGGATTATTCCGCATCCTTACTAAACTCCAATACTTACCCTTCTCCCCCACTTGAGAGAGATGTGACACAAGGTCTTTTTTAACGCGGGGAACCTGAGCGCTTACGCCCAGGTACTGGTCAAAACATTACCTATCTACCACGGTTGATAGGTTCAAAACCGGTATAACCTGGTCTTAAACTGGTTTTATTCGGTCTTGGTGACCCCCAGCCCGAAGGCCGGAGCCCCGGGTGTTGTGACGAGACAAAACTCCTGTCACCTTGAATTGTGTATGTTTTTTATTGTCCTTACTGTTTCTTTCACTCTCAATACGCACTTTGCATTCCAATGGTTAATATTGCCTTCTTCTTCTTCTTCTTCTTCTTCTTCTTCTTCTTCTTCTTCTTCTTCTTCTTCTTCTTCTATGTGCCGTATCCTTTCAGGACGTAGACAATCATGGCCTTCCACATCTCCTCATCCCTTGTAGCTCTCAACATCCCTTCTGTTACTCCTCCAAAACCCTGATGCGCTATCCCTCTTCTCAAGCCCATTAATTACGTCACGCGTTGATTTACTCCTGTCTCTCCTTTCCCCTATCCGTCTCGCGATTATTAGATTCTCCAAACCTTTCTTCCTCATTACATGTCCCAGAAACTTTAGCTGTCTTTTCAGGAATATCAGACCATAGGTGGAAGCAATATTCAATACATCGATTAAAAAAGAAAATCATTGCTTTCGATTTTTCCTTTCATATTTCGTTTATTCCAACCAAATATCTTACGGTGGATATTTTCACCTTTACTGGTTTAATTTTAAAAAGTGAATAGTTTTACTTTTCATCCTATTATTTTTGCTGTTTTCTCTATCTAAATGTCCAGGTCGTTATATTCTACGATCGTTAAGCAAATAGCACGAGTCGAAAGTAAGAATGGATTTTTGACCAGATTAAATTCTTATTTTGGGGGAGTCTGTCGGACAGGTTTGCCTATCCCCTTTCTCTTTTAAGTAAATACCTTCACTAAATCTCTGAAAAAAAAACAAAAAACCCAGCATAGTAAGAACAAAAAAGGCTCCAAACTTAATAAAAACGAACTTTTTCCATGAAAATGTTTATTATTAAGAGGAAAGATCAAAGTACTTTTAATTAGTTTAAAAATGTTTTGATCCCTTCTAACACGTTCGGAATTTTGGTAAAAATCTTGTTTTAATTGTAAACTTTCATTGAGAGTTTATAATGGAAAATGTAATATTACATAACTCAGTTTTTTTTTCGGTGACAAACACATTAATTTAGAAATTCTTTCAAAATCAAATAATTGTCAGATTTTAATGAAACTTTCAGGACTAATTCCCAAATGAATGAAACTATTTTTGCAATTATTATTTAAAAAAAATATTTTAAAAAAATCTTTTTTCTTTACATCTGTTACTCCACTCTGTGTAAATTCTTGAAATTTTAATTAAATTTTGGTGGGAAAATTGGTTTTATTAGTTAAACGTAAAACTCATTGAAGAATATAAATCGTCTAATATTTTTTTAAACATTTTGCTTTTATATCCGAAAATCTTCTTTCAATAGTAAAATAAAAAATGCAATAAAACTATGGCATTATTTAAATTGATAACTGCATTAATAAATAATATATATTAAGGATATTACAGTTTGAAGAAAAAAAAATTCGATTAATAATGAAATGTTAAAATAATTGTTTTCATTTTTTAATTACAATAATTTATAAAGTTTCAAAAATATTTTAAATTTACTTCGAAGATTTGTTTTGGTTAGTTTATAAACTTATTAAGTGAAGATTATATTTATTAATCGAAAATTGAAAAATTTAATACAAATCGTCGTACCTTCGTATTTTTAAAATGATTTTTGATTTTTTGTGTAATTGCAGTTTTTTTTTGTATGGTAATTTCTATGTGTGCATTAAAAGATATATATTTTCGGCCTAGTGCCACATATAAATTCCACTTAAAAATCGCCATTAAAAAGTCATGTGTTTCAGGATTTTATCCTCTCACATGAAAAAAAAGTTGCACAATTATGTCACTTATGATCGCCGTACAATTATCTTATCTCTCATCTGTCAATTGGTCAACACATTTCGAATGCGGTGGAAAGGTTAGAAAGTTCAACTCTGTGATGAAGAAATAGTTTTATTCTAAATTTCACGCTAAAAATAAGTAATACTTGTGTAAATCAAATTAATTTCACGTTAAATTTGCTAATTTTTCAAAAATATTGTGTCACAGATGTATATTTCATTTTTGCAAGATTTTTAAAACCAAGAATTAACTTTAGTTTACAAATGCGTCGAGTTCTTTAAAAATGGCCGAAAAATTGAAAGATTAAAAAAAATTGAAAAGTCTTAGATTTCAATTAATATAATTTATGTTTGAAATACACAAGACTGACTGGAAATATAAATTTAATCATTTAGCTTTCAGTTAAAGTAAAATAAAAGTTTCAAGGAAAAAAAAATATTTTTAAAAATTCAATTTAAGAGTTAGTAATCGAAAATGAGTTGAGGTTCCTACTGTTAAGTGATATTCTCGTTTTTGTATGACAATTGTGATTTTGAAGTAGCGATGTTCCACTTGATGTATTACAAGCGTCTCTCTCTCTCCCCCTTTCCTTACATTGATTTAAAGCTCACTTCAAGTACCACTCTCTCTCTCTCTATCTTTCTCTCTTACCCTGTTCCCCTCTCTCTCTCTCTCCCTCTCTCGTTTACACTCGCATTTCCTGATACTGATCGTACTTGGTAATGAAGAATATAATTACATGCCGACCCCCAGGGCAAGCAATGTTTTACTATATACTCCACTACATTAATCAGGCGTGTAGTCTTTGAAATTGGAACAAGAACTTGGAAGGGTAATAAAAGTGTCTAGATTATAAAAGAGTGACTATTGGTTTCTTGAGCAAGAGAAGAGCTTTGTTCGACTCACATTGTAACCGGCCAGACAAATACTAACAAAACAAGAATAAGAGATTTTGCTCTATTTCGCTTGCTTTGTCGACTGATTATTACACATGATGCTTCGTTTGCTTGAACCCAATTCTCCATGAATCGTTTCATTGACCTTTGCTCAACTTTATAATAAGGTGCTAGCGCGTCTTTGTCAGTTCTAATATAAATGTTATTGTCTGTTTGTTAAAGTTAAATGATTAGATTCCTTAAGCGATTGGGGCTAATTGGACCGCTCGCCCATTTCGGACGTGACGGAAAAATAAGTGCAACCCGGTGGCATATTTATTTTACAGTCTTCATAGCAACCAGAGTTACAACAGAGAAAAATACCCTTAAGAATACACTAAAACACGCGTTACTATCTATCTATCTATCTATCTATCTATCTATCTATCTATCTATTCCTAATTTTTCATATCTATCTATTCCAATTTTTCATATCTATCTATCTCATATCTATCTATCTATCTATCTATCTATCTATCTATCTATCTATCTATCTATCATATCTACATATGTACTATCCACATATTCCGTGTGTTCAGAAACTATTTTTATTGATCCGTTCCAGTAAGAATAGATAGAAATAAGAGCAGATAGATTCGCCTATCGTCTAGTTCTCACTCCACCCAGTTTTTTGAACAAGTGTCGAGGTATATCCCTTGTTTTCTCTTCAGGTTTGGGCTTCCGGTTTCTTTTAAAGTCTACTTCAACTCTATACTTTTAAAATTTACGTCTAAGCAATGAAGTTTTATTTGCTAGTTTTCTTCTTCTCCTCAATGGGAGTAGAAGTAAATAGATTTGCCTATCGTCATGTCCACACTCCACCAAGGTCTTTCTACCAGGTTTTGAGGTTTATCTCTTGTTTCCCGTTTTGGATCAGGTTTCCGGTTCCTTCTAACATTTTTCATTTTTTTTTAATTCCCAGTAGCTCCCTTGCGTCATAGTGGCTTTATTGCCTTGCTTGGGGTGAATTAACAAAAAAGAAAGAAAAATACATTGTTAGTTGTAATCTATCCTCGCTCTTTCATCTTGTAGACTAAACTATCGACCGGTTCAAACTCCACCCACGTCTATTGAACAGGTGAAGAGGCTCATCCCTTGTTCCCTGTTTAGGATGTGGTTTCCGGCTTTCTCTTTTCCAATCTTTTCACTCCTATGTAGCCCCCTGCACATCAGTGGCATTACCGCCTTGCTCGGGGTGATATGATTAAAAAAAAATATCACACAGAAGTGTAATTAAAGCATTGCCAAATGTTTTTGCTTTTTTGATATTAATAATATTAAGCAATAAAATGAACTTTTACCGTCTTCGAAGAAAAACCTTTAAAATCAATATTAATTAAGATTTGAGTGAACAAATTAGAGAGATTCAAATCATAATGAATTCTTTATTAGAACATATTCTGTTAATCAGTTTCACATAAAACAGAAAACGACATTTTAATGAAGTTTTTTTCCTAAGATACAATTACCCGACTGAGTGGATATCAGTTTAAAATTCAATTAGCTCATAATTTGTGAAGGAAAAATAAAAAGAATTGTATAGGACTTAAAATAGATATCAAATTATTCACCAGTAAAGTTTCAGATTTTAAGCATGTGTAGTTTTTAATTTGTTAGAAATGTTATACTCTGAAAATAACGCATTAGAATTGAGATGTAGCTTTTTCTATATAATCTTTGCGTGCATTTAGTGTAGACTATGACATAAAAAGATGCAGCGTATAGCGTAGTAAGTCAGAGTCCAAGCAGACTCAGTGATAATTATTGAGTGTAGCCGGATGTAACAGGCCGACTCGAGTGTAGCCGGATGTAACAGGCCGACTTGAGTGTAGCCGGATGTCACAGGCCGACTCGAGTGTAGCCGGATGTAACAGGCCGACTTGAGTGTAGCCGGATGTCACAGGCCGACTCGAGTGTAGCCGGATGTAACAGGCCGACTTGAGTGTAGCCGGATGTCACAGGCCGACTCGAGTGTAGCCGGATGTAACAGGCCGACTTGAGTGTAGCCGGATGTCACAGGCCGACTCGAGTGTAGCCGGATGTAACAGGCCGACTTGAGTGTAGCCGGATGTCACAGGCCGACTCGAGTGTAGCTGGATGTCACAGGCCGACTCGAGTGTAGCCGGATGTAACAGGCCAACTCGAGTGTAGCTGGATGTAACAGGCCGACTCGAAATCTTTATGTTAATTAAGAACAACGCAAAGCACCGAGGAAGAAATAGAACCATTCTACTCCATACTGGACAGTGCCAAGGTTCAGTGCAAAAGCCAAGAAATTAGAATCATAATAGGTGACTTGAATGCCAAAGTATGTAAAGAGAGGGAAGGGGAGACGACTGGCAACTTTGGGTTCGGAATCCGCAACGAACGAGGAGAAAAATTGGTCCAATGGTGCACAGCAAATGATCAGGTAATAACTAACGCCTGGTATCAAGAATATCCACGACGTCTATAGATATGGAGAAGCCAAGAAGGCGACATGAAAAACCAAATAGACTACATAACCATAAACAGGAGATTCCGAAACGCAGTGGTTCAATGCAAAACCTATCCAGTTGACGAGTGTGGAAGCGACCACGTCCCAGTCATCTGCTAACTAAGGGGGGAACTCCGGAGAATGAAGAAGCCTAGTGCAGCACTAAGACTGCAATACAACACGCTCGTGAATGACCTCAAATTGCAGAAAGAATACGCTAACAGCTTGAAAAACAAATACGAAGAACAAATTGGAAAAGTAAACTCGAAATGGGACTCACTAAAGGAAGCAATAGTGACATCAGCAAACAACATTGCCCCAAAGGAAATCAGGCGCAGAAGAAAAAACGAGTGGATGACTGAAGAGATTCTCGACATGATGCAAAGAAGGCAGAAAATGATATCAAGACATGGAATGGTGTACAGGGAACTACACAAGGAAGTAAGGAGAAAATGCAAACAGGCTAAAGAGGAATGGCTCAATGACAAATGTGCAGAAGTAGAAAGACTGAGCAGGCATAATAAAGCAGACATGCATAAAGAAATAAGAAAACTGACAGGACAAAAAACCTGCCCCGCAACAGGATTTATAAAATCCAAGGATGGAACGATCATATTGAAGAAAGAGGAAATACTCAAACGATGGGAAGAATATATAAAAGATCTTTTCCACGACAAGAGAGAGAGCAACCGATAATACACCAAGATGAGGACGGACCGGAAATATTAAAGTCTGAAGTGGAAGCTGCAATGGCCAAACCTGAAAAGAAACAAAGCATCTGGACGAGACGGCATTGTAATAGAGCTGCTGATAGCCATGGAAGAATTCGACATAGAGAAAATTACATAAATAATAAATAAAATTTATAATAGCTGTGAAATACCAGATGATCTAAGCAAGTCGATTTTTATAGCGCTATCTAAGAAGCCAGGTACAAACGAATGCGAACTCCACCAAACAATCAGTTTAATGATCCACATTACAAAACAGATCGTCTGAATCCTGATGAATAGAGCAAGAAGCAGAATCAGGCCAGAGATAGAACAAGAACAGTGCGGGTTCGTCAAAGATACTGGATCAAGGAACGCCATATTTATGATTAGGATGGTCTCCGAAAGGGTAATACAAAATGATACAAAATGAAGAAGAACTTGTATTTATGTTTTATTGATTATGTAAAAGCGTTCGACACAATACGCCAGAAAGAATTGATGGAGATGTTCAGCAGTCTCAACATATTTGGGAAAGACTTAAGAGTAATCAAGAATCACTACTGGCAGCAAACCGCCTGCATACGGACAGGTAACGAATTCAGCAGATATACAAAGATAGAAAGGGGCGCCATGGGAGAATGATCAGCCACGCGCTAATTCTCTGCCAAATATCCTGTGATGGTCGTGATGAAACTTTTATCAACATATCTGGCAGCAAGACTCAGTTTAAAGAAGGTATTTAATTGGATATTTAGCTAAAGGCTTCAACGCGAAATAAGGAAAACAATGTTTAGCCTGTGTTTTTTGCGCTTATAACCAGTACGCTACCTTTAATAATTGCATTTTGATCCAAACAAAAACAGTTTCTTGAATCTTATTACATCTCTAGTGATCAATGTTTAATGAAATTAATTTAATCTGTCGCAAACCCGCAAATGTATGGTACATAGTAAGAATCAAACTCAGCACTTGAAAGGATGACTTTTACTAGCTTCATAAATGTTGCTGATATATATATATATATTATTACTATTATTTATTCATAAATTATAACATGGATATGTTACAATATCACTACAAAAGTAGCCATTTTGTTTCAACACTTTTGTGTCTTGTCAAGTGATGTGATGGTTCATAAATGAATGGTTTAAAAGGTTATAATTTATGTTATATTTTATGAATAAATAATATTATTAGCTCTACTTTTGTATTGAGCACTTTTTTAAAAATACTGTTTCTTTGGACAAGGAATATTATTCCAACAATACTTGGATATATATATATATATATATATATATATATATATCCGATGTACCACAAGGATCGTATGACAGAGCAGAAATCTCAGAATTGATGGGAATATACATTTTAAATAAAATAAACAAAATAATCCATATTGACAACCACGGATTATATCGAGATGACGGATTAACATCAGACAACAAAAGAGT
Organism: Ascarosepion bandense; assembly: GCA_037127315.1. Classification (NCBI taxonomy): domain Eukaryota; kingdom Metazoa; phylum Mollusca; class Cephalopoda; order Sepiida; family Sepiidae; genus Ascarosepion; species Ascarosepion bandense. Next base: position 1,224,485 of record JBBBDQ010001153.1, on the reverse strand, counting down.
GAATGATAAAATAAGGAAACAGCTTTTTAAATTATCTAAAACCTAGATTTTAATATTACAGTGGACGCAAATAATAAAGTGGTACAATATTTAGATGTAGAACATAATTTACAAACTGGAAATATCTCGCCATACATGAAAACAAACATTAAGTTATCATGCATAAATACAAAATACAATTATCCAAATAATATAATTAAACCCATTTACAAAGGCATAGAATACAGACTATCTAATAATTCGTCAAACAAATCAATATTTAATGAAAAGAAAAATATATATGAGGATGCACTAAGAAATTCTGGCCATAAAAACATTTTACAATATAATTCTCAATCAAACAGACAAATCAAAAACAACAATAGAAAACGAAACATTATCTGGTTCAACCCACCATTTAATTTAGAAGTGAAGACCAAAATAGGACAAATATTTTTTAAACTAATAGATAAGCACTTTCCAAAAGAATTAAACAAGATTTTCAACAGAAACCCAATCAAACTAAGTTATAGTTACACTAATAATTTAGATAGTTTCATAAAAACAAAACGCCAGAAACTTAACTAGCATTGTACAAAACAAAACCACCAACTGCAGGGACAAAAATAAATGTCCATTTCAAGATTTCTGCAATACAAAAGAAATAATTTATAAGGCAGAGGTACATGATCCAGATGGCCAAAACAAAATATATTTGGGCTCAACCAAAGACAGCCTAAAGACCAAGTGGTTCAGCCACAGATCTACATTTAAAATAGAAAAATTAAAAATAATACAAAATTGTCTAACCACGCCTGGAAATTGAAATTAAAATACGAAAAAGATCCACACATGACGTGGAGCATTGTAAAAACAGCCAAGCTTTACAACGGTGGACAAATATGTAGACTGTGCCAAGAAGAAAAATTAGAAATAATGATATTCCCAAATAAAGACAAACTGTTAAATGAAAGAACAGAAATTATGACTAAATGCATCCACACTAAGAAATACCTATTAGGTTCATACAACCATGGATGAAAACGTCATAATTCGTTTGAATTTAAACAATGCGCATTCATAAATTCTCTGCCACGTGAACGTTCAAATAAAACCCCTTTACAAGAGCGTTCCTCAAAAGAAAAATGGTAAAAGGTAAAATCAGTTATTAAAAATTGCCTGAAGACACCAATCATAGTAGATACCTGGGTAGCGAAATAACTCGTTCAAAAATAGAATATATATATATATATATATATATATATATATATATATTTCAGCTGATATATATATATATATATATATATATATATATATATCAGATATATATATATATCAGATATATATATATATATATATATATATATATATATATATATCAGCTGAAATATATATATATATATATATATATATTGATTGATTGATTGATTGTTTAATTACATAGTTTTTGGTCATAATAAAATTAGACCAGTGCACATTCGTATTAAAAAATGTTCAATACAATTATATTGCAGAAATTCTGAATATTTTCCATTTGTAAATGAGTTATTACGCTTAATAAGCGTAATAACTCGTTTACAAATGGAATATATATAATCGTTTTACTTCAAGCAAGGTGTTACTGCCACTGGTGCGAAGGGAGTTACATAAGAGAAGAGTGAAGAGAAAGAGGGACAGGTCACAGGGTGTGTCGAAGAATGGGTAAGAGAAGAATTGAAACACTGGTGTGAAGAGAGCTGTGTGAGTAGAGTGAAACGGGAGAAGAACACAAGTTACGGGGTGTCGGGGAATGGATGGAAGCCAAGAGATGGCAATTGACGTTGCATTTAAACTCGTGGAGATTGTAGCTATGGCGAAATCTAGTATACGGAAGGGAGTTCCACAGACGGGAAGTGCGAGAAAAGAAGCTGATTGAGCGGACGTTGTTGCTTCATTTCATTATTTTCATTGTAAAAGGGTTTGACCTTGTTGCCTGTCTAGTAACTCGAGTAAATTCTTACAGAAATGGCACCAAAAAGCTAAGCTCGTCAAAGTAGAAGCTGTGAAAATGTTTGTAGAAGAGACAGAGGGAAGCTACATCTCGTAGGCGAGAAAGTGACTGGAGTCGAGCTGACAGGTCCAGATCGATTACATTATAGATTCTCCTTTAGATTTTGTCGAGAACCCCGAGATGAATAGGAGGATGCCCGGCCAGATGTGACAGCAGTACTCAATGCACGGTACAGTTGTATATGTGCAGGATGAATTCAGACGAGGAAACCTTCCTGGACCGACGCAGTGACCCGACCTTCCTAGCAGTAGATTTATTTCAATGTCGTCGTTCCACTTGAGGACGAGTGAGAGAGTTAGGCCGAGAAGTCGCAGTGTATTGCTTTCAGGGAGACTAGCCTGATCCATGCTGATGAGGGGGGTAGAAACGACTGTATATGATGCTTATATGATAGCATTAAAATTTACGAACCATTTCTTACTCCAGTCCACCACAGATTTGAGGTTTTTCAAGATCAGTAACGAGGTTTGCTTTGTCAGCCTCGGCAAATTTCCTATCGAGGCGAAGGTGAATGGTGGTATCGTCAGCGTAGATGCCTACTTGGGATCTGATTACATTAGGGAGATCATTGATGAAAATCAGAAAAAAGGATAAAACCTAGGATAGAGACTTTAGGGACACCCACGTTCGTATGATTGGTTCTGGAAGCATGCCCGTTTAATAGGGCCTTCAATAAGCTATTGGATTAAATCAAACAAGCGTTCAGTTATACCATTGCTCTGTAGATTGCATAGAAGACCAGCGTACTAGATTCGGTCAAATGCTTTGGAGATATACTGGGCAACAGTTCGAACTTCGCCGTTCTTATTGAGAGCCTGATATATATATATATATATATATATATATATATATATATATATATATATATATATGATTGTCGTTACAACAGTAAGAATAGTCTCGAGCACTTTGCCAAAAATCAGTAGGAGGCTGATAGGGCGATATTTAGAGGGGGCTGAGCATTCTCCAGAGTTCTTAAAACTAAAACCTCAGAGGAGAACTTACAGCAGCCAGGAAAGCAAGAAGCAGAAAGGTAGTAGTTGTAGAGTTTTGAGAGAACAGAAGAGAGTTCAAGGGCACATTTCTTCATGACGATGACTGGGATTCCGTCACCTTCCCTCGCCTTATGTGGGTCAAACTTTGGAATTATGTTAGAGACCAGCGAATGGGGTAATGTAAACGAGTCTGAATTCTAGATTGGAAGTCGGGTTGACGAATCAAATGCTTAGTTAATGGAGAATCTGCGAGCAAACCACTAGTCCTTCTTCGCTGTAGCTGTGAGAACCTAAATATTTATTGATTAAAGGATGGCTGGGAGTTTTCCTGTTGTTTAACACACTTTTGCAGAGCCGTCAGTAGTTCTTAGAGCCAAACTTGCGGGATGCTATACGCTGCTTCTTTCTATTAGCAAACCACAGCTTAGCCTCATTAAGGACTCGCTTATATTAATTGCACGCAGACAAAAATGCACCTATTATAGTTAGACGCATCACTCCAGTAAAACCGGAAGAAATGGTCTTGTGGGCAATAGTGGCCGAGCAAGTAGGAGAGAATTAAGGAGAAGTATGAGGTTTGCTGGTTTTCACCCAAGAGGTGAACTCAGATGCACATTCGTCGGCAGAGAGACTAAAAACTTTGTTTCAAGGGACATCACAAAGAAAGTCACGAAACGCCTCCTAATACATTGATAGCAGTAGGATCTTGAGGAGGTAGGGGATTCCTGTAAGTAGTGGAAGTGGAAGGAGATAATAACGAAAACCACGGCATGATCAGAGTTGCCAAGAGGGCAGAGCTGCATGGCATAGTAAGATTTAGGGACAGAAGTAGGGATAGAAGTGAAACAGAGATCTATTAGTGATTAGAATTATTGGGGAAACGCGTAGTAATCCACCACTTGCGTGAGAGATTGAGTGATTGAAAAGTTCATGGTACGGACTCCAGCAAAATCTGTGGTAGAGTTTTCTACCCATTTGGCGTCGTGGGCATTAAAGTTGCCGAATACAAATATATTAACGACAAATGAGAGAAAATGGCCTCGTTTATATTGTTTGAGATACCGTCTAGTACGGATCAGTACGGATTAGTCAGGAGAGAAAGGAGAGCAGGAAAAGAAAAAAAAGATAGCTAACCGAGTTTAGTAGAGAGAGACGGAGACACATGTAGAAATGATCTGGAGAGTCAAGAAAAATCATCCTAGTTAGAGGGAGAATTTCGCTGGCATGAACACCAAGACCATTCATATAGAGATTAGAGTCCGTCCTAAAGAGCGGAAGGTAACCAGGGATATAGAAATGAGAGGAAGGTATAGACGGGACAAGGTTAATTTCACAGAGAGCTAAGATGTCAGGGGAGTTTTCGTAGAAAAAGAATTCAACGCTGAAAAGTTGGTGCGGATACCACTGACGTTCGAGATAGAGATGTTGACGGGTTTAGGTGTTTTTTTTTAGTTGGAATAGTATATATATCTATATCTCCTTCTACCAAGCGCCCGTAGCTCAGAGGTAGAATCGCCGACTGACGCAAATTCGATCAGGTTTGAATGCTGGGTTAAAAGCAATCGGAGGTCTAACCGTACTGATGAGCTGTGATACAGCGAAACAGATTTGTCTGCGGATGACTATCTGCAAAATATATTTAATCTAATTTGTGTTTTTGCATCTATTTGATGTTACCAATGCTGGTAAAAGTTTCACGATCTATACGCTTTATCATTCAGTCAGTCAGTTATCATACATGATACACGCTTGGTCAATCATGTCTCAAAAGAGACATGACTGACTACGTGTTTCCACTCATAATATCTATTTTGATTAAAATTATTAATAATAAATTGTTTTGGGGAGATGTCAGGTTTTATCCATTAAATCAAGTGCAACAAAAATAATTGTTATTTATTGATACAAGTAAAAGAATCAGATATTACTACGAGAATTGAACTCTCGACTCACTGGGTGGCTAGTGTGAAATGGACAGAAACAACCTCAGACGGTATTTGTAGTCATTTGGTTTGATCTGTCCTTCTATATGTCAGCAAATGTTGGACTGTCTCATCAAAGACGAAGGAGAGACTCGTAACAACAGAAATGTGGTTCTACAGAAACATGCTGAGGATACCATGGACAGAACCTGAATGAAACAACGAGGTTTTGGAGAAGATGGAAACGAAAAGGAAACTTATACTTAACAACAGGAAAAGACAGCAGAAATTTCTAGGATAGGTAATGAGAACGGAGGGCTTAGAGAATCTAATACTCATGGGACCGATAGAGGAAAAGAAAGAGATATATAATTGACTTGTAGTATTTACATTATTCAGACTATTGTCCTCATCTTTGTTGCCATTTGTTCAACGTTTCGGTCGTTGTACGCTCCGGCCTTCTTCAGGTGCTAGGATTATCGAACCGAACCATTTATTACAATCACTGGGGTATATCATTCCTTGCGTAATGTTATATTCAGCTATCCCTGAAAGTTACTTGTTCACCACTGCTGGAGCCTGGTATTGAACTCACAACTTAAGGACAGATGGCCCAGTGGATGGCAGAGTTAAATGATAAAAAAAAATTATATTGTTAATTATGTGTCTTCTGACTGGATTTATTCGACATATATAACGAGTCAATTCTGAGAGAACTAGGAATCTTGCTCGGATTCATCATTGGCGGTTACAATCTTTGAATTTACTCGTGCTACAAGATTAGCAACTAGGTCCCACTCTTTTACTGTGAAACCAATAAATTGTAAACGCAAATTCTACTTTATCAGCTTCTTCTCTCGCACTTCCCGCCTCTGGAATTCCATTCCGCTTACTTGCTTTCCCGACAGCTACAATCTCCAAGAATTCCAATGTAAAGTCAATAGTCGTTTCCTATCTCTCACTCATGACCCTTTCTTCGTTCACTCTAATCAGTATTCTCATTCTTCTCTTACCCACTTCTTGACACCCCTTATAACCTGTCACTCTTTCTCATAACTTACCTCCTATGTAACCCCCTGCACAACAGTGGCAGTAAAATGCCTTGCTTGGAGCGATATGGTTATAAAAAGAAAACTGATCAGTATTCTCATCCTTCTCTTACCCACTTCTTGACACTCCCTATAACCTGTCACTCTTTCTCATAATTTTTCTCCTATGTAATCCCCTGCTCAACAGTGGCAGTAAAATGCCTTGCTTGGGGCGATATGATTATAAAAAAATCCACTATATTCCTCATAGCGTTAGGGCAATTCATAGATATGAAAAAGAAAATGTGGAGAGACATAATCTACTATCCTAACTATATTGCATCTGGTGAGAGTGTTTTATATTAAAAAAAGGCCTTAACAAATGGAAGTTGGATTTCTTCTTCATTTATGTGCTGTGTTTTTTTAGAACGTAGGTCATCATGACCCTCCACATCTTCCTTTCCCTTGTAGTTCTTACTATATTTTATGTTGTTATTTCTCCCAAATCCTACTCTGCCATCAATTTATTTCAATCCATCAAATATGTCACACGTTGCTTTCCCTTGTCTCTCTTTCTCTCTATCCGCCCTGTGATTATCAGATTCTCCAAGCCCTCTTTCCTCATAAAGGAACCTAGAAACTGTAGCTGTGTCTCCTGGTGTTAATTATAAGATTTTTTATTGGTTTCACAGTAAAAGGGTGGGACCTAGTTGCTAATCTTGTGGCTCGAGTAAATTCATATATTGGGGGCACCAGTGAGCTAAGTTCATCGGAGCAGAAGCCGTGAAAGTATTTGTAGAAGAGACGCAGGGAAGCCACATTGCACCGGTGAGAAAGTGACTATCTGAGCTGCCAAGTCGGGATCGATCACATTACAGATTCTCCGTTGGATTTTGTCAAGGATACCTAGGTGGATAGCAGGGGCACCCGACCAGATATGGCAGCAGTATTCAATGCATGGATGGATGGTAGATTTATATATGTGCAGAATATTTTCAGACGGGAAAAACTTCCTGGTCCTACACAGAGAACTGACCTTCTTAGCAGCGGATTTAGCTATGGATTCTATATAGTCATTCCACTTGAGGTCTGTTGTGAGAGTTAAGCCGAGGAGGCGCAGTGTTTTGCTTTCAAGGAGACTAGCTTGATCCCTGCTAATGGTGGGTAGGAGCGATTGTCTGTGATGTTTAATTGATAGCTTCTCCACGGTTTTTTAATTTAGTGTAGCATTTCTCCTAGACTGGGTGCCATCCAGTGCTCGGTCTACCATGCTAGAGAAAGCTGCAACAAAGCAAAGGCAACAAACGACGAGGGAATTCGATCGTGGCTCTCGCCGATTTCCCTTTCTGTGCCGGTAGCTGTTACACTATTCGTTAATTTTATTTAAACTAAAGAGTGAATGACACAAAATGACCATGCTGGACGTAAGCAACTATGGTTCTCCACAACTTTTTTTTACCGTAATACAAAGATGAATCGCCTTGGCCGTTGAGAATGACAGTAATTTTATCTTATTCATCTTATTTTATTTATTTATTTATTTTATTGCATTTATTTTGATGACTCAATTAGTTTCGACACGTTTTTGAAATCATAATGTTTTTCTTTGCCCAAGTAAACTTAAAGAGCTGAATCTACCCTACGGTTTTACTCTTAGCTAGAAGAGAAGAGATGTATTCATGCCTTTTCCAATGAACCGAATTTGAACTCAGCAGAGTAGGATGTGCAATGTGGTGCAGGATGGGCGTTGTGGAGCAGTGGATATCGACTCGGAACGACCAATCGGGGTGCCGAGTTCGAATTCTAGTTGAACTCTTTGCATTCATTTACGCACAAATACCTCTGGGAAAGGTATTTATGCTTTTCTTCCATCCAGTTATGGGTTAAATAACAGGACAGATTGGATTCTATAGACTTGGATGGCAAGCAGTCTACCACAGAAAGCAATGGCAACCTACTGCGGGATAATCTTCTGCCCAGTTAGTCATGTCTCTTTCGAGACATGATCACCCAAGCGTGTATCACGTATGGCACTTAACTGACTGAATCCTCTAATAATATTTCTCTCATTCAAGAGACTGAATATACAGTTGAAAATCAAATTTTCATTAGAACCTTTTTCAGTATACATAATACTTTTACTTATGCAATTTTTGAAAATTTTAATTGTCCATGCTTCTTGTATAGAATGCGTTCCTAGGGAGGAATGTTTAATGTCTTAGTTTCAAAGTCTTTCTAAAAATTGAACCATGAATCCTTAGATATAGAACTTGAAAATGAATTGAATACTCAAACAATATTAAAAGGATCTTTGCAATTGGAGTGTTATATATATATATACATAGGAGATTTATATGATTAAAAAAATGATAAAAACTGACCATTAAGAAGCTACTGAATAATGCGTAGCATCCGAACGGTCATTTTTCCCGAGAATCGGAAGGTGTTTGTTGGACATCTATTGGAAATTGTTTTCTTTGTTTTCACTCCTGGAATTCTTTCCTTTTTTTTCTGAGATGTTTTTTTTTTAAATTTTAGAATTGTCTGTTTTTCTCTTCTGATATTGCTTCTTGGAAAACTTGGATCTTCGTTCCCCTCACACCATCAAGAAGAAAATGATGTGTCAAAAAAAGATTTTTCCTTAATAACGCTCTTATTTCAATTATTTTCTTCGACATTGTTTATTGCTTGAAAAAGTGATGATGAGAATTGTATTAAAAGCTAAACGTATGATGAAAGTCAGTTTACACATTTTTGTTCTTGAGAACTAAAACAAAAATAAAATACACTATTTATTGTTGTTTATTAGAATGGTTAGCAAAGCATCAGATAACTACCAATTGATTGGAACTTTATAAAATGGTAAATAAGAAAAAAATTCCTTATAGTTGGCTTTGATTTAGTAAGTATTTATAAATATTTATATGAATAAAAATATTTTCATATTTCTTTCTGTATAAATTAGTAAATGATAAAAATTGCATTAGTTTTTAATACAATTGAATTAGATTTTAGAATGTCGCAATTATATTTAAATGAATTGGTAATGGGCCAATATTTTGCCAACCCATCAATGAAACATAAACAGTTTAAATAATCTAATAAACAAATGGTGCCTAATATTTTTCATGTAAATTCTCAAAAATAAAATAAAAATGTATAAACTCACTTTCAGCATATATTTACGTTTTATTAAATAAACATTGCCGAGGAGTAAAGCGGTGTCAATGGAAAAACCGTCCTTTTTTTTTTGCAGGCAACAAGGGTCCATGTTTACCTTTTTTTCTTTTCTTCAGTTATTTTTTTGCTCTTCTGGAAATGTGTTTTTCTCCATTTTTTGAAACCGTTAGAATCAAGTCAAGCAGTGCAATTGAATTGTACAAAAGGCCTTGAAGAAAGGTTTTTTTTCGCTCAAAAATATATTCAGTGAAATGTTAAAAAATGTTACCTGTTCTTGCTTGCTCTGATATTCTACGTCCACATATAATGAGTCGAGCAATAAGTTGTTCGAAAAGAAACAAGAAAATACTTAACACATTAATTAGATTCCTTCATTGTGCTGATGACTCAGAACGAGAGACTAAGCTATTTTATGCAATGCTTATCACGATCTCTGTCAGTCTATGATGTATTGTGGGCCGAGTAAAATATACACATTTGACAATAGATGTCACTTAGAGGCAATAAAATAAGTGTGAAATGAAACTTCTTAAAGTTTGTCCGATAAAACGACGCTGTCACTGTTTTGACCAATGTCGTCTTCAGTGCCCTCACCATTTCGTTAGTTTGCTTACGGCCAGCACTTGGATGAAGTTTAGGTACCTTCACTTTTTCGTCAGAAATTTTCGATACCTAAGTATAAAATGCAACTTTTAAAATGAAAAACATTCTTGAAGATTTCATTTTAGATTTATTTAAAAGCGTAATGATTAAATTTATTATTTCCATTAAGTAAAAAATTCTGTTGTATTTCAGAGAGAAATTATATAGATTGGAATGTTACGTTTAATTTCGATTTCTTAAAATTTTCTTGAAAGCGGCCATTTTCTTAATTTTAAGAAATTTGTAAACAAACAAAAATTCATCGATTTTAAAAATATTTCAAAAGATTTTTGACACTTTAGTAAAATTAGAAAATTGAAAGTTAAATTAATCTGATTTGAAAGAAATATTACTTACTTAAAGCATAAAAAAGTAATATACAATAAATTTTATCGTATGCTTTTGCGTATTCTCTGAAACACTGGTACACGTCCTTCTGCATCTGTATTGCCATTTTCAACAACATTCTGATCATAAATATCGCATTCTTTGTACCAGTGATCTCGACAAAACTGCACTGTTCTTGTCTTATCTCTGCCCTGATTCTACTGAGCGCTCTGTTCATCAGAATTCGGATGATGAGTTTTGTTATGTGACTCAATAATTGATTGTTCGGTTGAGTTCATATTCCTTTGTGCTTGGCCTCTTAGGTAGTCTTATGAAAATCGATCTGTTCAGGGCTTCCGCTATATCGCCACTGCTGTAGAATTTATTTATTATTTCTGTAGTTTTGTCTACACCGATACCGTCTAAGGCTTTCAGCATCTTTATGACAGTTCCGTCTGATCCTGCTGCTTTATGTCTATTCAATTTGGTCAGTGCAGCTTCCACTTCGGTTTTTAATATTTCTGGCCCGTCAGTAATTTTGTGTATTTTCGGTTTCTCTCTCTTGTTGTGGAAGAGATCTTCAATATATTCGTCCCCTCACTGAGGTATTTTCTATTTCTCTAATATGAGTGTTCCATCCTCGGATTTTATACATCCTGTTGATGACTATGTCTCTTTTCCTGTTATTTTATTTTTTATGCTTGTATCCTTTATTAGTCATGCGCAATCTCTCTATTTCTGCACATTTATCGTTGAGCCATTTCTCTTTAGCCTGTCTGCATTTGCTCCTTATTTCATTCTATAGTTTTCTGTATTCCGTTCCATGTCTTTGCATTGTTTTCTGTCTCTTTTGCATCATGTCGAGAATCTCATCTGTGATCCACTCATTTTCTTTGAGACGATGTCGTTTACTGATGCCACTAACGCTTCTTTTAGTGTGTTCAATCTTCAGTTTCTGTTTCCAAATTGACCCTCGTATTTTTTTCACACTATCCGTATATTTTTTCTGCAGGCTGAGGTCGTTCCCGAGTGTATTTGTATTGCAGTCTAGGTGCTACTTTTCAATCTCTGAAGTTTCATCCTAAGTTTACATATAACCAGGAAGTGGTCGATTCGACAGTCGACACTTGAATAAGTTTTGCAATGAAGTAAAGGAGTGCAAAATTGTCCTTATTTTGTCTCAAACGCTTTCTTTAGCCATTTTAAGAGGGTTTGTTTTTGGATGTTGTTAATTTCTCTTCATGTTAGACTGTTTAAGATGTGTGTTATTGTTGCTTACACGCACACACACACACACACACACACACAGTTGGGCTGACCATAAAAAGTTTCGCTTACTTCTCAGTAAATTAGGAACAACAGAATATACTAAGTTTGTTAACTATATTTTGCATAAGAAAACCAGCGATTTGAAATTTAAAGAGGCGATTCAATCACAAGCGTTGGAATAAGATGAAGATTATACTACTTTCGCGAATGTAGGCAATAAACACTGGGATTACTTCTCATTGGTGGAGTTAAGCGCCAATAATTTTAAATGACTGATTTTTGTCAATGGTTTGATTTTAGCGAAAGACGCCGAAACACGCCGTCGGGTACTCAACAATCTTGAAAACGAGCCCGACGTTACTTTACAGCAAATTGCCCAATATTGCCAACGTTTCGTGAGCTTTAGAGAGGAATCGAAAAACATCAAACAGAGTGTCGTGGCTCACATAAATAAATGCGCCAAGGAAAAAATAAAAAAGGGTCAACCAAAAAATAATAAAGTTACTTTGCCGTCAAGATCATGTTTTGGGTGTGGTCAATTACATTGGTATAGAAATTGTTCCTTGAAAGATAAAAATGTTTTAATTGCAATAAATTGGGACACAAAAGTTCTCACTGCAGGATTAGGAACAAAACAAAAAACGTTTTCTAAAAATTACCAAGTCTGATGAACTAGAAATTCGTTACATCAGGAAATATATTGAAGTACAAATATTTAACAAAAATATAAGGCTTGATTTGAGTTCAGACTTATCTATAATTAATTATCACACATAAAAAAAACTGGGTAATCCGACTTTTTAAGAACGAACCGAATAGCTAAAAGAGTAACTGGTGACCCTATTAAATTTATAGGCGAACTTATAACGTACGTGTCATTCAAAGGTAAAACTTTAAAACAAAAGACTTATATTATGAAGAATACGGGTAATTTGTTCGTGACTGATTGGTTAGAACAGTTTTAACCTTAGGATCTGCCTATTAACTCATTATGTCAAAAAGTCAAAAATTTGTCTGACGAAGCAGAAAAGTTGAATGGTGAACTTAAAAAACAAATTCTCGACATTTTCAGTGGAGGACTAGGAAAATGCACAAAAATGTCTGCTAAGTTTGTGTTAAAGCCAAACGTAAATCGAGTTTTTAAGAAAAAATATAACGCTCCATTTGCCTCGTTAAATCAAGGTGAAGTGGAGTTGAATCGACTTGAGGAAATAGGAGTTCTGGAAAAGGTTGAATATGGTGAGTGGGCATCTCCCGCAGTTTATATATATATATTAAAAGAGCAAAGAAATTCGTGTATGTGCTGACTTCTCTATGGAGCTGAACAGCATCCTAAAGGATCACCATTATCCCTTCCAAGTCCAGGGGAGATATTCACTAAGCTCAGTAGAGGAAAATATTTTTGTAAGATTGGCATAAGTGACTCATATCTGTAAATACCCATAGGCGAGGAATGTTCGAAGCACCTTTGCATAAACACACACAAGAGTTTATACAAATTTTTGAGAATTCCATTCAGTGTTAAGGTTGCCTCTTCTATTTTTCAACAGATCATGGATACGATGTTAAATGGTTTGGATTTTGCGGTGACGTCCTAATGAAAAGCGAGAGCATCAAGAAATAGGAAGCGTACGTCTGACAGGTGATCATAAGAATCCAGAATTACGGATTCAAATTAAAAGACGGGAAGTGTGAGTTTTTCTTAGAGAGGATTTATTTCTTGAGACAAAAAATTGACAAAGACGGAAGACGTCCCGACCCAGATAGAGCAACAGCAATAAAATACCTGCCAGCACCAGAAAATGTGTCGGCTCTCTAAAATTTATTAGGTGTTGGCCATTATTACAACGTTTTTGTCCCAAAAATGCTCAGTTTGAGAGCTTCACTTAATGAATTATTGAGAAAAGATAAAGAGTGGGAATGACAATCAAATGCCAGGAAGCATTTGAGAAAATACAAGAAGTTCTTACATCAAATCTGTTCTTGACTCATTACGATCCAAACCTTGACATCATTGTAGTCAACAATGCTAGCTTCTACGGCATCGAGGCGTGCATTTTACACAAGTTAAAGGATGGACTGATGAAGCCAATTGCCCATGCATCTAGGACGCTGTTACCAGCTGAAAGGGGTTACTCGCAAATAGAAAAGGAGTCCTCAAGAATCATTTTTGCGGTGACTAAATTTCACAGATATACACATGGAAGGTATTTTTTGTTGCAGACAATCATCCACTCCTTACTATCTTCGGATCAAAAAAGGGTCTGCTAATACATTCTGCTAATTGACTGCAAAGATGGGGAACCATTTATCCTCAGATATAACTACAAAATGGAGTTTCTCCCATCCACTGAAATCTGTCATGCTGTAGTATGCAGAACACCTGGAAGACACAGTCACTGCTGCCATAAGAACAGAGGACGAAATAAAAAAGTAACTTGTGCAATACTGTCAGGGAACTTCCTTTAACAATTAATAAAGAATTGATAAACAAAGCATCCAATGATGAGATCAAGAGAAAATAAAGGACAAACTAAATAGTAAAGACCAGAATATCTAAGAAGTTTACTCACTCTGTAACGACATTTTAATGTACAGAGACAAAGTAGTAATCCAATCTACACTACAGAAAAGAACATTAAAGAAATTTCATGTTGACCATCGGGAACTTCAAGAATAAAGAGTCGGACCGACATGGACGAAGATATTGAAAACACTGTAAGATCGTTTAAAGGTGTGCTTTGGCTGCTAAAGCACCCCGATAAAATTCAATCCCTTGCCTAAAACCGACCGTCCGTGGTCGCAGATACTCATTGATTTTGCTGGTCCACTTGATTTTTTACTACCTTGTAGTAGTCAGCAGTTATTCCAAGTGGCCAGAGATACTGAAATGTAAGAAGCCGACCACAAAGGTGACAATAAAGTTTTTGCACAAGCTATTTTCCCGTTTTGGAGTTGTTGACTGTATCGTAACAGATAATCCTGTGAATTTAAGGATTTTTGTCAGTCATTCCTGATCGAATATATAACCACGGCGCCATATCACCCAAGAATTAATGGAAAGGTAGAGTGCTTTCTGGACACTTTCAAGAGAGCATTGAGGAAGACTAGAAATACTCCCACCGATACGGCTATACAGCAGTTTTTGCAGGTCGTTCGTGTAACCCCTAATAGCAGTGCTTTATCTCCCAAGACGCCGACGGAGGTCAAGTTTGTCAGGAAAATAAAAACGGCATTTGACAAATTCCTTCCGAGTGAAATTATGGAAATTCTTAACATGTAACATTGAACTTAGCCAATTTTTAATTATTTCGGAATAATGAATAAAGACCTTTATAAAAGGGACTGTTGTTAACATGTAAAATGTTTGTCGTAAAACTAAGGAAAAAATTATGAACGTAATTCCTGTATATAGCTTTTTCAAAGTGGTTGTTTTTAACTTTTTTTTGGTTAAATATATTGATTGTGTGATAATTATAAAAAACCAAAAAGACTCCAAATGGAGTCAGGTTGAAAAGTGGGGTGTTGTGGTGTCCTCTCTCTAAAGAGTCTATGTTGGGCTATTCCGCCTACTTAGTAGGAGAGGAAGCCTTGGGAAAATAGTGGTATTGATTTTCGTTGTGTCTCTGTACTCGGGCAGGTTGTATGTCTGCCCGAGGACGGATATGCAGCTGAAGAAAATTGAAATGAAGAGTGCTACACCCCAGCGGGCCATACCCACCAGGCTTTACTTCTCCTTCGGGAGGGCGTTGAGTTTCTTCTTGGGCTCATGAGGCAACCCCAAAATGGGAAGAGCTGAGGGGGTTTCAGGAATTTACATTGTCACACGGAAATTACTATGTTCGGAGATTTTACCTCTTCATCGGGCAACGTTGAAAAATTGTGAAAATAATTCGCATTTAAATGTAAAAAACATTATGTTTGTTATTTAAAAATTTAAATATGGAGGGGAAGAAGAGATAAAATTTAGATTTTATGTGTGCGTTTAATTTAACTAATCAGAACAAAGTTAGACGTTTAAATATAGAAAATATAGGTTATATGTTGGTGCATACGGGTTTTTTCTTTCAAGCTAAACGGGGAAGTGTCATTTTCTTCAGCTAGATTCTAGACTTCTTCAGTTCGATGTATACATTATCGCTACAAGGTTATTTTCTCATATTTCTATGTATCCTAGCCATTTTTAAGCTTATTTTTCGGTGCAATGTATACATTATCGCTACAAGGTTATTTTCTGAGATTTCTATGTATCCCAGCCATTTTAAAGTTATTTTTCGGTGCGATGTATACATTATCGCTACAAGGTTATTTTCTCAGATTTCTATGTATCCCAGTCATTTTAAGGTTATTTTTCGGTGCAATGCATATATTATCGCTACAAGGTTATTTTCTTAGATTTCTATGTATCCTAGCCATTTTTAAGGTTATCATTTGGTGAGATGAATACATTATCTCTACAAGGTTATTTTCTGAGATTTCTATGTATCCCAGCCATTTTTAAGGTTATTTTTTTGGTGTGATGTATTCATTAACGCTACAAGGTTATTTTTCTCAGATTTCGATATTCATTTTTTGAAGGATTATTAACCATATTCTAAAGTGAATATTTTGCAATGTCATTAATTTCATTACGTTTATTTAATAGATTTTTATTTTCATTACCTTTATTTAATAGATTTTTATTTTTAAGAAATGTAATAATATGTAGTTTTTAATATAAAAATAAGAGGCATGGGTCATTCAGAGACTTACATGTTCTTGTTCTTTTTTAAAGTTTTTCCATGTTATTGCGGGAGTTTTATTAGTTTCTTTTAGATATCAAAACATATTTCGATAGGGATGTTCTATTTAGATGCTTATTATTATTAAATTAAGAATTGTGTTGATAAATTCTTTTTTTCAAGTAATTTTTAGTACTTTCATGATAAATCTTTTCATTACTAATGTTTTCCGTAGAAGAAATAGTACATTGATAAACAATAGATTTAGTCAGGCACTTATTTTTCATTGGACAGTCTATGGGGGTGTCTGTATTAGGTTTATTATTTTCTGAATGATTGATTTATTTTTTGGGTGATTTTTGTTTTCCTTTATGTTTAAATTTTTTTTAAATCATTATTATTATTATGTATTTTTGTAATTTTTCCAGATTATCTGTACATATATAACTTAAGTTTAGTGTATTTTTGTTGAAAATCTTACTTAATAGATTATCATTCGGAAAATGTTTCACAATCAGAGCGAGGAATTTTTCGCTTAATTCACTGCTAACCATTTTGTTGAAAAGGGGTATATACCAAATAATCTTTCTATTTCTACTTTTTCTTCGAGTATAGATATTCTCCTTCACATATTTGATATTTGGGCTTTTATATCCACTATGTATTAAGGAAGTATTATAAAATTATTGTGCTTGTTAAATACTTTTTCATTTGCAAGAGATTCTACTAATTCTATATTCCATAGAAGATGGTATATAATGGATGGAAGACGGTTAGATTTTGGGAGGATATATAAAAGATTTTCTTTTCTTTTCTATGGTTGTTATATATTATTTTCTAAATCTAAATTCACATCGAGGAAATCTTCATTTTTATATTTGTATTAATAGTTATCTAAAAATTAATTTTTTAAAATTCTCTCTATATTAACTTTCTAATTTGAACAATTTAAAAATTTTTGGAATTCCTCACCACTGTAAGGCCATCATTCCTGTATAATCTAATAACTCCCCTATTTATATCATTATGGACTGTAAGATTATATAGCATAAATGATCACACACACACACACACACACACACACACACACACACACACACACACACACACACACACACACACACGCACGCACACACACACGCATATATATATAGTATTGTAACCAAGTTGTTGAACTCGTCGGTTTATTAACCTTTTGTTCATGCATTTACTTTTATAAAGAGTGCTTGATACAAATGTAGAGCGTTATACTGTAATTATACTGATGGGCAGGGAGCTACATAGGAGAGAAAAGATTGGAAAAGAGAAAACCAGAAACCGCATCCTAAACAGGAAACAACGGATGAGCATCTTCACTTGTTCAATAGACGTGGGTGGAGTGTGAACCGGGCGATAGTTTAGTCTGTCTACTCCAATTGAAAAAAAGTGAGAAGATTGGAAAAGAGAAAACTGGAAAGCGCATCCTAAGCAGGAAACAAGGGATGAGCATCTTCACTTGTTCAATAGACGTGGGTGGAGTGTGAACCGGGCGATAGTTTAGTCTATCTACTCCAATTGAAAAAAATGTGAGAAGACTGGAAAAGAGAAAACCGGAAACCGCATCCTAAAAAGGAAACAAGGGATAAGCCACTTCACCTGTTCAATAGACGTGGGTGGAGTGTGAACCGGGCGATAGTTTAGTCTATCTAATCCAATTGAAAAAAAATGTGAGATGATTAGAAAAAGAGGAAACCGAAAACTGCATCCTAAACAGAAAACAAGGGATGAGCCACTTCACCTGTTCAAAAGACGTGGGTGGAGTGTGAACCGGGCGATAGTTTAGTCTATCTACTCCAATTAAAAAAAAAAGAGAAACAAGTTAGAAGATTGGAAAAGTGAAAACCAGAAACCGCATCCTAAACAGGAAACAAGGGATGAGCCTAGAGATTGTAGCAGTCGGGGAAGCAAGTTGTTAGAGAGAGTTTATGCATAAGTATGTATGTATTTATGACCGTTTCTTTGGTAAGAATGTCTTTGAATCGAGAAGAAGAAGTAAAAGGAGTCAACACACGAGACAGAAGGAGAAAGAGAATCCGACGCGACCTTACGTCCGGATCGACTTGAAGTTTCTCCCGTAACATTTTAGTTGTTGTCTCTCTTGCTGCTCCCATCTGACTGGTTGGCTGACCTTCCTTTCGCCTTTTATATCCATTTGGCTTTTTCGCACTGGATCGCTAACTCTTCTCAAATCTTGAAAATCGCTTCCATTGGTCAGAAAATCAATTTAATATCTACTCGCGAAATCCATTTTCGACTTTTTTGTTAAGTTCATGGTCAGTCCTTTTTCTATTTGGCAAAACCAGGATTTCACACGTCATTGTGAATTTTTGGAAAAGTGAAGAAGAGTGTTGCTTTTAATTCTTAATTTCCTATCCACCACAAATTTACACGGATGACCACTCTTTTGAATAGTTTCTGTAGTACCATAAACACAATCAAATTTGATCTTGAGCAATTGCTAGATACCCCCTTACTATCTCTGCACAGCATTGTAATCTTCTATTACATATCATTTGAGAATTCATTTGTTTTAACCATTTTAATAAGTTTAGATAACGAGACAGTTTGTAGTGTATTAGACCTGTTATCACTATGTGCCGATTGAGTGACGTGCTTGGTTAATACCTATGTTGAAGACTACCTGTGATTAGATGAAGTGCAAACCATATCAGAATAACTAATGAAAATAGTTTTTAAAATACACTTTTTAACGTATTATTTGTAAAGGTGCTATATACTTTTTGCCCACAGTTAAATTCGAAACTTGTCAATAAAAGTAAATAAAAACAATGTTTCTCAATTTTACTCTATATTTATTTAGACATTTTTCATTAAAATATTTTGGGTATCACTCAAATTGAACATTTTATAAAAACCGATGTGTTAAATACTTTTGCTGCCCACTATATATATATATATATATATATAGTGTGATTTTCTTAGCACAGATTAGATGTGGCACAAGTCCAAAAATATAGGAGAGCCAATGAGGATCGAACTCACTACTCAATTGTAAAGATTCTAACGAGAAAAGCTTGCTAACCATTACACCACTATATGTATATACGCATATATATACAGTCTTGTGCAAAAGTATTAGGACAAGAACTATTTTATCTTTTCTGAGGCATCAAAATAATGTTTAAAATCACCCCTGTCCTTGCGTGCAAAATATTAGGACAGGGGGATTTTCCTAAAATCATCACTGGAATTCAAATACAGGGTGAAAAACCAAGTAAATTGCTAATAAATATTGATTATTTAAAACTAGGTGTAAAAGAAATGTATTAAAAAGAAGTTATATTTAATTTTTCCTATTTTCTATTAAACAAGTTATTTTGAAATTACTCATTATTTTATTATCCTTGGATATGACTGACATTTTTTCTTATTCCCCCCTCTCGAATTGAGCTGTAAATAGTGTCAACATAGTTTAAAGGTTTCTTTTTAAACTTTAATTTGATAATAATTAGCTGTCTGTTCTTTTTGAATTTGGCAAATAATTTATTTTTTAAGCAGCCCACAATGTCAAATGTAGCAGAATAAAGGCTTTAAGAGACGTTGGGTGGACGCTTAGAAGGATTGCAGCTGACGTCAAATGTTCCCCAAATACAGTGAAATACACTCTGGATAGAGAAAAAGAAGCTGGGAAATTTGAAACAAAGAAGAGGAATGGATGACCACGGAAACTATCTGATAAAATAAATATCTACGATTATCTAGCCTGAGAGACAGGAAGAAGACATCCCGTGAATTAAGGGACGAGTGCAACAAACTACTTCCTAAAAATGAACAGGTTTCTAGGGCCACAGTTACCAGAAGGCTTTGTGAAAATGGGTTGCATGGGAGAGTAGCTGTTACGAAACCATTGTTGCGTGAAGTAAACGTAAGAAAGCGCTTAGAATTTGCAAAGCAACACAAGGATTGGACGGTAGATCAGTGGACGAAAGTTCTCTGGAGAGACGAGTCAAAATTTGAACTTTTTGGCTCTAAAAGGAGACAGTAGGTTAGGCGGAGATCAAATGAAAGGTACCTTGCAGAATGCATTGTACCAACAATGAAGCATGGAGGTGGAAATATTCTTGTTTGGGGATGCTTTAGTGGCCAGGGAGTTGGAGACCTGAAAAAAATTTGATGGAAAGATGGATAAAAAAATGTATCACCAGATTCTTATCCACCATGGTGCCCCATCTGAGATACGTTTAATAAGACAAGGATTTATTTATCAACAAGACAATGACCCTAAACATACTTCAAACCTTTGTAATAATTATTTAAATGAAAAGGAAGACGAAGGAAGGCTTCGGAATTTGAATTGGCCCCCACAAAGCTCTGATCTTAATCTTATTGAACATCTATGGGATATTTTGGATACAAAATTGATAAATCTAATGTTACTTCGCAAGAAACAAATACAAGCTGCTTGGTAGGAGATACCATTAGATACATTGAAGAAGCTTGTGATGTCAATGCCTGACAGAATGAAGGCTGTGATCAAAGCAAAAGGCTGTCTGTTGGGGTCTTATATTAAATTTATTTTGTAATAAGTACTTTTTTCTTTTGTAATAAGTACTTATTTCTTATTAAAACATTTGTTGAGTCAATCAAATAAAATTATTTTAACCAAATTGTTTATCTTCTGCCAATATGTCTCATAAAAGATAAAATATTTCTTGTTCTAATACTTTTGCACAGTACTATTGTGGTTATACCGACCGAGCAAAAGCGAGAGACCGGATGTTTGCTCTATAACGACCAGAAAGCAAATGAACAAAACTCGTCGTTGCACATCCGAGTTCGCGCAGATGTTCCGGTTGAAAAATAAAAATTAATCAAATATCAAATTTCCATTTCGCGAGCCTACGCGAATTTTATTTACCAGCTAATGGGAATCCCAGAATCAAATACAAGTGTGAAATTCCAAACGAGCTGCTTTTGATCCAAAACGCAGATATAAAAAGCCGAGACAGACAGACAGGCACATACCAGAGGAGAAGAGTGTAACTAATCCCCTAGACCTAAGTCGAGCGGCTACTATGCTTGCCTCTTTCCTTCTCCACTTTCTCAAAAGTACTTACTGACCTAAGGAGCGACTACTTCAAAGACATTCCTCACATACCTCCGCTCCTCACATTCCAAAGCACTAATTATCTTTTTCAGCATTATTATTTGTCATGAACATTTAACCTCCGTTGGACCTATATTCAAGTATTATTTTAATTGTAAAAACATGAATTGATATGTGTATATATATAAATGTTATTTTCAGCTCAAATTGCTTTTCTTGATTTTCTAATCATTTTATGACTTATAGTGGGCTATCTACCACAAGGTCAAATTCCGTTAACCTGCAACAATATACAGTTACCCTTCACTAGAACGGAAACCCACTACATATATATATATATATATATATATATATATATATATAGAGAGAGAGAGAGAGAGAGAGAGAGAGGGTGAAGGTGATAAAATTTCATACACCTCTCTTTAATTCAGACTATATTCTTTGTTTTTTATACTGAATGTAGAAGTTGTCCAATTATCCGCTTTCAAAATCCATTGGAAAAAACGATATCACGAACAGTCACAAATAGATACAATGTCATATACAACAATGACTGAAGCAGAAAATGAAAAGTCTTTGATAACAGCTTGTGAAAGGCGAATGTAGTCAGACATTGGAATTTATATTTAAATATAGTCCGAAATAAAGAAAAAATCAATTCAAAATCCTTAACAAAGAACATGCGTTTGTCTTTAATCTAAGCCATTGCTACTCTTATTTGTTCTTTTTTTTTTTTACAGGAGGAAAAATTATTAAAATCAAGTGAAAATCTTTTCATTTTGATATTTACTAATTATAAAGAAGTTTGTTTCGATCGATTATGATTTTTAATATATTTTAGTATTTTTTTTTTTTTTTTTGCTGAAGAGTTAAATTTAAAATTTCCCTTTTGGGTTTAAGTTGGCATTTGGAAATTTCCGAGTTACCCAACTATCTTTGAGAAAATGGTAATTGTGATTTCAGTTTTATCTTTAGCACTGAAACGCTCGTAACTCAACATATGAAAAATTAAAATCTCAAAATCACGTCAATTTGAATTAGGAAAAAAAAATCTGTATATTCGAATTCGAAATAAACGACAGTGCAAAAAAACAAAAACAAAAAAAAACCCCAAAAAAAACAAACAAACAAAAAACAATTACGTCTAAGCAAGTTATAATTATTTATATGAATAAAAAACAACAAATTATAACAATTTATTATTATAGCGCTGCAGGCCAATTTCATCCGTGTTCGAGACCTGAACAAATCCATGTTTTTCCACACTTGAAATCAACTTATTTGTTTCAAACATGTTCTTTTTTAAGCCCCCAAAATCTCAGATTATTCATGGGGATCTTTTCTGCATTTCTGCTTTATCGTAATCGAGTTATTCAGTTTTTATCTTTCATTATCTCGCTTCTAATGTGTTCCCGGCAAGTGGTTCCTTTAGCCTGCTCCCACAAGGGGTTTCTTCTCCCGCTCAAACTGAACTCATGCAGTCTCAATTCAAAACTACTATTTGATACTTGAACTTACCGTTTTAATCCAGGATGCTGTCTTTTCATTACATCCGGGCTGTTCGTTCTTCTCATTGGTTAATCTACTACTACTACTACTACTACTACTACACACTATCCTTTTTACTGTCACTGCTACTGATGGTGACTCGAAAAAATAAATAAAAGAAAACGACTATTTTGAAGTTTTTGAACGAAGCTGTCATCCATCATTTCACGTGTTCTCTTTTAGGTCGAAGGATTAAAAAACATTGCTTATAATGACACTATTTTTTCTTTTAAAGTCGAGTTTAGTAATTAGAATATAGACATTTCTTGCTATATTTCTACTGAGGTCATTAATAGACAGTATTTACATTATTTGGACGATTGTCCTCATCTTTGATGTCATTTGTACGACGTTTCGGCCGTTGTACGCTCCGGCCTTCTTCAGGTAGTAGGAATCTTGAACCGAACCCTTTATTAAAATACTTGTTCACCACTGCTGTAGCCTGGTATTAAACTCACAACATTTTGAGTCAAATCACAGGAACTAACCAACGTCTATAGTTTCTGGGCCATGTATCAATACCAGGCTACAGCAGTGATAAACAAGTAACTATCAGGGTTAGAGGGAGATAACTCATGACTACCAAAAGCGGCACTACTATGAAAGGAATGAAGATCATATACCCAAATCATTGTAATAAAGGGTTCGGTTCAAAATTTTCAGCACCTGAAGAAGGCCGGAGCGCAAAACGGCCGAAATGTCGGACAACTGGCAACAAAGATGAGGACAATAGTCCGAATAATGTAAATACTGTAAATACTACCTCATCTCAGAAATATAGTCAAATATTATTGATAGACATAGAAAGATTCTGGAAGAGTGGCAGCAGGTTTTCTGGGGATAGCAGTTAAGTGAATTAGAATAACGAAGTAAAATGGCACAATTAATTGTGCCATTTTACTATCACATTCCTCTTGTGCCTTTTTTCCCTTCACATTCCACTCGTGACATTTTTTCCAAAATTCACTTTATCATTAAGTAATGGATGTGTACGTTGAAGGTTTTTGTGGTTTGAGGTTTTGCGAAGTTATCGTCGATAAAAATCAACTTTTAAAATTTTCGCGTTTGTTGTTGCTTTCTTTTTGCTAAAATAAAATAAATGTGTTTAATCTTAATCTTTCTTTATAATTTGTAGATGTTTTCCAGTTTGTTTAGGGACAGCCGTTTATGTTAACCCCGTCCTCTCTGCTAAGGTACACCGCTGACCGCAGATAGACGAGCAATACACGAAATCTATGTCATAATATTGGACATTTTCAAAACCAAGGCTCCAGGCACCAACACACACACACACACACACACACACACGGAAGTCAAAAGATACTTCCAAATTTCCGACTTTTATGGACCTTCATTCTCCTTATTGCGGTTTTTTCATCCCTCGTTTTACTTTGAAGCCATCAACACTGATAAACTTCACTGCTTTTGTAGCTTTTATAAACTTTAAAGAAACTCGTCAGACAATATTTCTTTTTCCCTTCTCTGCTTTGAAAAAAAAGACCTTTTAATTTCTTGCCTTGTTTTTTGATTTTTTTCTTTTGGTCTCATGCCTTTTCTCTATCTTTTTCAAGGAAAGACTCGTTCATTTAAATTGTGACCAAATCTTGCACCAAGTTCTAGACATTATGAATCTTCCCTGCCAATCAGTAAAGTGCTGCACTAGAAATGTACTGATTTTTAGGAAACAAGCTCAAAACAGCTGTCTTCTAGACAGGAAGAAGATGTCATTCATAATTGCCAACACAATACCTTTATTAATTCTTCCATTATTTTACGTTAGGTTTTTTTTTCGAAAGTAACAGAATGACAAATTGTTGTCAAATGGCTACGCTAAAACATAAAAACATGACAGAAAAATCTGTAATTCGACAAAGCGAAAAACAGAAGATTGACTCTTGTCAAGACTTATTACAAGGGTAACAGCCTTTTTCTGTTACTACCTAGGTATTTTTTATACTAACGTCATCCAATACGAGGCTCGAAAACAACACAAGGAAGAGGTTAACTTGTAAAATGAGTATGATAAAATCGACGTAAAAGAAGGGATTGTAAGAAGTCAATATTATGGAAATAAAGAGCATAGAAAACGATTAAATCCTTGACTTGAAAAGGTTAAGATTGTAATGTTCGGAAAGCATCCAGGCGGGAGTCTGTTCCACAGAGTAGCAGTTCTAGTTTTGTAGATAATCACTACATATAGTTTTGTCTATTTTCTTTCAGGGTATAGGGCCCTGAGCACACTGTGTTAGCGAACTCTATTCTGGGCAAATAAAATTGCTTCATTTGTTTTTTTAACAGACACTTTTAGGTCTTCCAACTTTTTCTCTGTCTGTCCTGCGTCTTACCTGCGAAGTTAAAGCACCCCTTAAGCTAATTTTGTCTCTCACTCACCTTCGATTAATTGATTCGTTTTTTTTCAAATTATTTAAAGCATTTGTAAGCATTTTTAAAGATAATAACGATTTGGTGATATAAGTCTTACTAATTAACCCATAGCTTAGGGGACAAGTGGATTCATATCTTACCCTAGGGTATTTGCATGTATGTGAATATAACAAACCTAACTGGAACTGAAAATCAATTTTCTGATTAACAATTCGAGCCGTTGTCTATTACACCATGCGCACATTCAAGATTACAGTATCTGGTATTCTCAAATAGCCACTCATCTAGGTACTGACCAGACTCGATGTTGCTTAACTTTGGTGATCGTATGACAACCGGTGTTTCAACCTTATATGTCCGTATACACTAGTAGGTTATAATCCTACCTCAGATAATCTCATCTACCCAACCTGACACTATAATAACATTATTTAGTCAAACAAATGTTACTATTATTATTTATATTAGTACATACTAACCCCTGAAGGAAAGAAAGAGTTAAGTTCTAAATTTCAAACACCTGAAGAAGGCCGGAATATACAACGATCGAAACATTGTCATTATAGCAACAAATATGAGGAAAACAATCCATACAATGTAAATATTGTAAATAAATAAAATATTTCATGTCAGAAATATAGACAAATTTATTCGAAGTCTATGATGAAATAATCTTGTTTGTTTTAAAATTAAAAACAAATATTCTCAAGAAAGTGTTTTAAAAATTCTAAAAATTTTAATTTCTTTTCCCAAATTTTTTCATATTTTATGAGAGGTTTTCACATCAAAAGCCGTCTACAGCAGAAAAGAGGGATAGTTTATGTGTAATCGTGTCAAGGTGAGCCTTCAGAAAAAAAGATATGTTGCGGGAGTAAATAAACATTGATGTGGCAGAATCAACCATGTGTTTGTTTACTATTAAATATCGATTGCTAACAATGAACCCTGCCAAAAGGCACAGCATCTTTATTAAATCTCGATTACCTCATCCTGTATACGTCAATAATATTGTTTAATAAAAAAATAGAATATCTACCAAATATAACTTTTTTTTTTTAATCATCTCACCCCAAGCAAGGCATTCCACTGCCACTATTGCGCATGGGGCTACATAGGGGAAGGAAAACAGAAGGAGTGGTTAGACATAGGGAATGTCAGGAGGAAGGTGACAGATGAGTAAGGATAGCGAGGATGAGGGTTGGGAAGAGTGTTTGATAGAATGGGAGCAGGTTAGTGTGTTAGGAGGTGTCTATTGACCTTACAGTTAAACTCCTGGAGATTGTAGCCGCCGGGGAAGCAATCGTTTGGAAGAGAATTCCACAGTGCGAGGAAAGAAATTGTTGGAGTAGAAGTTACGGCTGCATTTTATCGGTTTCACTGTAAAAGGTTGGGATCTAGTTGCTAATCTAGTATCTCATTCAAATTCGTATTTAGGGGGCACTAGTGATCTAAGTTCATCGGAGCAGAAGCCGTGAAAGTATTTATAGAAGAGACACAGGGAAGCCACGTCGCGCCGGTGGGAGAGAGACTGCAGGCGGTCTGCCAAGTCGGTATCTATCACATTACAGACCCTCCTCTGAACCTTATCGAGAAGCCCGAGGAGAACATCAGGGGCACCCGACCAGATATGGCAGCAGTATTCAATGCACGGGCAGATGGTAGATTTATATATGTGCAGGATAGATTTAGACGGAAAAAACTTCCAGGCCCTACACAGAGAACCGACTTTCATAGCAGCGGATTTAGCAATGGATTCGATATAGTCATTCCATTTAAGGTCCGCTGAAAGTGTGAGACCAAGGAGGCGTAGTGTTTTACTCTCTGGGAGGCAAGCCTGGTCCATGCTAATGGGAGGTAGGTGAGATTGTCGATGATGGTTAATTGAGAGTAGCTTCGTTTTAGAAGCATTAAAATTTACTAGCCATTTCTTACCCCAGTCCAATATGGATTGGAGGTCTTTTTCAATCTCGGCTGCGAGGTTAGCTTTGACGCCTACACCAGATTTTTGGTCGAGGCGAGAGTAAACTGTGGTGTCATCGGCGTACAAACCTATTTGGGCTCTTATGGAATCAGGGAGATCATTAATATATATCAGGAAGAGTGTAGGACCTAAGATGGAGCCTTGGGGGACACCTGCGTTTGTATGGTAGTTCTGAGAGGCATGTCCGTTTAATACCACCTTCATTGTGCGGTTAGAGAGGAATGACTGGATTAGTTGAAACAAATGTCCAGTTATACCATAGCTCCTCAGTTTACATAGAAGGCCAGCATGCCAAACTCTGTCGAACGCCTTAGATATATCCAATGCAACGGTTTGGGCTTCGCCATTCCTGTCGAGTGCCTGGTATATGTACTCGGTGATGGTCGTTAGCATATCAGCAGTAGACCTGGTGAAGCGGAAACCATATTGCTTGTCCGAGAGGAGCCTGTGTTCTGTGAGATGCTGAACCACCTCGGCGTTGATAATGGCTTCGAACACTTTGCCAAAGATCGGAAGAAGGCTGATAGGTCGGTAATTTGCAGGGTCAGAGGGTTCTCCAGTGTTTTTAAATATAGGAACTACAGAGGAAGATTTCCAACAGGCAGGAAAGCAGGAAGCAGATAGGCAGAGGTTGTAGAGCTTAGAAAGGACAGAGGAGAGTTCAGGGGCACATTTCTTTAAGACTATGGTTGGGATTCCGTCACCACCGCTCGCTTTGTGAGGGTCAAGTTTTAAGATTATCTTAGAGACAAGCGAAGGTGTAATGTGGACATCATTCAGTTGTGCCTCGGTTCTAGGTGAGAAGTCGGGTGTAAAAACTCCAGATGAGTCCAGACTCGAATTGTTCGAGAATCTGCTGGCAAAACATTCAGCCTTATCTGCTGGGGAGGTGAGGACCTCAAATTTGTTGATTAGCGGGGGTATTGTGGACTTGCTCTTGTTAAGTACTCTTTTACAGAGTCGCCAGTAGTCTTTAGAGCCGAATTTAGAGCATGCTATGCGTTGCTTCATTCTGGCAGCAAACAACATCTTAGCTTCGTTAAGTATCCTTTTACACTTATTACGAGCTGAAGTGAAAAGGCGCCTGTTTTGGTCCGACGCGTTGTTACGATAGAGTCGGAAGAAATGATTCCGGTGGGCAATGGCAGCCGAGCAAGCGGGTGAGAACCATGGAGGCGAATGAGATTTAAACTGGAATTTGCTAGCAGGGATGAAGGCATCGATGCCAGCCTTAACCCAGGACGAGACCTCGGATGCACATTCTTCGATGGGAAGACTAAAGACGTTTATATTTGACTAATAACGTTTATATTTCTCTTATTTTAATTCAGCATGCTCCTCAATTAGTTTCTTATTACATACGATCTTCTTCTTTTGTGTGCCATGTCCCTTCAGGACGTAGGCGATCATGGCTTTCCGCGTCTCCCTATCCCTGTTGGCTCTTAGCACACTTTCTGTTGTTACCCCACCCAAATCCCGCTCTGCCATCCATTACATTAGGAGGCAGTTTGTACGGTTAACCTTGGTCTTGAACAGGTTAAGATTGTAGTGATTGGGGAAATATCCTCTTAGGAGTCGGTTTCGCCGAGCGGTGGTTCGCGTGAAGAAACTGTAACTGGTATGGCGGGTCCTTGCCATGACGATTAGACATGGGGCAACCGTGAAATGGTCTGAGAAATGGAGTTGGTCTGATCACTTTCCGTGAAAGTAGCGACAGAGCAACGAGAGGCTTGCCACATACTGCCTGTGAAAGAGGGGTTAGAGGATGAAAAATAATTCATCACCCACAAAGACTCGGAGCCGCATATGGATACTATCGAGACTGGAAAGTGCAGTCAGTGCAGCTCTCACCCAACTATGACAACAGTAATCCATTCATGTTCGTTTATTTTCAACTGCAGTGATAGATGTTTGTACTTTAAAAAAAAAATGCTTTCTGTTTTGTTTTCTCTTCCAATGTTTTTGCTACTCTAATCCTATAGGATGTTTTCATTATCACAATCTTTCAGTAGAGGACCTGAAACAAGAGCAGATATGGTGGTGCCTTCGCAACTAGCAATAATAGATTCGAGGATCCAACTGCCAAAATGTAGGCTAAGAATAGATTCTGGCAACATCAACGAACCAATACGGTGGGGATTAAGGCGCTGCACTACCCCAAGTAAATTAATTACAGGAAAATTTCGAGGCCATATGAAATGGGTTAGTCAGTTAAGTGCCATATGTGATGCTCGCTTGGGTGATCATGTCTTGAAAGAGACATGATAGAGTGAGCGAAAGATTTTCCCGCAGTAGATTGCCATTACTTTCTGCGCTAGAATAATTGCCAACCAAGAACCTAATCTGTCCTGTTATTTAACCCATAGCTGGGAGAAGAAAAGACAGATTAATACTTTTCCCAGGGTTATTTGCGTGTAAGTG
Organism: Ascarosepion bandense; assembly: GCA_037127315.1. Lineage (NCBI taxonomy): Eukaryota > Metazoa > Mollusca > Cephalopoda > Sepiida > Sepiidae > Ascarosepion > Ascarosepion bandense. The sequence goes on along the minus strand of JBBBDQ010001153.1, from coordinate 1,194,930 downwards.
AATGCAACGAATTCAACTGGAATTCGAACTCGGTTTTTCGATTTCGCGTTCCGAGCCGACGGCCGTTGCACCCCAATAGAGCATATTCCAAGGCCGCCAACATTAGCAATTTCAACACATTGAGTTATGTTTCTATCACCAAAATGGCTTTATTTTAATAACAAACACTAAAATAATAGTCGGTTTTGATGAAAAATACAACCATTAAAAAATGTTTCTCCAGGAATCCCTCTGGGATTAGCGACGCTGAAGCTTAAGCTCCATTAGTTTCATACTTTTACCACTGCGATTCTTACTTTATGTTCTTAAGGACTGCCTGCTGGCTTTTTATATAGTTATATTTTCTGCTATGGCTAAAGTGCTTTTGTTTCGTAATGTACTGATTACTTGCTTTTAGCATTACACTGAGGCGTTTTTTTTTTGTTTTTTTTTTCGCTGAATATGCCCATTCTAAATAAACCCATTTTGAATATACCCACCCTGAATATTCTCATTTGAAATAGAGATGCGTATAATATGCTTGTTCTTTTTTTACCTTTATTCTACTACTTTGATAAATCCAACTTTATTAAGCGACTTACACTTGTGACCTTGTGCCAGACTAATCTAAGTAAACATGAGCGTACTTCGCCGTCGCCTCGTAGTCAATAAGCTAGTCTTATGTAATATTACTACTATAGTGAGTTCAAACCACACGGAGTGTTGCACATGTAGAGTCTTGTAAATAGATTTTCTGACCAATGGAAACAATTTGCAAGAGTTTGGTCAGAAAATCAATTTAACATCTACTTGCGGAATCCGGTTTCGACTTTTTCTTTCAGCACGTTGTCAATTCTTTTTTTCTATTTGGCAAAACCAGGATTTCACACGTCATTGTGAATTTTTGTAAAAATGAAGAAGAAAGTTGCTTTTAATTCTTAATTTTCTATCCAACACAGACCCAACTTCTTCTATTTACAAGCCGTGAAATTGTTTGTAGAAAAAACAGAGGGAAGCCACATCTCGACGGTGAGAAACTGATTAAAGATGAGCTGTCAAATCGGGATAGATTACATTGCAGATCTTCCTCTGGATCTTGTCAAGAACCCCGAGATGAATAGCAGAAGCCCCCGACCAGATACTTGATACTTCTTGCTTTCCTGCTTGTTGGAGGTCTTCATCTGTAGTTACTGTTTTTAAAAACTCTAAAGAATCCTTCGAGCCTTCTAACTATCGCCCTATCAGCCCCTTACTGTTTTTTTTGGCAAAGTGTTCGAGGCTATTATCAATGCTGAAATGATTTAACATCTCACATCCAACAACTTATTCTCTGACAAGCAGTATGGCTCCCACTTCTATCAATGATGTGCTAATGACCATCATCGAATGCATATATCAGGACCTTGATAAGAACGGTAAAGTTCAGTCTGTTGTCCTAGATATCTCAAAAGCTTTTTACAGGGTTCGGCATGCCGGCCTTCTGCGCAAACTAAAGAGCTACGGCATAACTAGACGATTGTTCGGTTTAGTCCTGTTATAGTGGAACATCCTGCCATCCCCGAGAATAGAATGCTCTACTTTATAAAAGACAGTAACGAGCGGTACGAAGAGGGAAAGGTCTTAGGCATTCGCCTGACTGCTCTATGACACTGTCAGCTCTCTGCCTTCGTGTAGAGGGCACTCTCTGCTTCCGAGCAGAGAGCACAAACCCTGTCGTGGTTCCGCCGAAGGGTAGAACCACGACTGAGGAAAAATAGACAGAGATTTTTTGGCCCGGCTATATGGCCGGGAATACCCACTATAAAATGACCATGTCTCACATCTGGCCTTGCGTAGGAAGGCTAGTAAATACAGAAAGGTCTTAGGCGAAAGCATTCACTATTCGATAGTCGATTCCACTCCAACCTGTGGCTTGCCTGTATGTGTATTACTGTTAATTGTACCTTAGTACAATAAATCTGTATTTCTTATTCCTGGTGTGGAGTTCCATTCTTCAACTGATCATTTTATAATGTATTCCTTTTCGGGATATATCAAGTCCAATCGTTCCTGTTAAATTGTAAAATCACGGTCGTTCTGAATGGGCTTCTAAATCCTTTCATATGAACGAGGGTGTCCCTCAAGGCTCTATCCTAGGTGCTACGCTTTGCCTGATATTTTTCACTGATCTTCCTGATGTAATCAGTTCACAAGTAGGCATCTATGCAGATGACACTACCATTTACTCCCGTCTCAATATAAAATCTGCCAGGGCTGATAAGTAAACCTCGCTTCTTCCCTTGGAAGGGAACTTCAATCTGTAATGGATTTGGGTAAGAAATGGCTCGTAAATTTTAATGATTCTTAAACAAAGCTGCTCGACTTTAACAGCCATAGAGAAGCTTTCTTACCTTTCATCAGTATGGATCACACTAGTCTCCCTGAAAGTAATGCACTGCGCCTCTTTGGTCTCACTCTCTCAGCCGATCTCAAGTGGAATGAATACATTGAATCAATAGCTACATCTACTGCCAAGAAGGCTGGGTCGCTATGTCGACCAGAAAATATTTCTCGTCAGGATTTATCTTGCACCTTTATAAATTTACCATTCGTCCGTGCATTGAATACTATTGTCATATATGGTCGGGTGCTTCTGCTATTCATCTCGGGTTTCTTGACAAGATCCAGAGGAAGATCTGCAATGTAATCTATCCCGATTTGACAGCTCATCTTTAATCAGTTTCTCACCGTCGAGATGTGTCTTCCCTCTGTCTTTTCTACAAATAATTTCACGGCTTCTGCTCTGACGAGTTTCATTCCCTGGTGCCCTACACTCACGAATTTACTCGTGCAACTCGATTGGCAATTAGGTCCTACCATTTTAATGTCAAATTAAGCAAATGTAACCCTCACTTCTTCTGTAGTAGTTTCTTTCCTCGCAATTCCCGCCTGTGGAACTCTCTTTGCCATGCTTGATTCCCTGATACCTACGATCTCCAAAGGCTTAAGTGCAAAGTAAATTGTCTTCTTCTATCTTTTTGACTCCCTATCTCTCTCTTACCCTTTTCTCTTCATCATCCGTACCGTTTTTTCTCTCTCTTTCTTCTCTTCTTCATAACTCCCTTTGCATCGTGACAGTATTGTCTTGTTTGGTGTGAAATATTATAGTTTGGTGTATATAAATTTTGAAATTTAATGTTTGTTGTATGAATTTTTTGGTTGATGCCGAGACTAATGGGGCCGCTAGCTCTATATGAGATGGCACTGACACGAGTTGAGATAATTGAGAGGAAGATCAGTAGGTGCATACGGAAATGGCTCAGTGCTGCGAGGATTTTGCACAGGGGAAATTCGGTTACCTATTATTTTTTTTGGTAGAGGAGTATAAGGTGGCAAAGGTGAGACTGTAGTTCATGCTATTCGAATCGAATGAAACTGTAATCCAGGAAAATTTGCCGGATGTAAGGACAGGAAAAAAGGTGGAAGTTGTCACATGTGATGACGACAGTGGAAAGGATGGTGAAGCAGGCGGAGGTTCAAGGTATTATAGGAGACGTGCTGAACTAGTTGAGAGGGGGAGATTCTGATCAGAGGCCAACGTACAGGAACAGCGCAAGTTACAGGGGCTGGAAAGCTTGAGAAGGAGATACAACTGGTGCAATGTGTTCAACAGGCGCAGCTTGGTCGCTGGCTCAACGGAGAGGGCATTGATAGTGTTCAGATCGGTTGGTCTGATTAGTGACGTCTTGGTGTCGGACATTTAAAGTTCATCATTTTAGGGAGCATATGATGTGGCGCTATCACGAGTAAATTTGAGGAGATGGAAAGTACAGAAGTTACCATCCTGCCGGTTGTGTGGTGCATACGGAAACTTGCGGCATATGCTGTCATCATTTCCTGAGGCGCTACAGAGTAGATGCTACACCTTTAGACATGACTTGGTCCTGCGAGAAGTGCTAATATGCCCTCATCATACATGCGAATGGATTTGCTTTTTTGAAGCAAGGTGTGACTGGCACAAGGAAGAAGCCCAGGATGGAGGACTCAAGGAAGTCGACAGTGTTGGTTGATGCTACACGGCCAAACCTAGTGTTGATTGACAGTGAGAAGAAACATCTGTTGCTTGGTGGAATCGGAAAAAAGGGATTGAAGAGGCTCATGAAAGAAATCTACTTCGACTAAATTCCGTGAGAGAGGATACAACTGCACCCTGATGCCGTTTAAGGTTGTCTGCAGAGATTTTCCTGTTGCTTCCATAAAGAGATTTTTGAAGTGTGTTGGTATCCAAAAGCCGAATAAGATAATAAAGGCCTGTGGATGCGATAAAAGGTAGGGCATGCAGTACCCAGAAATTCATACCAAGTCAAAATTAACATCGTAGACCAGTTGTGACTTAACATCATTTAGTTGCTCCGGGCCCACCGTGTGGAGAGGTATTGAGCAGCTAGTGTGGACCACTTGATGTATCAGTCAGTTAAGTGCCATACGTGATACACGCTTGGGCGATCATGTCTCGAAAGAGACATGACTGACTGGGCAGAAGATTATTCCGCAGTAGGTTGTCATTGCTTTCTGCGGTAGACTGGTTGCCGACCAAGGCTATAGAACCCAATCTGTCCTGCTATTTAACCCATAACTGGAAGGAAGAGACGGATTAATACCTTTCCCAAGGGTATTTGCGCGTAAGTGAATACAATGGATTCAACTGGAATTCGAACTCGGCTCACCGATTTCTCGTTCCGAGCCGATATTCACTGTACCACAACGCACACACACACACACACACACACACACACACACACACACACACACACACACACATATATATATATATTTATATATATATACCGAGCGCCCATAGCCCAGAGGTAGAATCGCCGACTGACACCAATTCGGTCGGGTTTCAATCCTGGGCTAAAAGCAATCAGTCTAACCGTACTGATGAGCAAAACTGATCTGTCTTCGGATATATATATATATTTGGGTGAGTGGCTAGAATATTCGCTTTCCGTTCCTAAATATCTAGATTAGAATCTTACCATAGTCGATTTGTTAGGAAGCTAATTTCTTCATGCTATCAACCTGGGTAAGCAACCCTGAAGCACGGTACCTCCAGAGACGTGTTGACCCAAGCTTTGTGAGTGAAATCGGGTCGACGTAAGTGTTAAAAAAGCCGTAGGCAGTAGATGAGTACATGGAATACGCTGTGCTGTAAAGACCACGCGCTTAGAATATTACTGTTACGTATCGTCCGATGCCTCTTCTATTTACCTTGAGATCCTTGATAAAATCCCCCAAAATAATCAGCAATATTATTAGTTCTGATCTGGCAGTTCATCTTCAATCATTTTATCACCGCCGTAAGGTTGCCTCCCTGTGCCTTTTCTATAAACACTTTCATGGTAATTGTTCGGGTGACCTCTTCGCTGTAGTACCTTTCCGTGGTACTAGACTGGCGTCAATATCTCAACAATTTACAGTTAAGCTGGCTAGATGCAACAGTAAGTTCTCCGCTAACAGTTTTTTTCCTCGGGTTTCTCGCTTGTGGAACTCCCTTCAGGCTCCATGACTTTCCAGCCAACTTTAATCTTCCAAAATGAAATGCGATTTCATTCGCTATCCACTGTCCTGGTTACACTTTCTTCTTTCCACTCATTATTAATCTTTTTGTCCCTAATTCTTCCACACTCTGTAAGTCCTTGTGTCTTAGTGACTTTACTGCCTTACCGGGGGTGATAAGGATTAAGAAAAAAAGAGAAAAAGGTCTATAAAGAATGAACGTCATTGTATAATCGAATATATTATTTTTATTATTGTTTTTATTCTTATTGATAATAATAAGAATAATATATTTAAAACCATCAATGGTCACAAGATGGGGTTATAAATTTATATCTACCATTAAAGTTTAAAATTACATTATTATCAAAAGTATAATCTATCTTTTGATATCGAGCACCATAATTAAAAAAAACTGATTACCTTACAAATATTATCTTTCGTCAATTACTGAGTCGAATGTTTCTAATGAATTACAATTTTTGTCACACACACACACACACACACACACACACATATATATATATATATATATATATATATATATATATATATATATATATATGGAACTTTGTGTGTGTGTGTGTCTCTGTGTGTGTATCCTTTACCTATAGACTCCGAAACGGCTGAACCGATTTTCTTGAAAATTGACACAGTTGTACTATAAGCGTCTGCCAGTGTTCTTAGCTAGGTTTTGTGTCGATGTATCCCCGACAAATATCGAAAATCGATAATCGAAAAAATCGGGTTATAGAAGGAGTGGTCCGATTTTAATCAAATTTGATACACTCATAGACAAAGATAGAACAAACGATATTCAGAAGTTTCAAGGTTGCAGTTCTTACAATAGTGCAGAAAATTGATAATATATATATATATATATCTATATATAAGGCAAGATGTGTGTGTGTCTGGTTATCTGTCTGTATGTCCTTTATACAAATCCACAATTTTTATCCGATTCTCACAAAACGTCACACAAATATTCTTTAGGCTGAGTCTGAGCTCCAGGACCATGGATTAGTTTTAAAGCTTTCATTACACCCGAGCAACGACGGGCTATACTGCTAGTATATATATATTTTTTTTTCTTGTTCCGATTTTAGTTGTATATTTATTATCTTTACTCCTGATCTCGATATCTTTTTAAAGCTTTAATTGCATCTTTGTTTTCCAAGTAGTATTTTATAAGCACTCCGATATTTGCTGGTCAGTGACATTGTCATAAGAGTGACCAGTTAGCTCTAGCGAAGTGTATAATTTGGCTTAGGCTCGTTTCCATTATCGTTAAAGTCCGACTCTGCTAAAACCTTCCAGTCAAAGCGAAAGGACAAGGACGCGTGAACCGCAACGCTTTTGACACCTGATAAAAATTCTTTTTCTTACCCACAATAAACATTGATTGCCTTTAACCCATTTCATTGCTACTCCTGGCGTAAATGCTTCAGGGGGTCTGTTTGAAGGGGCCACACGTGTACTACATGAAAGCGAAAAAAGATGTTCCGGAGCGAGATAGGAACAAGATGCGGTAAAGAAAATACTTTTGGTCGGGGATGATAAATTTTTATTCACTCGCAGGTGACCGCGAATTTATACGGAAAGAAAAGTGAGGTAATGCGATTATTTTGAGGCCAGTAGGAAGTGCTACTCGACTTGTGTATTAACTACTCAGAGCAGCAGGATTAAATTATTTACTTCAACAACCCCAGCATTCTTCCCCCATGTGCGATGTCTTCTTTGCTACGACATTCTTAAATAATTTTCTCTGCAGCACGTTTAATTTGATTCAGAAATCAAGAAATCCACACTTATTTTATAAGTTAAATAATTTACACTAGCATAATTATTCCAAAGCATATACGTTGCAGTGCAGTGGATATCTACTCTGAACAAGAAATCAAAGAACTAGGTTAGAATTCCCGTTGAATTCGCTGGGAAAGATATTAATCCGTATATTTTCCCTCCAGCTATGGGTTAAATAGCAGATCAAATTTGGTTTTATCACCTTAGTTAGCAACCAGATACTGCAGAAAGTAATGGCAACCTACTGCGGGAAAAATTTCTGCCCAGTCAGTCATGTCTCTTTTGAGACATGATCGCCCAAGCGTGTATCACGTATGGCATTTAAATGGCTGAATTATTCCATAAGGCACATGTATTTGCAAAGAAAGTATACTACTACTACTACTACTACTTTGTCCTGTGTATGACGCGAATTGGAGCTTTTGAGGAGCGTAGAACCACCTCTGAATTGCTGTTGTTCGCAGGTCCACTCTGACCCGGAGTGGTAGCACCTGTTAGGGTCCCAGCTATGCGCATATAGTTAACCCTCAAACTGGGGTCAAAAGCTAGGAAAGTATAAAAACATATTTTTATCGTGAAAATACAATGCATTTTTAAAGTAAAAATTATTAGCAATACATGTTAGTAGAAAAATAAAATTTACCAAAAATATATTTTTGCAAAGAAAATTACTAATGCTCCCAAGAAAATTACATTTCGGCATTAACTGACCCACAAGGATTTGGAATGCTGCTAAACAAACAAACTACTACTTCTACTAATAATATTAATAATAATAAAAAGGTGACCTTAGTTAACGATACAAATGTAAAATAGAAATGAAACTCCAGCAGAAAAAAACGTAATTCAGTTGAAAAATAATACGGAATAGATTGATGTAGCTTTGAAAAGATTTACTATCATTTGGTCTCAAGCTAACAGGCATCTATGGTGAAAAATACAAAACTACTACTACTACTACTGTTGCTACTACTAAATAATGATAATAATACAGTAAACGAAATCTATTTAGCTATTGATTCAATGTAATGGCTCCACTTGAAATCGGAAGAGAAGATGAGGCCGAGGAGGCGCAGTGTATTGCCTTTTGGGAGACTAGCTTAGTCCATGCTGATGGGGGTAGGAGAAACTGCCTGTGGTCGATGAAAGATAGCAGGTTTGTTTTATAAGCATTAAAATTTAAAATCCCTTACTTAACTTAATCTACCACATAGTGTAGGTCTTTCTCAAGATCAGCAGCGAGGTTATCTTTGTCCACCTCGCCAGATTTCTTACTGAGGTGGGTGTAAATGGTGGTGTCATCAGCGTAGATGCCTACATGAGATTTGACCACGTCAAGGAGATCATTTATGAAGATCAGAAAGAGCGTCGAGACTAGAAGAGGGCCCTGGGGGACACCCGCGTTCGTGCGATAGGATGCGGAGGCATGCCCATTCAAGATGATCTTCATCATGCGATTTGAAAGGAAAGATTGGATCAAAACTAGCAAGCGTCTAGTGACACCATCGGTCTGTAACTTGCGCAGAAGGCAAGCGTGCCAGGCTCTATCAAATGCTTTGGGGATATCCGGGGCAACAGCTCGAGCTTCGCTGGATTTATCAAGGGCCTGGTATATGTAGTCGGTGATGGTTGTGAGCATATCGACAGTAAAGCTAGCAAAGCGGAAGCCATACTGTCTGTTCAAGAATAGTTTATGGGCGGTGAGATGTTGAACTATTTCAGCATTGATAATAACTTCGAACGCTTTGCTGAAAATTGGTAGGAAGTTGATAGGGCGATAATTCGAAGAATCCGATGGTTCCCCTGAGTTCTTAAATACAGAAACCACAGGAGAAGACTTCCTGTAAGTGGGAAAACAGGATGCAGGGAGGCAGTGATTATAGAGTTTAGGCAGGTCAGAAAAGAGTTCAGGGCACATTTCTTCAAGACAATGACCGGGATTCCGTCGCATCCACTCGCCTTATGGGGGCCAAGTCTTGAAATTGTTTTAGATACCAGAGAGGGGGTTATGTAAACATCTTTCAGTTGAGCCTTAGTTCTCTGAGGGAAGTCGAGTACGGATACTCCAGACGAGTCAAATGTTGAGTTAAATCTGCGAGCAAAGCACTCGGCCTTTTCCACAGATGCCGTGAGGATCTCAAATTTATTGATTAAGAGAGGAATGGAAGATTTGCTGTTGTTTAGGACACGTTTGCAGAGTCAATAATAGTCTTTGGGGCCGAACTTGCGAACAGCTATACGCTGCCTCATTCTCTCAGCAAAGAGTCATTCAAGATCCCCTTACACTCATTACGAGGAGAGGCAAATATGTGCCTAGGATCAGACACGTGGCTCTGATATAGACGGAAGAAATGGTTCCTATGAGCAATGGTGTCCGAGCAGGAAAGAGAGACCAGGGGGAAGAATGAGATTTGGGACGAAACTTCCTGGCCGGTATGAAAGCATCGATGCCAGATTTCACCTAGTAGGAGGCCTTCAGAGGCGCAGTCCTCAACAGGGAGACTAAACACTTTCCCCCAAAAGAACGTCGCATAGAAAATCGCGGAACGAATCCCAGTCTGCTCTTTGGTAGCAGCTGAAAATTCTGCTGGTAGGAGGCTCCTGGAGGAGTGGGAGGAAAGAAAGATATTACTAGATACGACAACATGATCGGCGTTACCGAGAGAGCAAAGCTGCGAGGCCAGAAGTCAGGGACAGAGATGAAGCAGAGATGTACAAGAGAAGTGTGTCCTGTTGGGATACTGGGGAAGCGCGTGGGGAAATCCAACAATTGCGTAAGTGATTGAGATATAGCAAAGCTCATGGCAGAATTATTGACAGAGTTTTCTAACCACTTGACATGGTGAGTGTTAAGATATCCGGCACAAATATGTTAGTGAATGGGTGGGTGGTTATAGAACAATAGTCTTGAGATGAAGACACGAATTAGATGTTGGAATAAAGCTATTAAAAAAAAACGAAACTATTGTTGATAATCCTTAATAATTGAGTTACTGGATAATTAGAGAGGGTTTCATTTGAACGAAACATTCAAAAACCGAAATAATTCTAATTCATTGCCGCTTTAGCTTATAAGCTAGGTTTTTATACAAACGATGGCCTATCGTTATAATTTCTATCCGCCATTATATCATCCGAAACAAAAGATACAACACCAACAATAATAATAATGATAACAATAACAATAATAATAATGATGATGATGACACACCACGACCTGCCTTAGGTCTTCCCGCAGACTTGGTAGGGAGTGCGACCATAGCAGAAATTGAAATATGATGAAAATTGACAAAATAATAATAAAAATTGTCTTGTTAAGTACAGCCCACACACTAAGGAGAACTTTGTCTATTTAACGCTAGGGATGTTAGGGGAGATAGAAAAAACATGAAATGGAGCCATAACAACACACCACGACCTGCCTTAGGTCCTCCCGCAGACTTGGTTGGTAGTGTGACCATAGTAGAAATCGAAATATGATGAAAAATGACATAATAATAATAATAATGTGGTCAGGGATAGTTTTTAGATGAGTATGTAGTGATATAGAAATAAGTAAAAATGTTTAGTAACAAGAAGAAAATTTCACCATCTCTAAAAATAGATGCATCTTTAGAATCATTAAGCCAAAAAACCATATTTCGACCAATCAATTAGAAAAATTTAACAACTAGAATATAAAACAGCGAACCAATAATAATCAACGCGGCACTTTCGAAGCGGATTTCTTGAGATGTATATAACTAGATAGGAAATCAGTTAAAACCAGGAACGCTGAATTAATCTTGTCCCTTCTTAAATACTACGGTCATTATATGATGGCCAGAGCCCAAATATGGCATTCTGCATGACTTTCTAATGAATTTACACCGATCTGATACATTTCAAAAGATACATACCTTCATTTATCTACATTGTTAAGCAGGCGACTAATACATTTGGATAAATATATGACCCTCTATCTAATCAATAGGAATGGAGATACGGAAACCAAATAAAGAAAAATTAAATAAAGAAAGATTGAGAATATGTAGGTTTAGAAGGAGAGGTGGAAACTACCTAAATGAGCGAAGGAAAGAAAATCGAAAGTGGAAGGGAGTGGATAGAAGTAGACACCAAGTCTGAAAAATGGTCTCTAGTGAAGACAGATAAGAGGAGGTGCGAAAATTAGCATACTAGTGGGATAAGATGGGAAGAACGGGGGAGTAAATAAATATTAATAAAACAGGAAAGTTAGCAGGAGTGGTAGTGGGAAATAAGATAGGACTGCTGGTAACCAACGACACCTATCGGAATGGAAGTTCAAGGAATTTAGATATAACATGGATATAATCTAGTCTTGCAACAAATAGAATGGAATTATCTTATCAACAATTGAGTAAAGAAAAGAAATAATAGCCTTAACTTAATCTAATTAAACGTAATTTTAGACTTAACTTATCACAGATCTAGGAAAATAAAAATAAAAATTTTGGCTTAGGAATTCGAATTATGATTTGATGTATAAATTTGCTGGTGACATTAGTCACGTGTTGTTTTGTTTGTATTAAACTTCTCCTCCCACTATATCCCGGCAAACGAAAACGGAAATACTTATTATAGTGGGCTATCCTATGTTGCCTCCCCCTCCGCCTGGCCTTGACTGAACTTTCATTCCGTAGTAATACGACATGAAACAAGTCGAATAGGGCCTTCCGTCTGATGAAGTCGGTGATTGTTGGCAACAACAATTATTGACTGAAATAAATTTATTACGGAAATATGACCGGTGTTTAAAGTTTTTCTTAAAAGAAAACAGAAAATACATACGTATATCCATATATATTTACTTCTTCTCGTGCTCTTTCTCTCTCAATTCTCCCCTCTCTATCTCTCTAATATATCAATAGTTTTACACTTAAACTCGAGAAAATTTAACTTTCAGTTTATCCTTATCGATTATCATCTAAAAATGTATTTTATATTTATCATTACTGTGCATTTCATTTTAATCATTAGAAAAGGCCAACATACACCAAAATCAAATATAGCGATGATATATGTTCGGAACGGACGTCGGCATGAGATTAGCCGCCACAAATCCTCTATGAATACATAAATAAAAAAATTTGAAGTAAAGATCAGCAAAATAAAATAAAAAGATTTGGATCCAATGATTGATACAAGCCTTGAGATGTGGACATGAAACAGACATTGAAGTAAATCTAACGCAAAAAGAAAGAACGCAAAAATGAAACTATTTTAATCGAGTCTCTAAAAGAATAAAGAGGTAAAAATTGATAACAGCAGAGATTATATTTACAAGCGCACTCTCAAATGTAACTTGATTTAAACAAATATAGTTACCAGTGAAATAATTATCTATCTATCTATCTATCTATCTATCTATCTATCTATCTATCTATCTATCTATCTATCTATCTATCTATCTATCTCAATATTTTCATATCTATCTATCTATCTATCTATCTATCTATCTATCTATCTATCTATCTATCTCAATATATCTATCTATCTATCTATCTATCTATCTATCTATCTATCTCAATATTTTCATATCTATCTATCTATCTATCTATCTATCTATCTATCTCAATATTTCTTTCTATCTATCTATCTATCTATCTATCTATCTATCTATCTATCTCAATATTTTCATATCTATCTATCTATCTATCTATCTATCTATCTATCTATCTATCTATCTCAATATTTTCTATCTATCTATCTATCTATCTATCTATCTATCTATCTATCTATCTATCTATCTATCTATCTATCTCAATATTTTCATATATCTATCTATCTATCTATCTCAATATTTTTCCATATCTATCTATCTATCTATCTATCTATCTATCTATCTATCTATCTATCTCAGTCTGTTAATATCTATCTATCTATCTATCTATCTATCTATCTATCTATCTATCTATCAATATTTTTTCATATCTATCTATCTATCTATCTATCTATCTATCTATCTATCTATCTATCTATCTATCTATCTATCTCAATATTTTCATATCTATCTATCTATCTATCTATCTATCTATCTATCTATCTATCTATCTATCTATCTCAATATTTTCTATCTATCTATCTATCTATCTATCTATCTATCTATCTCAATATTTTCATATCTATCTATCTATCTATCTATCTATCTATCTATCTATCTATCTATCTCAATATTTTCATATCTATCTATCTATCTATCTATCTATCTATCTCAATATTTTCATATCTATCTATCTATCTATCTATCTATCTATCTATCTCAGTCTGTTAATATCTATCTATCTATCTATCTATCTATCTATCTATCTATCTATCTATCTCAATATTTTCATATCTATCTATCTATCTATCTATCTATCTATCTATCTATCTATCTCAATATTTTCATATCTATCTATCTATCTATCTATCTATCTATCTATCTCAATATTTTTCTATCTATCTATCTATCTATCTATCTATCTATCTATCTATCTATCTATCTATCTCAATATTTTCATATCTATCTATCTATCTATCTATCTATCTATCTATCTATCTATCTATCTTGTTTGGTATCAGTGTAAATTGTTAAAAAAATTTATTTTCGGTTATTTCATCATGAGTTATTTTCATGGAAAGAACATTGAACTTGAAATATTGCCAGTGGATCATTTATGTTGTAAACGATTCGAAACTTGAAATGAACAAGAGGGTCACATGCTATGGCGGAGGAATAGATGGTAGCGTCACGCGACTAAAATGACTATATTGTTTAAATGCGTTTTAATACTTGCGTGCCGAGATTAAAACCTCCAAAATTTGTAATCGCTTTTTTTTTTGCAGATGGATATATATATATATATGTATATATATATATATATATATATATATATATGTGTGTGTGTGTGTGTGTCTGTGTGTGTGTCTGTGTCTGTGGCATTATTCAGTTGGATTCATGAATATACTGGTTTAAAAACCCAAATTATTTCGTCTTATTCAATGCTGATATTCTTTAAACTACGCACAGAATAAATTCTATTTCTTCTCTTTTAATTTTTATAAATGTCACCTTGAATGATTTAGGTTCAGTATTTTTATATTCATTTATGGAAAATATTGCGACGAAATAGTTTAAGAAAACTCCAACTGCATGTCCCGTTTTTGAAGCAAAGTCCGCACAAAAAGATTAACGCCGCAAATGAATGGTGATAAGCAAATAATTTAAGCAAAGTCAACATCACGTTTATGACGTATTGATGCAATTATATTTTTTATTATTTACAATGGGATTTTCTTCAACATCAAACTGTAGAAAACATTCCTGTTTGTCAGTTTATTGTGTCGGGCGTCAGTTTCGACTCTTTGCCATAAATTCTCCTTAAGGTTGAGGTTTGACAATTGGGTCGACCACCGCAGTGCCTCAAATAATTGCCTTTACTGCTGAGTGTGTGACATGTTTTGTGGCGTCTTTTAGCTTTTTATCACATTCAAATAAGAAACAGAATATAAATGGTCCATGTAATTTTGACCATCATTCCTTATTTCGAGATAAAATTAACAATCAATAATTCGATGATACTGTTTTCAGATATCTCCACGACATAATACACTCTTCTTTTTATTTGGGCACCTCACTCGACGTGAGGTAATGGTTAGCAAGCTGTTCTCGCTAGAGTCATTACAATTGAGTAGTGAGTTCGATCATCACTGGGTGCCCCATAGTTTCGGTCTAATGGCAAATGGCGCTTAAAAAATCATCTCTGTTCTTTGTATTTATTCGTTAATGCATTGTGGGTGAAACTCTTCTCACGCCTTCAGTTTAGTGTGTTTCCGCCCATTTGTGTCGAAGTGGATATCGGCTCGGAACGAGAAATCGGGGAGCCGGGTTCGAATTCCAGTTGAATTCATTGCATTCACTTACGCGCAAATACCCTTGGGAAAGGTATTAATCCGTCTATTTCATCCAGTTATGGGTTAAATAATAGGACAGATTGGGTTCTATAGCCTTGGTCGGCAACCAGTCTACCGCAGAAAGCAATGACAACCTACTGCGGGATAATGTCTCTTTTGAGACATGATCGCCCAAGCGTGTACCACGTATGGCACTAAACTGACTGACTGACATGCAATGATTTAAAAGATCGACTAATCACTTCAGACCAATTTTCAAAGCTCCAGTTATGTACTTTGATGAACTGTTCTACGATTACAAGAAATTAGGTTGAGACAGTTGGTGAGTTTGGTTGAAATAGTGAGTGTTATAATATTGGTAAAGTTATAACATAAACGACCTACTTTGATAATGAGTTAAGAAAGCTTCGACCATAGTTCTTGTGTATTCTTCCGAACTGAACTTCGGATAATTTCTTAGGAAATTTATACTTTTCTGAGAAGAATTATTCGTAATTTGGAGAAGTTGAATAAAATTAATCGACACAAAATACCTGTTGTTTATAATAATAATGATAATCACAGAAATTCCTCGAGGTCAAACCTCTAAGTGAATCTCCATTCTGATTAGCCTCACACACACACACACACACACACACACACACACACACACACACACACATACAAAACACCCACATACATTCACAGTAAACCGAAAGTATTTGTCATTTAAATGTAAATCGTCTGCACAACCACACCTACATTGCCTGATGATGAGAATTAATCTCGAAACATAGAAATTTCCATGCAGCAATGAAAAATTGACATAACCATATAATTAGAAGAAAGAAAGAAAGAAAGAGGCAAACGTATAGAGGAATCTCTATCAATCTGGGTCTAAGAATTTAAGTAAGTATTTTTTCTAAGACAGCATGTGGTCATTAAATTATTTTTATTTATTTATTGCTTACGGACACATCACGTTGAATACACTGGTTCTCGCTCGATCACCGAAGTTGAGCCTGGTCACTACTTAGATGGGTGACCGCTTGGGAATACCAGGTGCTGTAAGCGTTTAGTGACGGATGTGCGTTGTGGTGCAGTGGATATCAGCTCGGAAAGAGAAATCGGTGAGCCGAGTTCGAATTCCAGTTGAATACCCTGCATTCATTTAATCACTGGTACCCTTGGGATAGGTATTAATCCGTCCATTCCCTCCAGTTATGGGTTAAATAACAAGGGTAGGACTTGGGGACCCTGCTCTTAAAAAAAACAAACAAATCCCAATGAATCGTGAAAAGAAAAATGTTATAAAAATAACCTTGCCCAAAATCATTGGTTATGACCTTAAATGATCCCATAAGGATTGATAGGTCGTTAAGCCTCAAAAACAAACTTTTTTTATTAAGAAATTTAGGATTATTGATATGGTTTAAAATGACAAGTTTTTCTAAAAAAACAAGAGTCTTCTTTACCCTTGTAAGGTTCGGATTTAGAAAAATCTTTTTAATTTTTTTAATTCTTAATTTTTATTTTCATTTTTATTTTATTTCTTTTTATTTCACATTTTAAAAATTTAATTTTTTTGTCTACATGTAATATTTGAATATTTACATTTTACATTTTGATGATTTACGCCCCTTTGATTTCTTCTCCCTGCATTTTATTATTTTTAATATTTTTTATTTTAATTTTAAATTCTAAATTTAAATTTTTATCTACGTCTAACCTTAGAATATTTTAATTTTCAATGTTGTTATTAAAAAAGCAATAACTTAACTTTATCAGATTTAATTCCCATGAAAATCGAGTGTGAACTTAAATTCAAATCTATTAAACTGTCAATTTGAAATATGCACCTGATGATTGCATAAAGCATGAAACTCCGAGTCGTAGGATAATATGTATATTTATTAATATATATATGTTGGGTTATGGAGGTGTAACAGAAATTCGTAGCGTTTTCCGATAGATGGCATTTAAGCAGATGATTTCATTAAGCATGTGACCGAAATCTATTACATATATACAATAATATACGATACCAACAGGGATCAATAGCTGATGAGAAGGCCACTCTCAAGACCAGACATCCAACTCATGTCATGGTGTTGGGTGTAGTGGTCTTCGAGGAGAAAAAGATGTCCCAATTCTTCTATGAGATTGAATGAAAAATAAGTACGGTTTTCCGCAGGATGTGCGTTGTGGTGCAAAGAATGAAAAATCGGAAACCCAAGTTCGAATTCCAGTCGAACTAGTTGAATTCACTTATGTACAAATGCCCTTGGGAAAGGTATTAATCCATCTGTTCTTACTCCAGCTATGAGTTAAATAAAAGAACAGATTGGGTTCTTTAGCTTTGGTTGGCAGCCAATCTACGACAGAAAGTAATGGGAAAATTTCTGCCCAGTTAGACATGATCGCACAAGCACTTACCTGAAGGGCAAAGAGTGAGGGTCAAACACGCTATCGCAGGATTAAACGTTTGTGGGATTAGTTTGTTAACCATTGCTGTATGACAAAGAGTCGGCTAAGTTAACAAATGAGCACATCGGTGGTTGTGGTTGTATTAGTGGACTACAACCGACAGTCACGGCCCCGTATGACGGTCAGTTACAGCTAAGTAAATATCTAATTTATCTGGTTTCAATAATCATTAGACACACGCTTGACATTCATAAACAGCACGAAAATGGAAACTATAAAATCTATAAAAAGCGACATTACAAAATCTTTTGCTGACGCTCCAGATACAATGGCTGACAGAGTATGAATGATACTAATGTATTACATAAAAAGAACATTTAAATATATAGTGCAATCAATCTGTTCTCTTCTCTCCCCATTTCTATTAACTATGCATGATGGCCAATGTTTGAAATATCCAGGCGTGAAACCGATCATAAAAGCGATAATGTGACATGAGCGAAAGTAATCGTTCTCCATTAGTGACTAAGGAGGGACGGCCATAATAGCAACAACAACACTTGATAATTTTCAATACACACAAACATAAAAAAAAAAACGTTAACATGACGTTGTTGTCCCTGATATGAAAAAAGTGTTAAGATGGCGGCGGTGTTCTCTGAACCGTTACATAGCACTTCATTTGGTGTTGACTGATGCTGATTGGAGAGTTCGATTTTGATTTAATTTTGTCTGCTTCGTTGTTTTGGATTGCAATCGCCCTTGCGAAGTAATTGAAAATCCTATTTAGCGTTTTGACGGAATGGATTATGAAGGATTATCCTATCGCTGGTTCATAAATATGAACCAGGGATATCGATTGCAAATAATGATATCGTTTACTACATCACGAATAATTATAGAATTATCGGATTAAAGGTGGGGCGCTAATGAAACCTGATGTTTGCAAGCGGGTCCGTCATCTATGTACAGACCGGGTATGACATTGTTTAAATTTGATGATCAAGGGAGACCCGGGATTTTTTTTAATATGATTTGACCATACGCTGAGTGTGAAGGAAACTAAGAAACCCTGACTGATGAGAAGACAGTAAAAAGACCAGAAGATCATATATATATATATATATATATATATATATATATATATATATATATATATAGGAAAACTCAACACGTTATTTAAATTGGTTATACATTATAATTCATTTCAGTGAGCTTACGATTTTTTTCAACAGAAGTAAAGGTTTATGCAATGTTTCATGTTTTGCATTCTGTTTCCAGTTTCTTCTAAAATATTTTCATTCTTCATCACTCTCCGCAAACCGTGGTGTCTTATCACCTTGCTTGGGGTGAATGGATTAAAAAATGGATTAAAAAGATTCAAATGAACAACGACAAAATCAGAACAATAGCTTTGAAAATGTTCATAGAATATGTGCACCCTTATATGCATATTTATTAATAAACGTCAATATATATATATATATATATATATATATATAAATCCCCTTAAAACGGAGAAGGTAATTCGAAAAAAAATATCTAGTTAATATGAGATATTAAATAGATAAAATAATATAAAGTATTTTCTTATCTCTCTTTATATATATATATATATATATATATATATATATATATATATATATATATATATAAACTTATTTATAATGGAACATTGTCTGTGTGTGTGTGTCTGTGTATGTGTGTGTCCGTTACCTATAGACTCCAAAATGGCAGAACCGATTTTCTTGAAAATTTACACAGTTGTACTATAAGTGTCTGCGAGTGTTCTTAGCTAGGTTTTGTGTCGAGGTATCCCCGATAAATATCGAAAATCGATAATCGAAAAAATCGGGTTATAGAAGGAGTGGTCCGATTTTAATAAAATTTGAGACACTCATAGACAAAGACATAAGAAACGATATTCAGAAGTTTAAAGGTTGCAGTTCTTACAATAGTGCAGAAAATCGATAATATATATATATAAAAGGCAAGGCCCTAAGTAGGTATAATTGTAGTTCTTAGTCTCATCCATGATACCATTTACTCAGAGGACTTATTTAACCTTCAAAATTCAGTTTACGCCGAAAAAAACTTATTTGATATCGATACTAGGAAATCAAAATTTGACTTACATCCATTCATTTTACTTTCAGTCTACTGTTTCGCTTTAACTGGAAACAACCATTGCTTTTTAGTCTTCCGTGCCAAAGTCCAAAGTGTCTGAGCTCCAGGACCATGGATTAGTTTTAAAGCTTTCATTATACCCGAGCAACGCCGGACTATACTGCTAGTATATATATATATATATATATATATATATATATATATAGTTTATGGTCATGATTAAATTAGACCAGTACTCAGTTGTATAAAATAATTGCTCAATACATTTATAGTGTAGAGCTTTTGAATATTTTTCATATTATGGAAACAATATTATGGCTAAGTGAGTGTCTGTATGTGATTCTTTTTTGGATGATTTCGAATATTAACTGTTGTATCATTTGCGTCTGAAGAGTAGTAGGTTTGGGCTGTGAAATATGTATTACTCATGAAATTGTAGAATATCTAAAATTATATATATATATATATTACTCTTTCATTCTTGTAATCATGCGTTTAGCTAATGTAATATCAAAAGTATAAAATGAAAAATCTAAAATCTATTATTTTATTTATTTAATATATTATATTAATAAGATAAATTTTGAGAACTATCCTCTAGATTTTTACGGGTTTGTAATTATTTCCCATATATATATATATATATATTATTGTTTTTACTTATTCATTCTTCTAATTATGAGTTTAGGTAATGTAATATCTTTCTAAACATTGAAATACAAGGTAACCAGAAATGTTCTGTCCGTTTTTAAAGGAAGAAAAGAAAACGGTTAGCAGTGTGTAACATATTTAGTCTTCGAATTAATTGCCATAGGCATCCCGCACCTTCTGCCAACGTGTCTCCAGTTGTTCAATGCCCTTGCAGTAGAACTCGGGGGGTTTTGACGCAAAGAAGTCCGTGAGGGCTTTTGTGCAAGTCTGCTTCATTGGTGAAGGATTTCCCACGAAGATGATTATCCAGGGAGTGAAAGAGGCGCAAAGTCAAGTGAATAAGGTGGATGGCACAAAGTCTCGCACTCAAATTGCTGTATGGTATCTCTGACGACTCGCGCGACATGCGGCCTGGCGTTGTCATGGCGGAAAAGCACACTTTTGCGATTCACCAGTGCTGGCTCCTTCTGGAGCAATGCCTGTTGCACACGTTTAAATTGTTGCGAGTATAGGTCTCCAGTGACCCTTTGGCTCGTTGGAAGCAGTTCATAATGAACCACTTGACGACCTGTCCACCAGACACAAAGCATAATCTTGCGTGAGTGCATAAGCGGTCTTGCGGTGTGAAGGACAGCATTCTGATGATACAACCAATGTCTGGGACACTTGGGAATTTCGTACAGAACCCACTTTTTATCACTGGTAATCACTCGATTGAATAATGATGCGGTACGGTGGCGAGAAAGCAGCGATACACAGGCTGCCAATCGTTGTCCCTTGTGGAACTCCCACAGCGTTTGCGGAACCCACTTGCTCAGTTTGTGCAGGTGAAGTCTAATTGTTTCATAGGAAACGTTGAACTGTCTTGCAAGTTCACCACACGTTAGACAACTGCCCTATTCAATAGCCGCCTTCAGGACTCCGTCATTCAAGACCTGTGGTCGTCCACTGCGAGGCTCATCATGGAGAGACAAATCTCCCGACTTGAATTTTCGAAACCAACGCCTTGCAGTACGTTCATCCACAGCACTATTCCCAAACGCTTGACAGTAGTTCCCAAACTACTAAGAAGTTGTAAGTTAAAAATGTATTTTTTTGACAGTATTTATTTATTTGTATTATATATATATATATATATATATATATTTGATATTTCAGACCGGCCTCGGCCTTTCATCAGAAACAAAATTTTCATCAGAAACAAAATTTTAGTAGTTTTTCCTTTTCATATTAAGACAGTTTACGTGGATTATCATTATGCTATATATATATATATTTATATATATATATAGTCATCCGCAGACAGATATGTTTCGCTGTATCACAGCTCATCAGTACGGTTAGACATCCGATTGCTTTTAACCTAGGATTGAATCCCGACCGAATTGGCGTCAGTCAGCGATTCTACCTCTGAGCTATGGGCGCTCAGTAGAAGGAGACAGACTTATAGCGTATGATGTATTATACACCAGTAGCCAGAGTGCTCTGATTCATTACTGAATGAACGATGGGTAGATGCTAGAGTAGCTACTGTTTTTTCAACGTCTACCATTCTTCCAGAGTGCTCAATCAGGGCGTGAGAGCGTAAATATTAACGTCTAATAGAAAATGCTTACTGGAATGATTCTTACTTGCATTGAAAAAAAAAAACTATGTCTGAATCTTGGTCATTGGTGGGTTGGTAATAACAAGTATAATCAGGGAGTGATCATGTACTAAAAGGTGGAGGTGAAGAATTTATGTTCCATGTGGGGTCATAAAAAGGCAGAACGAATGAAACACAACTATTTTTGCTACGCCATGCACACGCTGAGGATGTGGTGCATTGGATATCGGCTCGGAACGAGAAATCGGGGAGCCGAGTTCGAATTCCAGCTGAATTCATTGCATTCACTTACGCGCAAATACCCTTGGGAAAGGTATTAATCCGTCTATTCCTTCCAGTTATGGGTTAAATAACAGGACAGATTGGGTTCTATAGCCTTGGTCGGCAACCAGTCTACCGCAGAAAGCAATGACAACCTACTGCGGGATAATCTTCTGCCCATTCAGTCATGTCTCGAAAGAAACATGATCACCCAAGCGTGTATCACGTATAGCACTTAACTGACTGACTGATGCACAGGGTGAGAGGTACAATGAAAACAGCCTTATACCATATTTTACCAGCCAGAGAAAAGCGTAAATTCTGCTTTGCATAAAACTAGTGTGAACAGGAAATAGCTTGTCCCGAACGTCGGTTAATTACATTTCTAGTGGTGGTTATTGGTTTATGTCATTAGGTTCTGATAATTTACGACAACGATATTTCAATTGCTCTCAGGATTAAAAGAAATGCCTCGCTCAGTTTGGATCATTACTTTTTCCGGCTTAAACACGTGATGTCCTTATTAACATGATCGAATAATGGATGAAAATTTTAGAAGGGAATTCACGCTGTTTATTCTCCGATATGCAGCACCTCAAGCAAGGAGAGCACTACAAAAGATTGGTAACATTCTTTCAATTTCTCGTAAGAAAGAAAAGAAAGTCGAAATCGTTAACAAAGTGGTATCTACTCGCTCCAAATTAACTGCTTAAAAATGCGTCACTAAACCGTCAGCTTTTCACAATGCACCAAAGTTCGTTGTTTGAGCAAGAAATCCCCGGACGGTTCCATTAAGATCAGTCGACGAAGTTTCCTCACCCCTTGACTCATACACGTACTGGATGTACTTACCAAGTTGGACAGGAATTCAAGCATTGCGAACAAATAATTTGACCAGTCAGTCATAAGGTTGCTTAGTAACGAGTAGAAAAAAGAAGTGGTAACATCGGCGAGTGAAATGTAACGCTCTAATTGGTTGTGTTCCTAACACATATATCAACATAAATGTTAATGACACGAACGCTGACACTTTCTCTGATTTGTCCGGCATCTACAGGGAAGAAGGAAAAAGGGCCTCGACTTCAGCGTCGATAGTTTGCAATCTCGTCTCACTGACCAATTCATCAGCGTATGAAGACCGTTCCTAACAGATTTTATTGCGCTTAAAAATCTTAATTTTGGCTGAGATAGTTGCGTTCTTTCTACTAATCGATAAAACAGATTTTGAATGCTGGCTTTCAAGATTAGCAAATCTTCCTTATTTGAAAGAAATTTTCAACCGATTTTCGCTAAGTAGTTCAAGTAAAAAAAAGAGTAATCTTTACCAGGAAGCAAACTCCAAACTCCTCCGAGTCAAATTCTAATGACTAAAAAAATGCTTAATTAGCATAGTCTGACACAAGGTGATTAACGATATGAGGGATTGCCTGGCGAGATGATGTATCTTTCTTATTATCGCTTCTGTTTTTGGTGTAAATGTTTCGTAGAGTAGTAGTTACAAGCGACTCGTGTGAAATCTGTCAGTCAGTCAGTTAAGTGCCATACGTGATACACGATTGGGTGATCATGTCTCGAAAGAGACATGACTGACTGAGCAAAAGATTACCCCGCAGTAGGTTGCCATTACTTTCTGCGGTAGAGTGGTTGCCAGCCAAGGCTACAGAACCCAATCTGTCCTGTTATTTAACCCATAACTCGAGGGAAGAGACGGATTAATACTGTTGTAGAGTTATTTTCACAGTGGAGGCTAGTTTTGTGCTAAAGTTGGTCCTAATAGGTTCGACGTACAAAGACGTTATGTATTACGCAATGTAATCTTGCCAGGTCGCTGACTAGTTTCGTAGTCGACTGTCGATTACTATCGTCAAACATCGACTGATCCTCGATCCTCTTACTACTTCTACTTAAATTAGGTGGAAGAGTCTATTCACTATAGAATAGGTGTGTTTTACCATAACAAATACCTTTCCCAATGGTATTTGCGCGTAAGTGAATGCAAGGAATTCAACTGGAATTCGAACTCGTTTCTCTGATTTCTCTTTCCGAGCCGATATCCACTACACCACAAGGCACATCCAAGTGAAATCATTGTGCTAGATTCTGATACTGTTCTGGTTTGTTTCATTCATTTCACACTAATGCCCTTGGCAAAGTAAAGAGTCCTTTTATTCAACTTCAGCGGCAAATCACTTTCAAAGAAGCCGTGCCAAGTCTCAGATTATAAACAAATGGAATCTGTGGAGAGGCGTGGTCGGTTATGTCCTGAATTACTATCGTATCTAAAAGAAAAAGTTAAAAACTATGATATAACCGCTTCTAAATTGAATTAATATATAATCATTGAAATAAATGCTACTCTATGAGTAATTGGCGTATGGGCACACATGCAGACGTTTTCAAATTCAAATGACAACCCTCCCTATTATAATAAAGACCGTTTTATATATATATATATATATATATATATATATATATATATATGGAGAGAGAGTGAGAGAGAGCGAGAGATAGAGAGACAAAGTCGGCTCAGTTCTATCTCTTTATCTACCAGATGAAAACGTATTTTCTCTCTTTAACAGTGCCTTATTTTATTTTCTGCAATTATTATGTCGTAGAGCAGTGAAGAATATATATATATATATATATATATTAATATATATATATATATATATATATATTAATCTTTCAAATTATAATTGAAAGATGTCAGAAATGAGCTGTAGCGTTGGCAGATGTTATTATCATTCATTTCTCAATGTATCCAAGTACTTTCAATCTCCTTCCGAGATCATCTTCAGGTGTGTGAGTTATGGCAACAAAAAATAACCGCAAAACTGCGTTGCTAAAAATTATTGTAATTTTTTTCTACTTCAAATATAACAGTTGACAAATTGCCTAGCGTTCATTAGAACGTGAAAATTATCCAAAATAGATTTTTTTATATGTTGTAATGTCATGGTAATGCACATGTTAAAGCATGAAAAAAAAAAACTGTTCTTTTTACAAACATTTTAAAACATTACTACAATATTCATAGCTGATTATATTAATTGACGGTTTAATTTTTTTAATGAATATTGCCTCGAAAATCTGTAGTTTTGCTTTTGTTGTAGGCATATATATATTGATTATTTAAATACTTAATTTTTTGTCATAATAAGATTAGACCAGTACACAGTTGTATTAAAGTGTTCAATGCAATTATATTGTAGAACTTTTGAATATTCTTCAATTGCAATCGAGTTATTGCGCGACCTAGGTTTCTACCATGAGTGGTGTCTTCAGACGATTTGCAAAAACTGATTTTACCGATTTTCTTTTTTTTAAGAACAATCACGTAACTGGGATTTTTATTTGAACGCTCACGTAACTTGGATATTTTGCCAGCACAATTTTCAAAACTTTAACGTTTTCATCCATGGTTGTATAAAGCTAATAGGTATTCTATGGTATGGTTACAGTTAGTCATAATTTCTGATCTTTCATTCAGCTTGTCACTGCGGTTAGATTAACCTTTTGCCTCAAGCTGGGACTGAAGCTCTACCGAATTGTCAATAGTCGGAGATTCACCCACCAGATTAGAGGTGCACGTCAGAGAACGATAGATTTCATAGCGTGTAATCTTTTTATGAAATGTAAATACGCCAGCAGTTGAGAGTGTTCTATCTTGTAACCGCACCAAATAAGCGTTCAACACGGTAACCAGAGAACATAGCACAAAGCCATAAATAATTGCTGCTTATGAAATTTTCCCCTCTCTATACTACTCAATAAAACTATCCACAGACAGACCTGTTAATCCTCTCAAATATTTTTCCGTCATATTTGACGACAGGAGTACACTCGTAGAAATATATTCTTGCTTGTAAATCTCTTCATCATGCTGATATTTTTGTTTCTTAATTATTTAAAGCCAATGACCTTTAATCTGTAAGTAGATTCCATGTATAAACGCGAACATTATTATACATGAATGCCTCCTTTTTTTGCGTTTTGTTGGTGAAATATGCCAAATGTTGCTGATTCTCATGACGTTCATTTTTTTCTGTTTAGCTTTCTCAAAATATTGGCGGAAGACCTTGCTTTCAAGATGAGCCACAAGTGTCGCTATTCTACATTCATTAGTCAGTTAGTTAATTGCCATACGTGATATACACTTTTCTAACAGGAGATGGAAAGTGCGACACGGAGATCCGAAGGCGAATTGGCATGGCAAAGGACGCGTTCCAGAAGATGAGCAAAATACTAACACACAGGAAAATCTCAATAGAAACAAAGAAAAGAGTGCTGGACTGCTACGTGATGTCAGTTCTTCAATACAGCAGTGAATGCTGGACAATATCATCGAAAATGAGGACAAAACTTGGAAGCGGCCGAAATATGGTTCTACAGAAGGATGCTACGGATATCGTGGACTGAGCATGCAAGCAACGATGAGGTGTTGGCAAGAATGGCAACAAAAAGGAAATTGATACTGAGCATCAGGAAGAGACAACTGGAGTTCCTGGGACACGCAATGAGGAAGGAAAGCCTGGAGAACCTGATACTGACTGGTCAGATAGAAGGAAGGAGAGACAGAGGAAGGCAGCGGATAACATATTTGTAGGGTCTGATCAGGTGGATGACGGAACGGGGGTTGCCAGGAGCAACAGGAGCAAAAATACTAAGAGCCACAAGGGATAGGGAGACATGGAGAACCATGATCGCCTACGTCCTGAAGGGACAGGGCACATAGGAGAAGAAGATATACACCTGGGCGATCATGTCTCGAAAGAGACATGACTGAATGGGAAGAGGACTTTCCCGCAGTAGATTGTCATTACTTTCTGCGGTAGACTGGTTGATAACCAAGGCTAAAGAACCTAATGTGTCCTGTTAGCGAACTCATAACTGGGGAAAAGAGACGGATTAATACCTTTTCCAAGAGTATTTGCACGTAAGTGAATGCAAGGAATTCAACTGGAATTCTAACTCGGCTCCCCGATTTCTCGTTCCGGGTCGATATCCACTGCACTACAACGCACATTCTGTTTAGCTTCAGTACCATATGAGATACACGCTTGGGCGATCATGTCTCGAAAGAGACATGACTGACTGGTCAGAAGATTATTCTGCAGTAGGTTGCCATTATGTTCTGCGGTAGACTGGTTGCCAGCCAAGGCTATAGAACCCAATCTGTCTTGTTATTTAACCCATAACTGGAAGGAAGAGACGGATTAATATCTTTCCCAAGGGTATTTGCGCGTAAGTGAATACAAGGAATTCAACTGGAATTTGAACTCGGCTACTCGAGTTCTCGTTCCCAGCCGATGTCCACTGCATCACTTATATATCCAAAAATTGACTGTAATCCCCCCCCCATCACGGAATGTCTCCCCTATGGAGGCTCAACAATATACCAGTATAGTACTGGGGAATTGGCAGCAAACTTCTTTAGTGGGTTGTTTTTGATTGATGATGCGCTCACCCGCAAGTGGAAAGGACAACAAAAGCTTCTTTGGTGCCGATGATGAGAAGGCGGTAAAACGTTTAGAAAGAAAGAAAATCAAAAGAAGAAAGACTGGGAGAAAAAGAAAGGCTGAGGAGTGAGAGATGATAATAGATGGCGAGGTCAAGCGAAAAATATGTAGATGGATGGAATAGCAGTATAAAATAGACACTAAAAACAATTAATAAGTTTTTATTCTGAAGTTTCACTTACCCGCTATCAACCCTAAAAATAAACAATTTATACGTGTTATTTAATATTGGCCTCAAAGTGCAACAAAAGTGATGCCGTTAATTTGGATACGTCAATGAGAAGCCGTAAATCTTCTAGTTCTTGTTTTATGTGTAATGTACCTACAGGACGTGAGCGATCACGGCTCTCCACAATTTTCTCACCTTTGTAGCTCTTAATTTTTTTATTTTCATTATATCTCCTAATCCTTGTTCTGCCAACCATATTCTCAAGCTCATTATTTTTCTATGTTGTGCTGTGTCCCTTCCGGGAGCAGGCGATCACGGCTCTCCACAATTTCCTGTACTTTGTAGTTCTTTTATCTTTTTTGTCATCTCTTCTAAAATTTGCTCCAACATCGATTTACTCAGACCCACTCAGTAGGTTTCCAGTGTTCCTTTTGTCTTCACTCTGTCCTGTGAGTGTCAAATTTGTTAATCCTCCTTTCCTCATGATATGCTCTAGAAATTTTAGCTGTCTGTACCTGACGTAAAGTGTAAGTTTCCTTTTTGCAATTAATTTTCTTTAAAAATCGTTGCTCACATGATCGGTCCATGGTATTCTTAGCATCCTTCTGCAGAACCACATTTCTGCTGCTTAAAGTCTATTCTTCTGTGGGGCAATTGTCTAGCATTTACTGCCATGAGGAGTGATATATTGTAATATTTCAGTACTTTTTTCTTTGTTTCAAAATAAAACATTTCTCTTTTTTAATATTGTGCTTAGCTTTTAGAAGGCGTCTTTGGCTATCCCAATGCGCCTTTGTCTATCCCAATGCGCCTTTGTCTATCCCAATGCGCCTTTGTCTATCCCATTGCGCCTTTGTCTATCCCAATGCGCCTTTGGCTATCCCAATCCGCCTTTGTCTATCCCAATGCACCTTTGTCTATCCCAATGCGCCTTTGGTTATCCCAATGCGCCTTTGTCTATCCCAATGCGCCTTTGGCTATCCCAATGCGCCTTTGTCTATCCCAATGCGCCTTTGGCTATCCCAATCCGCCTTTGTCTATCCCAATGCGCCTTTGGCTATCCCAATCCGCCTTTGTCTATCCCAATGCGCCTTTGTCTATCCCAATGCGCCTTTGGCTATCCCAATCCGCCTTTGTCTATCCCAATGCGCCTTTGTCTATCCCAATGCGCCTTTGGTTATCCCAATGCGCCTTTGTCTATCCCAATGCGCCTTTGGCTATCCCAATCCGCCTTTGTCTATCCCAATGCGCCTTTGGCTATCCCAATCCGCCTTTGTCTATCCCAATGCGCCTTTGTCTATCCCAATGCGCCTTTGGTTATCCCAATCCGCCTTTGTCTATCCCAATGCGCCTTTGTCTATCCCAATGCGCCTTTGGTTATCCCAATCCGCCTTTGTCTATCCCAATGCGCCTTTGTCTATCCCAATGCGCCTTTGTCTATCCCAATGCGCCTTTGGCTATCCCAACCCGCCTTTGTCTATCCCAATGCGCCTTTGTCTATCCCAATGCGCCTTTGGCTATCCCAATCCGCCTTTGTCTATCCCAATGCGCCTTTGGCTATCCTAATCCGCCTTTGTCTATCCCAATGCGCCTTTGGCTATCCCAATCCGCCTTTGTCTATCCCAATGCGCCTTTGTCTATCCCAATGCGCCTTCGGATTTCACCGTCGCACTACTCTTGCACTGTTAAAAAATTTCCCAGATATTTAAATTTTTCTGCTTGTTTGATTTTAGTTTCTTCGTTTTGTAAATTGCATGTTAGGCTCTTCCTTCAACTAACAACTATGCATTCTGTTTTCTTCCAATTGATGTTTAAACTTGTAAAGCACTTCATTAAAATGGGTTTCCTGAAAGGAAAAAGAAACAAAATTGTATGGTGAGGGCTTTAATATCTACAACAAGAATGTATCTTCACTGTGGGTAGATAATATAATTACCTTATATTATTGTTAGTTATCACCACAAGACTTTAATTATTCCCTCTTTTATATATTCAACTTTATCACAGATGTGTACACACACATTTTTGTTTTGAAGTATCGGTTGAATGTCTTGGAATATATCAACCAGAAAAGTATAACGTGTGTGTGTGTGTGTGTGTGTGTGTGTATGTTTGTGTGTAAAAAGTCAAATATACTTAATATATATATCAGTCAGTTAAGTGCCATACGTGATACATGTTTTAGGCGATCATGTCTCGAAAGAGACATGACTGACTGAGCAGAAGATTATCCCGCAGTACGTTGCCTTTGCTTTCTGCGGTAGACTGGTTGCCAGCCAAGGCTATAGAACCCAATCTGTTTTACTATTTAACCCATAACTGGATGGAATAGACGGATTAATACCTTTCCCAAGGGTATTTGTGCGTAAGTGAATGCAATGCAAGGAATTCAACTGGTATTCGAACTCGACTTCACGATTTGTCGTTCCGAGTCGATATCCACTGCACCACAACGCACTGTAAAAATGCAATATGAATAAAGACAAAAAGATAATTTATCTTAGCCGGCTAGTTTCATCCTCTCGTAGACTTTATCAAGTCAAACGTAAGGATTTTACAAGTATTCATTACCAGAAGTAAAAATATCGTTAGTTTTTCAGAATTTTAAAATTTATTAACGCTTATAAATACTAGAAATATCCGTGAAAATTTCACGAATTTTCTATGTAAATTCTTAAGTTAATGATTAGATAAGTTTATTTTGAATTATGAGACAATAAAATACGCGTAGAAATTCCACTATCGCTTATTAAATTTTCGAGCTGCACAACTTTAACAAATATTGTATTAACAGTCACGAAAATATTTGAAATTGACAACTTTTCCCAATTCACTGAGACAAACTTTAAACACTTTTCTCATTAAAACCAAGTAACATCTCCGATATTTCATTTCCGGGTTTTGAAGCAGTTGAAGCAGAACAATCCAAACAAGAAAATCTTGGCAAATTAAAAGAAATTTTCTTGCTCGATTCGAAATATATAGAGATTCCTTTCCACAATACGGCGCAATGTATAACAATGCAACACCAAAGTACATTTCTACTACGTTATCAGCTGAATAAAATAGCCTGGCGAAACGTTGTGGTGATACCGAGCAAAGGCG
This sequence comes from Ascarosepion bandense, assembly GCA_037127315.1. Classification (NCBI taxonomy): domain Eukaryota; kingdom Metazoa; phylum Mollusca; class Cephalopoda; order Sepiida; family Sepiidae; genus Ascarosepion; species Ascarosepion bandense. Next base: position 1,163,852 of record JBBBDQ010001153.1, on the reverse strand, counting down.
ATGGACCGGATGTTTGCGCATTCACGACCAAAAAGCAAATGACCCAAAGTCGTCGCTGCGCCGCCGGCTCCGCGCAGATATTCCGGTTGAAAACTAAAAATTAATTAAATATTAAATTTCCAGTTCGCGAGCCTACGCGAATTTTATTTATCAGCCAATGGGAAGCCCAGAATCAAATGCAAGTGGGAAATCCCAAATGAACTGCTCTGATCCAAAAAGAAGATATAAAAAGCGGAAACAGAAAGCATCGCCAGGCAGACCGACTCGAGGAGAAGAGAGTAATTAGTATCCCCCTTGACCGAAGTCAAGCGGCTTACAACGCTCGCCTCCCTTACCTCTTTCCTTCTTCCCTGCCTCAAAAACTACTTACTGACCTAAGGAGCAAATACATCAAGGACATTCCTTACTTACACGCTCCCAAATTCCTTAGCATTAATTCTCTTTCAACATTTTATTGTCATGAACATTTTAACCTCCGTTGGACCTATACTTCAAGTATTACTTTAATTGTAAAACCTTAATTGATATGTGTATATATAAAATGTCATTTTTCAACTCAATTTTCTTTTCTTGACTTGTAATCATTTTATGACTTATAGTGGGCTATCTACCACAAGGCCAAATTCCGTTAACCTGCAACAGTATACAACTACCCTTCACTAGAACGGACTCTCCACTAATAAAAGAAAAGAATAGATAAGCAACCCACTATAACGTAACAGCCGTGCAAACTCAGGAACTAACAGAAGGAGAAATGATACGATTTTCCGATTTTAATTTTCTGATGAATCTTAATTCTTAAATTAATAATTAGATAAGATCATGTTGTGATCCACGACGATAAAATACCCGTAGAAATCCACCTATAGCATCATGAAATATTTGAGCTTCACAGATTTAACAAAATATTGCAATAACAATCATAATATGAATGCTGATCAGTATTTAAGGAAGTCAGGGTGTACAAATTAAACGATCTGAAATTGACAATTTTTCAATTTAACTGAAACAGATTTTAAACTTTACCTGTTTATTTCAACGCTAACGAAACTTGGACAAAACATTTCGTTTAGCGATTGGAAGCTATGATGCTTTTGGCGAACTTTCTCTCTCCGTTGCGACCAGCATTTTAAACAACTGTATATCATTTCCGACGATTGTATATCATTTTCGACAACTGTATTCTTGGGAAAGGAAAGACGTTGTTTTTTTCTTTATATAAAGACATTCTGCGTAGCTCTCCAGGCGTGTTCGACTTCGTTCATTTATTTTATTCATTTTTTTGTTTTTTTTGTTTTTTGTGCCGTGTTTATTTTTTCAACTCATAAGTGTACCCCAGTGTCCGGACTGGCTAAAAGGGATGACTATTGAAATTGCACGTCCAAATCACCATTCTTGCCACGGCTAGCAACGTGAAAAACACCATTCGTTTCCTCGTAGAATACGGGGCGACACAATGTCGCATGCATATGCGAGATTGATAGATACAAGATGTCTGTGATCAATACGAGCCGTGAACTCGCCGACATATTTCTAGAACAGTCGAACATGAAGACAATGTTAAAAGACGTGCGAAGCTGTTTCTCTAAACCAAGATCGTAGCGATGACAGTCAGGCAAATACGCCAAGCCTCCTCTGAAGGTCACGTCATTGAGAGATAGCACATTCCGAATTCATCGTTAGGTAAGCGGAAACTCAGGGTTACTGAGGTAATCCGCCGCTGGCACCCAAGACCAGAAATAACGCGACTCAGTCATCCACATGCCAAGCTGCTAACAAAGAGGTTCCTTCGCTACCCCCTCCACTAATTCCCGATATAATTGGTTTTTAGGCAGTGAAAGGTCACTGAACCGAAGAATGGCATTCACTCGATACTATCGTAGGAATTTTGACTGATTCCGGGGCTTACGTCTAGGCTTACGTAAGGCCAGAGAATGTGTCTCTAAACGGCCCCTACAAGACCGACTCCGGCATAAAAAAGAGGCGTATCAGTGACTCACCAAGTGTGGCATTCCCAGCCACTTATGTCACGGAAACTAGGCAAAACATCTCTTTCGACCTGATGTTTACCATTGCCCTACAAAGGAAGGAGAGAAAGCGTCGATCGCCTTCTTACGACTCTTACAGACAGGGAGTACGTTAACCGGTAAAAGATGAGTGTTATCCTTTATTTTTGTGCCTGTCAACCGGTAAAAGATGAGAGGAATGATGCATTTTCACCAAGTCTCTTCCGCGTATGTGACTGCTTTTTGTATTGTGAACTGTGGAGGGGCCTTGGTTTAAATGGCTCAGTCTCCCCAAACCCACAACCACGAGGTTCAAAAGGAAAGAACCCGAATATTATAATAGCCTGAAAGAGCAATATAAAGACATTATTTCGAACAATTAACTTTTAACTGTGACTTCTGACACCCTTACTGACAACAGACGTAAAGTTAAGGAAGTTGATAGGAGTCCGCGGGGAAGTGATGAAAGAAGCTCTAAAAGAGAAAACCGACGGCGGGTCGGGGAGAAAAGGTGAAATTCACATCAGTGTGGCTTTTGTTGTTTAACACGGATACGGAATGAGACAAAGATATTTCTCCGATTAAAATTATCAGTCAGTCAAGTGCCATATGTGATACACGCTTTGGGCAATCATGTCTCGAAAGAGACATGACTGACTGGGCAGAAGATTATCCAGCAGTAGGTTGCCATCGCTTTCTGCGGTAGACTGGTTGCCAACCAAGGCTATAGAACCCAGAATGTCCTATTGTTTAACCCATAACTGTAGGGAAGAAACGGAATAATACCTTTCCCAACGGTATTTGCGAGTAAGTGAATGCGAGGAATTCAACTGGTTTTCGAACTAGGCACCCCGATTTGTCGTTCCGAGTCGATATCCACTGCACCACAACGCACATAAAAATTTTACACGCTTGTTAGTCTTTAAAATCTCTGAGCCGCTGTTTTACTTTGCCCTATTATAAAAAATAAGTCGATCATCAAAGAGATCACCAGACGAAGTAATTTTATTTGATTTACTCAACAAATGCTTTAACAAGAAAAAATACTTGTTACAAAATAAATTTAATATTTAGTATAATAGCCTTTTGCTTTGATTACAGCCTTCATTCTGTCAGGCATTGACATCACAACCTTCTTCAATGTATCTAATGGTATCTCCAGCTTGTATTTTTTCCCAAAGTGTGTCTTGCAAAGTAACATTAGATTTATCAATTTTTTATCCAAAATATCCCATAGATACACAATAGGCTTGAGATCAGGGCCTTGTGGGGGCCAATTCAAATTCAGAGGACTTCTTTCCTCTTCCTTTTTAGTTTAATAATTTGAATTAGGTTTTTAGGAAAATCACCCCCTGTTCTAATACTTTTGCACACTACTGGTAATGTGCAAAAGTGTTAGGACAGGGGTGATTTTAAACTTTATTTTGATACCTCATAAAAGATAAAATAGTTCTTGTCCTAATACTTTTGCACAGTACTGTATACACTCAAATATCTACACACACTCACACAGAACGACACGTCTATAGTCACAAAGACAAACACATACACATGCATACAATTTTTATTGAACAAAATCGATTTATTAGCCAACTTACTATTGGCATTGAACTATATAGTTATTGAATAACTTTTCCGAATTTAAGTTAACCAATAATAAGTGTGTGTGTGTGTGTGTGTGTGTGTGTGTGTGTGAGAGAGAGAGAGAGAGAGATAGAGAGATAGAGAGAGAATGAGGGTGAAGCTGGGAGAAAAAAGAAAGAAATGGTAGAGAGTGAAAGAAAAAGTGTAGTAGGGAGAGAGAGAGTAATAGAATGAGGAAGAAAATAAAAGGAAGAGAATGGGAGGGAGGATAGAAAGAAGTGGTCGGGAGAGAAAGAAGGAGAACGTGTAGACGACAGAAAAAAAGAAAGAAACTTAGTTAATAAAGAATTTTATGACTTAAAAGCATCTGATTGATACTGATTCATGTTTGTTTACCTACATTGGTACAGTTCCGATAATAAACTTCGAAATGTGACCATAATCCATTGCTGTTACTTCTTAAATAAAAATGGTTTTAAAATCACAGCGGGACCCCCCCCCTCTCTCTCTCTCTCTCTTTTGCTTTAATCACAAAAATCTCACATGTGAGAGTACGTGTGCAACGATGAGGTGTTTGAAAAGATGCAAACGAGAAGAAAACATAATAAATATCAGGAAGAGACAAATGAGGTTCCTGGGAGAGTTAATGAGGAAGGGAGGCCTGCAGAACTTGATACTCACAGGTCGGATAAATGGAAGGAGAGACAGGGTAAAGCAGCGCGAGACGTACTTGTTAGGTCTGAGCAAATGGTTGACGGAGCGGGGTTTGGAAGAGATACTGAGAGAAAAATTACTGAGAACGACAAGAGACAGGGCCAAGGGGTAGTCCATGATCGCCTACGTCCTGAAGGAACACGGCACATGAAGAAAAAGAGCGCCAGTACCTCACCCCGCTAATATATATAACACGTACCGAGAAATTCAGTTAAACGGCTTAAAAAAAAAATTAAACATGAATGAAAAGCGAAATTCTTAACTGAATTATGCGTACATTTTTAAACACTAGTAAATTTCTACTAATTCCCGTCTTATAAATGGATGGTTTGTATCGCCTTTCCTAAATATGAAATGTTCCTCCTTGATGAAGTCGTTTCTATACCGAATAATAATATCTTATTGCAGCGTTTCTAAATGAGAGACGAAAATGCGAGACAACACCTAAAAATGGCCGTGAAAAAGTTTCTCTCCCACTGGACATTTTTGGTTTCCTCTTGTCGCTAATGTGCAGTTCCATTGTTTTTGGGGACAATATTGGGCGGACCTGAAGGAAACTACCACCGCCTTTAAATTTATTTTTTCATTTTTTGTTTTTACTTTTTTCAGTGCAATCTTATCGATTACACCCGAAACTTTACGACTGACAAAAAAACAAAATAAAATAAAAAATTGGAAAAAATTCAATATTTCAACAATTTTAGGTGGGGCTCAGTTTTTCATACAACGTTTTAGTAAATCGATCCTCCGTTTTGGAACCACTAGCCGATACGACAGTACCACCACCAGTAAATTGGTTGATTATCAATTTTTTGAAACTTTTTTCAGTGCAGTCTTATCGATTAAACCCTAAAGTTTCCGATCGACAAAAAAAAAAAAAAAAAAAAAAAAAAAAAAAAAAAAAAAAAAAAAAAAAATTGTAAACATTTCAACATTTAAACAGTTTTAGGGTGGGGGGCTCAGTTTTTCATCTTTATAGTAAATCGCTCCTCTGCAATTAACTTTTTTGCCTGCACATATTCAACAACTGAATCCTTTGCGAAATTTTTGAATAAAGTCATTCTTGTAGTTTCCGAGGAAGATGTCATCGTAAGAACTGAAGACAACTTGTAAAAGACAAAAACAAGAGCAACAACTCGTCACAAAAAAATAAAAACAAAACAAAAAAAAACAAAAAAAAGCAAAACAAAGCGACCCCAACGCGAGTGGTTCCAAAATGGAGGATCGATTAACTATAACGTTGTATGAGAAAGTGAGCCCCCCCCCCACTAAAATTGTTTAAATATTGAAATTTTTTCAATTTTTTTTTTGATAATCGGAAACTTTATGTAATAACCGGTAAAACTGTACTGAAAAAAGTAAAAAAAAAAGAAAAAGAAAAAAAAAAGAAAAAAAAACCCCACAAATTCAAAGATGGTGGTAGCCTCCTTCACTTCCGCCCAATAATGATTTTTCCCAAGTTTAGTGAATATTCTAAACATCGAGTTTCGGCATTTTTTTTAAATATTTGAATACTGGCGAAAATTTTCAAAGGATGCAGGGTGAAGATCAAGAAGGCGTTATAGATGAATGTTGTAACCCTAAAAAGTTACTGCGTGAGTAACCACCAAAACGGAGGTTGGGAATAATAGTATATCAACTAGTATAAGACTCGCACGCTGCGTGAAGTAGATATACTGCTAGTGACCTGATAGTTAGTATAATAACTCTCTACTATTCTACACTTTACTCCAATAGTGTCTACGTATTTAAGAGAATAGGAATATCTTATTCCTGAATACAGGTACGTATACAACAATGAGGAACACTGGATTTCAAGAAACGGCATTTCAGAAATCTTATAATTTCAAATCATTGGAAGAGTTTCGAATCGATTAAGATGTGGTCAGTCTTGGAAACTACAGCAGAAGATATTACACAAACTGATTAGACCATCAAAAGTAAGCAAAAGAAGACTACATACCAAATCGGAGATGAATCACCATAATCATATTCATCATCACTTCCATGACCGGGTGTGGTTGTAGTGTCACTGCTGACATGAACATTTCCCTCTACATACCTAGGTTGAAATCCACAGAAACATTCATTTATGCATAGCTTGTCAGCCATGGCCTCTAGTTAAATCACAGCTCATGTCCTCCAAACATGTGGTCGTTCATTGTATTCGGGGGAGGGGGCCTTCCAGTCTGCCTGTGGTCTTGACAGGTCATCACCCCATTGGCTGCATACATAACCGCATTGTTATAGAAGGCCGTTGATTCATCCTCCTTTTGAAAGGTGCTATCTTTAATCCTCCTCTGCCGAAAAGCCTGGTGGGGGAATCAGGTTTAGTGGCCGATGACCTGACCATGTTACTAGGAGGCTCGGATTTGGAAGTCAGAGTCCTCAGTTGCGAATTTAATTTGACTTCGTTATAGTCACATGTGTAAATACCCTTGGGAAAGGTATGAAGTTATCCTAGCTGTGAATAAATAGCAGAACAGATTGGTACTTACAGCCTAGGTTGGCAACTAGCTTAGGAGAAGAACAACTCTATTATAATATTTATGGGGAAACACACCTATTCATCAGATAATGAACTCTCCCTCCTATATTAATAAGAGTTAACAAGAAGTTAACGGGTGAAGTTCTTGGGAGTTGATCTTTTCACCAGGGAGCCAGGTCTGAGCACGGCTCAGTTCGACGCCTATTTAGCTGACTTTCCCCGCCTCGAGGCGGCTGAAGCAGCTGGGTGCGAGGGGCCCATAACAGAGTCGGAAATCTGAAAGCTGAAATTGGTTGGCCGGGACAAAACTCCAGGATTGGATGGTCTTCCCTACGAACTGTACTTGAGGCAGTCTTCCGATTTTGGTACATGTGACTATAACGAAGTCAAATTAAATTCGCAACTGAGGACTCTGACTTCCAAATCCGAGCCTCCTAGTAACATGGTCAGGTCATCGGCCACTAAACCTGATTCCCCCACCAGGCTTTTGTTCCTCTGCTGGCGCTCGTTTATAACAACTGGATGGAGCAGGGGTCTATACCTCGTCGCTTCACCAGGGGTGTAATCAAGTTGCTTCGCAAGAGCAAGGGCGGTGGGGGTGGCATAGATAATTATCGGCCATTAACGATGTTAAATACTGACTTAAAGATTTTTACCAAGGTCTTGGCCCGCCGTTTGCAGGCAGTCCTCCCTAGTCTGATTGGCCCCGGGCAGACTTGTGCTGTGAAGGGCGGGACTATTCAGGACAACCTTCATTTGGTACGCCTGATCATCGAGAAAACCGACACTGAAGCCGCGCTGATCAATTTGGATCAGTCCAAGGCATTCGATAGGGTTGACCATCGGTTCTTGGAGTCTGTCCTTTCCGCCGCCGGTTTCGGGCCGTATTTTCGCTCCTGGTTCTGATTGCTGTATGAGTCCCCCGGTGTGCTGGTGGAAGTGAATGGGGTAAGATCGAAACCCTTCACATTATCTCGCTCCATTCGTCAAGGTTGTCCACTTTCGCCTTTGCTCTACGTTCTTGCGTTGGAGCCATTCCTTCGCAAGTTAAAGGCGAATCCGGTCCTTCGCGGAATTTCCGTACCTGGTGCTACCACCTCGGCCAGGTACTCCGCCTATGCTGACGACGTTTCGGTTTTTGTGTCGAGCAAAGCCGAGATTGACGAAGTTAGCAAAGAAATAAGATGTTATGAGATGGTGACAGGGGCCAAGATCAATCGCGATAAGTCTGTTGGCTTGCGATTGGGTGCGTGGAAGGGAGTTTCTCTTCCAGGACCTTTCCTCTGGATGGACGGGCGGATCAAGATTCTCGGCGTCTTCTTCGGTTCTGATCTCCAGTTGGAAATGAATTGGTCGGAGGTTCGAGAGAAGGCCGACTGCGCAGTTGGTCTGTGGACTTGGAGGAAGCTCTCCTTAAAGGGGAGGGCGGAAGTATGTGCCTCGCACATCTACCCGATTCTCCTTTACCGACTCTCGGTACTTCCTCTCCTGTGTGCCATTCGTTTGGGGTTAATTCAGCTCTTGTTCTCTTTCCTTTGGGGAGGAGGCAAGGCTCCCAAGGTGCGTCGCGAGATCTGTTGCCTTCATCCTTCTGAGGGCGGTCTGGGCATGCCTAGCGTTGAGATTCGTCAACACACGCTTCGCATTAGATTCCTGGATCGAATGTGTATGCTGGCGGATGAGAACGGCGCCCTCATTAAAGAGGATGTCCATAAAAACTTTCCATCCTTGAGAAGTGTGCATTTGTCGGAGGAGGAGGTGGCCGGCCGTACTCCTCGTGGCGAGTGCTCCTTCTATAAAGAATGTCGTTTGGCTCTCCAGTTTCTCTTGCGGGCTACGGATGGCCTCTGCAACGCCCAACCGTTGTCTTTTAGGGCATTATATCGGGTGTTAGTTAGCGGGGCCGTTCAAGATGAACTGATTGACGAGCTAGGACTTACGAAGCAGGAGGCTCGCTCCCTATGGCCTTGGGCGCCTGGGTTGAAATGTCTCACTAACGATGAGGCACCACACACCTGGCTGATGATTCGAAAGGCTCTCTGGGTAGGCAAGAAGCTTCATGCAGCGGGCCTAACTCCGAAATCAACCTGCGTGCGCTGTGGGCTGTCGGCGGAATCCGTCGATCATGCCTTCTTCCACTGCAGTGTTGTTGCTCCGTTGTGTAAGTTTCTTGAAGATCTCATGGTTCGTATGCTGCGTGGAAAGTTCTTTGTCCTTGAGGCTAGTTCTGTTTGTAGCAATGTCGTACCTCCGTTATCTAGGGCTGAGCACTATGTGCTCTTTTGCTTACTAGGTGTTATGAGAGTCGTGATTTGGACGACGCGACAGAAGGAATTCTATGGTGATGAGAAGTTTACCTCTTCCCAACTGATCTTGTTCTTTAAGCATCAGCTTAGTCAAGATCAGGACGGAAAGGAAACGACTCACTCCATCTGAATTTGGCCAAAGGTGGGTGAGTCTTGCGTGTTTCTGTCGAGTGAAAGGTTCTGACCTGGAGTGGTTGTTTGAGGCTGGTTAGGCATCAGGATATTGGGTGTGCTGGGCAGAACATGTGCACCACTTCCCTGTTAGGTTAGTGTAGGGAACGTTTGATTTTTCTGTTTTTGCTTCAATGTTAACTTAGCTAGGTTATGATTGCTCATTGGCCCCTTTTTCTTTTTGTCCCCAGTTTTCTTTTAGTTTAATCCCCCATCCTTTTTCCGCTTTAGGTGTTCAGGAATGTTAGTTCTTCGGTGGATGCGTGGCATCTTTCGTTATTTTTCAAGTGTGCTTTTCGTTTTTGTTATGGTGTTTAAATGTGTGAGTGATTGTGTGAGTAATTGCAGATTGGATATGTGGTATTAATTATATTCCAAAAGCCACGCATTATTTTTCGTCCGAGGAACTGATTTTGCTGTCACATATTAGAGTAGTGGTGGGGGCTTTTATTACTAATATGATTTTATTTAGTTTCTGTATATATTTTATTCATTGTATAAAATCGTTGGGGATTTTAAATGTTGTTATTTTCTGCCCATGCCCTCCACTGAAAATTGTACATATGGGAGTTAAGTAGGACTACATAGAGCAGCTGAGGTATTATGGTGGACGTGGTAAGAATGGTAAGTAAAAATGTGGTATTATGGTAAAAGGTTTATTGTAAGTGTGTCAGGGTCAACGAAAGTGAATAGCTAAGTTAAATTAGGATAGATGAAGACCAGCCTTCCCCATCCCCGTTTTAGGCCTTGTGCCATATTTGTACTCATCGTACAATAAATAATGAAGTTCTTAGGAGTTCTTGGGAAGTTCATAGGAGTTCTTTAGAGATCTATTGGAGTTCAGTAGAACTACTAGGTTGATATTGTTTGGCTGTTTAACCGAAAACTAAGGAGTCAGATTCAGTGGAAAATTACCAAGTTCCTAACATTTTGAGTACGTTAAGTCGATTAGCAACCGACATAGCACGATTATAACCCTGAGTGCGAAAACTACTCCACAAAAATAATAATTTGCAAGAACAATATATTAAAATTATTGACATAAAATAAGCTCGCCAAACGACACTATTTTTAAAAGACAATCGTTGTATGTCACTTTGTGTCCTACCAATTCGCCGACTGTCAGTTCGCCGACAGACAATTCACAGACAGGACAATTGGTCGACGCTTTAAGTCTTTCCAAGTTTAAGATCTCATCCATTTTTTTTATAAACTGTCGGTGAATTGTCCAGGTGTCGGTAGATGCAAATTTTCCGAACGCGTTCTGCTAATTATATCATCGATTCTTGTCAGTCTTGCGTTGCGCCTTCCGTAACTTTTAGATTCAGTAATTTTGTCAACAATATAAGCGTCTCCCTTAAATAAGATTTCTGCCTCTTCGATCTGTCTTGACAAACTCCATGATGACGACTGAAGGGCTTAGAATGAATGTTCTAAAAAAGACTGAATGAGAGCTTGAACTTGGAAAGACTTTGAATTGTATGTCGCCGAACTGTCCATTGACAAATTGTGTGTTTGGCGAACTGTTCGTACACGATGTCACTTAACTTAAAGAATAAATAAGTAGTGACCATATTAAATGGAATATTTATTTTAACAAATAATAATGAATATATAATAATATAATAAAAAATAAATAGAAATAAATATCCTTTCTTTTATTTTTGCTTACTTGGAGAAATGAAAAGGCGTCCCTTCACTGCGACAGTTCGCGTCCAATAATGAGAAGTGAGAATGGTCTTAAGTTAAGGTCAGTAGATAATTCTAAGAGGATTTATACTTATAATGAACTGATAAGGTGCAGCTCTCTTTCAAGATACGATTAATTTTGGTCAAATAGATATGAACTAAGGGATGCAGACTCTTTGAATAAGATCCCATTTAGTGATGAAATTATAATGGAGGTGTATTCTAACAAAAGAATACCTACAGGAAAATGAAACGCGCCCGCAATGCAATGAAAGCTAAAGTATGTGGATCATAAAATTTGAGGATTTTCATGGCTTCTGTTCCGAAGAACTTGGGTCACTGGTGTCCGCACCACAAGAATTTTACTCGGGCAACCAGACTGGCATCAAGGTTCCACCCTTTTTCAGTTAGATCAACCAAATGAAGGTGACAATTATACTCCACCAGATTCTTTTCTCGCGCTTCCCGCCTGTAGAACTCCCTTCCGTATACTTTAACCCCCCAGAGTTTAAATGCAAAGTCAATTCCAATCTTTTATCCACTTAACTCTAGCCCTTTCTACATCACCCCGGGTATCGTTCTTTTCCTTTCACAACTGTCTTCACTCCTGTGTTCATATACTTCTCTTGCCCTTTCTCTTTCACCATCTGTAGTTGGTTCGTCTTTGTCTTCACTCTCCCCCTGTCTAAAACTTTAACTCTCTTATGTAGCCCCCTGCACATCAGTGGCGGTACCACCTTGCTTGGGGTGAAATGATTAAAAATAATTACATTAAAAAGTGATGTTTAAAATTGACATGAATTTTCGTAGTGCGAAATGAATTTAGTTACCGTATTTAATACAAGATTTCGGTTGTCCATGCTACGGGCCGTATTTAAAACAACAGTCAGGATGGTGAAGTTTCCTCGTATTGAGAGATTTGCCAGCTATGAGCCATGACTTAAATATAATCGAGCAAATGTTGACAGAAATTCGTTAGAAGTATCCATGCATTCGTAGAGATTTGTGAGAGTTCTGCCACAGAGAATGGTACGCCATAACTGTAAAGCAATTATTCAAGGTAATGGCAGCCACAGAAAATATCAAGAATGTACAAGAACTGTTTTGAAATTAACATCATATCAAAAATGTTCATTAGAAATATTCTGTTTTTAAATTCTGTTTGATTTTGTTAAAAAAAATTGATCGAAGTGTTTGCACGACCATTTTTCTCGCAACCTTCTCTTTCATCCAGAAATACTGCTACACAATCTGATGAATTACTATGAAAATGAATCAAAGCTAATGTTTCACCTGTTGAAAAGGCGATGCGAACCATTTATTTATAAGCTAACAATTATTGGAAAATGTCCATAGTTTAAAGTCCGTGAAGATTAAAGTTTACTGTGTTTTCCGGTGAGACGCGGGAAACATTGACTATTTTCACAGATGACAAGACTTTTAAATCTATTCAAATTCTCCGGACCTCAGGTAATAAATTATTCGTTACTTGACATATGTAACTGGATTGGGTTGAAAAGTTCTCGCTTTGACCATGACTCCATTTCGAGTACATTCTAGTATTTAGTCATTTGGTCAGATTTTAGGAATTGAATCAAGAGGTTTTTTGGCGCTGCTTCGTATAATGTTTGATGTAGTACCGCCACAAACCAATTGACAGGTAAAAACTCATGCAGATTCATATTATTATTAATTATATCCTTTTTGGGGTTCTCGTTTTACCTTTCTATTGGCTTATTTGGTGTCTCTAATCTGTCTTTTCTTATTTTTTTTCTATTCCTACAATAAATTGTGCGCCTGGAAGCAGTAAATCATTCCAAAATTAGATTCATTATAATTTCCTTCCTACGATAGAGAAGAAAACTCCGGAGCAATTTATTGGCTGAAAAGATTAACTAATTCCTTCAATTTTAAATTTTCCAATGTTATCAGCGTCTCTTTTCGTGACTTTGACCTCGACACTTGTTTTTCAACGTTTCTTCTGATTATTCATTCTTCTCCAACAAAACAGCTGCGTTAAAGTTTTTTTCGCATTAACAAGACGTTCCCATAGAAGTGGGCGCCATATTGTTTTCTCTATTTCTCCCAATCTCAATTCGACCATTACTCATCATTATTATGTCGCACTGTGGCATCTTTATGTCTGTATCCTTTCTTGTCTTCGCCACGGCTTCCTCAGGACACACACAGATTAGGTGTCAAAAATGAAACCAACAACTGACACAGAAGATTATCCGCTTTTATTGCTTGCACACCATGAATAGATATGAAGTTACCTCTATTTGTAGCTAGGTATGAATATGGGTATTTATTAAGCCAGGATTAGTGTTGGGTAGATCCACAAGTGTATGACACACAATGCGACCCGAAATAATTACATAGTCATAATCTTTCTCAGTACTAACTTCATAAACGTTATCTTATATAGAGTCATCCAAAATATATGTCTTAGCGTAGTCAGGCACAAGGCGGGGTCGCGTGCGCGCGAGCACACACACACACACACACACATTATTTTTTGAATTATCGAAGACATAATATTTAAGATATAGACAGTGTGAACATTTAATGAAAACTGGCAAGCCTCAGTTCGATTTTCAGAACAAGTCTTTTCCTGTCTCCCTCTTACACACATTTTTCGCTGTCTCTTTCGCACACATTTTTTCTCTCTCTCTTAAGTTATTTTCTCTCTCTCCCTCTATCTCTCTGTCTCTTGCACGCCTTTAATTTATTTCTCACGCTTTTTCTTTCCTTTTCTCTATCACACAATTTTCTTTTTTTCGCTGTCACTCTTGCACAAGTTTCCTTTCTTTCACTCTAACACACTCTCTCTCTCTCTCTCTCTTGCAGGTTTTCCTTTCCTTCTCTTTCTCTCTTGCACGTCTTGAATTTTTTCTCTCTCTCTCTCTCTCACGCCTTTTTCTTTCTTTCGCTTTCTCTTGCTCAATTTTTGTTCTTTCTTTCTTTCTTTCTTTCTTTACACACTCGTTCTTTCTTTCTCTCTCTTTTACGCGTTTCTTTCTTTTTAAATATTGTTAATATTACATAGTGGCAGTCCGTTTCACGCCTCAAGCTTTCTCCAGACGTAACTCTTTTGCTGGCTCTTGATATAGGTCGCTGGGAGATTGAAGATGATTGGTGTATGAAATCTTAAGAAACGGTCACTCCCAGTTCCCCTTTTGTGATTAATAAAGTTTTACACATTTTTTTCAACATCTCCCCCCCTTGTTTTTCTTTATCTCTTCCCTATTCATCTTATACATCAGATATTGATTAAAAAAGAACAAAGTAAAAAAAACCTTTATAAATTTGACATATTTCGCTATTCAGACATTTTGAAAGTGAAATAATGCAGAGTTATTTCCATTTAAATTCTGTGCTATTTGTTTTTAATGGCTGTGTAGATTCCACATATTCTTATTATCTCTCTCTCTCTCTCTCTCTCTCTCTCTCTCTCTCTCTCTCTCTCTGTGTGTGTGTGTGTGTGTGTATCCCGTATTTATCGCTTACCGTTAGCGTATTTTAATTAAAACCCGCATCTCGGATAATATTCACTTTAGACTTTAGATAAATAAAAATCATTTAGTACCCGTGTCCGACTATGTACTAGTGGATCTACTCTTGTATATTTATACATATTGTAAATGTGTGGAGATAAATTAAAACGTAACTAAATGTACACACACACACACACACACACACAAATATATATATATATATATATATATATATATATATATATATATATATATGAGTATTGCCGGGAATGCACTATCCTTTACGGCAGTTTCATAGTCTTTCTTAGCTTCGTTAAATATGGTTTGATTTGAAGAGTTGTCAGAAAGTCTGCGTTTAATTGATTTTGGTATTTGCCTGATTATAGATGGCGGGTGACTGAAAGAAGTGTGTATATACAATGGTTTATTGTTGGATTTTCTGTATGGTTCATATGTAGCTTTTCTTGGGTTGAAGGTAACATCTAGGAAATCTACTTCATTTAGGTTCATTTTTAAGTCTGTGACGAATCTGATATTTTTGAAAATCTTTATAATTGCTTTTCTAGTTTTGTCTGTATGTTGTTTGTTATAGTTTTCTAAGATTATGAAACCGTCGTCCCTGTAGAGTTTCTGTCTATAATTTTGCTTAGTTCATATAGTAAATATATGCTTATGATTTCGCAGGTCTCGGCACCGTCAAAGCTTCCCATTGTTGTGTCAAAAATCTTTTCTTTCTTTGTTCCTGAGTTTTCATTGTCGAATAGTAGTGATTTACGGGTGTTTTTAATGATATTTATTTCGTTGGTGTTTATTTTTATTTGTTCCTTGGCTAAGGTGATCGCCTTATCTAGCATGGGTTCTGTTATAAACGAGTAGAATTCATTTATGTCTACTTGTGCAAATTGGTAATTATGTTTGTTTCTTATACTATTGAACCAGTCTATAGTTGCTTTTGTGTTTTTCAACTGGTTTTCGCCCAACTTCTTCCATTAATTCTTTCTAGTATTGTTTTATTTATTTTACCAAGTTCACTTTTGGTTGAGCTTATGAGTCCGCATGCTGGGTTAGTTTTGAAATTTTCTTCATGGTCTTTTAATGTGATAAAGTCTATTTCTGAGAGATTGCTTTAGCTTCCGTACTGATATTTTTTATTATTTTAGGTGCCTTTTTAATATGTTTTAGTTATGCTGTCCTTGAGTAATTGATTATGTATGTGTGTGCTTAGTTCATATAAATTTCTAGTTTTGTGCGCTGCGATAAATGCATTTGTTAAATTGTTTATTTTAGTTATATCTTTTTTTAGTTTCTTTTGAAATACGTCTTGTTTTTTATGAGAGTTTTTTATGGGATTTTTTGTTTCTTATGAGGTTAGTTTATATAAATGTAAAAAAAACAAACAAGTAAAATAAATTTATCTAAATAAATAAATAAACCACTCCCACCAAAATAACCGTTAGAAGGATTACCCACAATGCACCATTAACCCGTATTTAGCCGAGGAAAAACTCAACACTTCTCACCTGATGATTGTCCCTAGGATGAAACAGTCTGTCACCTCTGTTACGCTCTATCTCTGATATTGAGCACTTTAGCCTATAAATACAACACTCCTTAAAACTATCTTTCTTCAAATATATATATATATATATGTATATATGTATATATATATATATATACTAGCAGTATAGCCCGTCGTTGCTCGGGTGTAATGAAAGCTTTAAAACTAATCCATGGTCCTGGAGCTCAGACTCAGCCTAAAGAATATTTGTGTGAAGTTTGATGAGAATCAGATAAAAATTGTGGATTTGTATAAAGGACATACAGACAGATAAACAGACACACACACAGACATCTTGCCTTATATATATATATATATATATATATATATATATATAATCGATTTTCTGCACTATTGTAAGAACTGCAACCTTGAAACTTCTGAAAATCGTTTCTCATGTTTTTGTCTATGAGTGTATCAAATTTGATTAAAATCCGACCACTCCTTCTATAACCCGAATTTTTGATTATCGATTTTCGATATTTATCGTGGGTACCTCGACACAAAACCAAGCTACGTACACTCGCAGACGCTTATAGTACAACTGTGTAAATTTTCAAGAAAATCGGTTCAGCCAATTCGGAGTCTATAGGTAACAGACACACACACACACGCACACACACACACACACACACACACACACACATACACACACAAAGTTCCATTTATAAATAAGTTTATATACATATATATGTGTGTGTGTGTGTGTTGAATATATGAAACAGAATCCGAGAAGATGAAATAATAATTAATGAACACAGTAGGAAACGCGTCTTAATCTAACATGTTTCGCTTTTATTAAAGCCTTCATCAGAGATTGGGTTAAAAATGAAAGATGATAATTTGTTTACAAACAGATTCTAAACTGGAATGTTTCTTGGGGTTGAATTTTTTTGGTCAGATATATGTCATGTGCATTAAAGCAATAGACGATTATTTTTAAATGTATGTATGTGAAAATTGTTTGTTTACCTTCCAGGAACGTATTAGACGCCAAGGAAGACTTAGGTGTTGATATCAAACTGGCAAAAACAAGCCAAATCTTTAGCAGATTAGGCAAGCTTGCTGGATCCATAAGAACTTAGAGAAAGAAAGAAATGTAAATGTCTAGTTAGCAGTTTGGCTGTCATTTTATCTACAGCGACAAATGTTTGAGCATCTATCATCGTCTCTGATTGTTTTTGCCAGTGCTGCCGCCATATTCTGTCTTCTTTTATGTGCAATGTCCTTCTAGAACGTAGACGATTATGGCCCTTCACATCTTCCTTTTCCTTGTAGCTTTTAATAATTTTTGTCTTGTTGTTTCTCCTAAACCTTGTACTACCATCCGTTTACTCAAGCTTATCAAATATGTTGCACACTGATTTCGTCTATCCCTCAATTTGTCCTTTGAGTATCAGGTTCTCCAGGCCTTCCTTCCTCATCATTTGGACAAAACATTTCAACTGCCTTTTCCTGATGTTAAGCATAAGTTTCTTTTTTTTTGTTTCCATTTTCTCAAAATCATCGTTGTTGTTTACAGTTTTGGTCCATGGTATCCTCAGCATCCTTCTGTAGAACCACATTTCTGTTGCTTCAAGTCTCTTCTTCGTCTTTGAGGAGATTGTCCTGCATTCAATGCTATATACACGAGGACAGATATCATGTAAGAGTTCAATACTCTTTGCTTCTACCGTTCATATAGTTCGCGGATTGATTTCATCATAAACAATGAAGTCGTAAAGAGATTAAAATAATGCTCTTAAAAACAAAACTACAATGAGCAAGCCACATAACCGGAAGGTAGGTAGACCACTGGATTATCAGACCCTACTCTTCTACGAACAGACCAAGCGAGCGTTGTGAGATTGGTACAGGGTTCAGCTAAAATTGGCCCTCGTCACTTGTGGAATCGACTAAAGCAAATGAGAATCGGACACTGATGAAAGGCCTTTTTAGAGCTACAAGATCTTCGTGCGAATAGAAAAATGCACACCGGATCGGAAAGAGATATTTGAATTCCGACACAAATAACAATAAGAAATGTATAGATCCATCTCTTCTCCCTTAAGCTATGGGTTAAATTGCATATTAAATCAGCCTCTATCGTTGGCATCCAATCTAGGAATATGAAAACTCTGAATTCAAACCCGAGGAGAGCTGTTTGGAGACTTTGTTATTACTTTCTTTTTCCAAGAAGTATGGTTGGTTCTGCACAACATTTATCACTATAACCACAACAAATGTTGGGGTAGTCTGGTCGTTCACTCAAAATACTTGAAATGCTAGGCCCTCATATATCAGAATCAACAGGGGAATTCTATATATATATATATATATATATATATAAGTAGTTAAAAAGTTTTACTAAGAAATGAGCATGCCTTAATGAAAAAATGCCGTAAACTCAATAAAAATATGTTATATCACGAAAGTATTTATTTGATAATTAAGAGGAAAGACCAAATATTTTTTTTAATTATTAAATTAAATGTTTTAATCTTTTTTTAGAACCTTCAAAGTTTTGGTTAATTTTTTTATGCATCAATTGGCGACTATAAATTAGGTACCTCCATCCACTTTTCGGCATAATTTTTCGATACTTAATTTTAAAGTGAAATTTTTAAAATGAAAAAAACATTTTTGAAGATTTCATTTTAGATTTATTATTTCCATTAAGTAAAAATTCTGGTGTATTTCAGATAGAAATTATATAGATTGGAAGTCACATTTAATTTCGATTTCTTAATTTTTTTTAAAAGCGGTCATTTTCTTAATTTTAAGAAATTTGTAAACAAACAAACATTCATCGATTTTAAAAATATTTCAAAAGATTTCTGACACTTTATTTTAATAAAACTAGAAAATTGAAAGTTAAATTAAGCTGATTTTAAACAAATATTACTTACTTATGGCATAAAAAAGAAATATACAACAAATTATTAACGATTATTTGTGTTCATCTGATCGAACGTTTGACTATTGACTGATTAGGCGATGACAGGTTCTACGCATGACCAAAAACGACAATTTTCATAAATCTAAATGAAGGGACGAAACTCTTAAATTACGTAACCTTTTCATAATAATGGCAATTTCAGTCTACCATACATGAAAATAAGGTAAAAAAAAAATAAATTAAAAATTATTTTTAAAATAGAGAGGCGCAACTACGTTTATTAATAGTTGCGATTTTGAACTCGTAAATGCCGTTTCCACTTAATTACTATATCACATCGAATAAATACCGCAATACAGAATTTTACACGATTTTAAACTATTATAAATTATTATAATTGAAATGTAAAAAAAAAAAGAAAAATATTTTGTAAAAATTCATTATTCATCAGAAAAATTTCATTTTTTAGGCAATAATGTCCTTAATATTACTTATTTACAAAACAATTAAAAGCTTTTCTAATTAAGTAATGTCATAGTTTTATTGGATTCATTATTTTTCAATTCAGAGCAGATTTTCAGTTAAATAGTACAAATTTGAAAAACAAAGTAGGTGCTTCACAATGTTCACTGACTCCTACTTTAAAAAAAATAATTTCAACAAATAAGAAGGTTCTGTGCGAAATTTCATGAAATTAAGTAAGTAGGGGTTAACACATTTTTAAAAAAAATTTCTACCAATATTTTCTAATAAACATTTAAAAAATAATTTCATTCATTTGTGAATAAGCTCTGAAAATTTCCTTAAAATCGGACAATTATTTGATTTTCACAAGAATTTTTAAATAAATGTGTTTTCAACGGAAAAAAGCGCAAAAAAATCAATGTTAAACTTTGTAGACGGCGATGACGTAAACAAAGTAAGCATTTTAACTAAAATTTCGAACGTGTTAAAAAGAATTCAAAAAATTCAAAATCAATTAAAAAATTCTTTGATTTTTCCTCTTAAAAATACATCAACATTTTGACGATAAAACTTTATTTTCGTTAAGTTTGTGGCGTTTTTCATTACGCTATGCTGGTTTTCCCGCGAATTAGTGAAGGTACCTACTATAAATTAATGATTTGGTAATTCTTGCAAAAATCAGATAATTGACGACTTTAATTAAACTATCAGGACTTATTCACAAATGAGTTAAATTATTTAAAGAAAGTTTATTGTTTAGAAAATCTGGTAAAAATAATTTTTGCATTTGTTATCTTATTTAATTTTATGAAATTTCGAGAATTTCATTTTTGTATGAGTTAATTTTTTATTAGTTATAATAATTAATTGGAGAATTTAAATCATCAGTTCTTTTTTGTAAAACAGGACACCCAGTTACAGAAAATCTGCTATAAATCGTAACATAAATCGGCAATAAAACAAAATTATTTAATTAGAAATATTTGAATTGCTTTTATGAATAAGATTATGGACACTATTGTTTTAAGAAAAAAATAATTGATGAATAATGGATTTTTACAAGAATCGTTTTTATTTATAAAAAATAATTATAAAGTTTTGAATCTTTTAAATTTATTTAAATTCTATATTATTTTGTAGCGGTTAGAGAACCGCTACAAAATAATATAGAATTTAAATAAATAATAAATTTAATATTATTATTAAGTAAAAACAATACCCCATAATCATAAATGAAAAAGCTTTCTACAATTCAGCGATCCCCAGTATTTTAGAAAGAATATTGAGTGATTTTTGTGTGTGCATAAACGTGCAAATGTTTATAATCCATACCCGACATTATCAAAAAAAAAAAAAAAAAAAAAAGATTGTAACTATATATATATATATATATATAGTGTTAAATTGTAATGATATATAGTGCCCAAAATTGCTGTTTTTCAGTAGTTTTCGGCCAGAAATGTAATTTACGCAAACAATTTTTTTTTCATCAATTGCCTGATATCAAGATAAGGAGAGAGCGTTAATAAAATCCATTCATCTAAAATGGGCCCTCGTCACTTGCGGAATCGACTGAAACAAACGAGAAGCGGACACTGGTGACACGAAAGCTACAAGGTCTTCGAGCGGGTAGCGCTTAGCAAAGCAGTGTCATTTCAGTCATGCTGACTTTGAAGTTTCATGAAGGCATTACTGTAATGTCCTCACTCTTCAGGGCTATTTGCTTCATCTGCTGAAAACAGATACAAATGAAATTAAATGCTCAGTACATATGTCTTTATTCTAAGTTTTCCGCATGTAGTCATGGGGCTTGATAATAAAATATCCGCAAAACTTCGACTGCGAACAGATAAGTTATACATTTAATTTTATGTGTTACTATTAATGATCTCTCTTTTGATATTGAGAACTTTAATTACAAACATTGCTTCCTTTAAATAATGTGTTATCTTCCAGAAATACATTGGATAACGGCATTTTTTGTGGAAGTGGGTCACAGACAAATCTTTGTCATATATATATATATATATATAAACACTTCTACAGCGAAGACCGTGAAATTGGAAATAAATAACAATAAAAAGTCAGAAGAAAGTGGGGAATAAAATAACCGAGGAATGAATGTTGATTAGGAAGCGAATCTCTTTCCAATACCAACGGAAAAAAGACAACTTTAACAATGGAAATAAATCGTGGGTTGTAAATAAATCTCTAACGGGATCTTTGGATAGGGAGAGGTAATACCTTGGTCTTCTCTTCCCTACAGGTTCTACTATAGTTATTAGTCTATCTGCAATAAACAAACATCTTAAAGCAGAAGGAACATCCAGAATGACTTAAAAGGATTAAATCCAGAAATAATTTACAGAAGAAAACAATATATATATATATGAAGTGTGAGAAGCCGTGAACGTTTTGAATAAAGCGTATATTTATTGTTGTTGTTATTATACATGTTATAATATCTTAAGTGTACAAAATGGTATTTGTGACGCTACACGTGTTTCGAGTCTAAAGTTGACTCTATTCAGAGGAATAAACTTGTGGCTGTACGTATCGAGTTCTTTTTGTTTCTGAAGGCCAAGGTGTTGTTTATAAATATGTAAGTAAGTAAAAAATAAAAAATAAATCAAATCAGTAAAATAAAATAAGATAAAATAAATCAAATGGCGGATTGAAATGTTTGTGGTTTTTCACGTCAGCACGTGTATAAATGAAAAAAAAATACATAAATAAATGAATCAAGTGTTTACCCTAACTTAAAATGATTTTGATTTGGGGTTCCCTCATTAGTACTTTAAAATTATCTTCTATGCGCCTTCCTTATCTAAGAGTGTCTCTGTAATTGTCTTCCATCGATCATCTGATTGTTTTTATTGCTTTTTTTTTAAATCGTACCACCCCGAGCAAGGCGAAAACGCCACTGATGTGCAGGGGGCTACGTAAGAGTGAAAAGATTGGAAAAGAGAAAGCCGGAAACCACATCCTAAACAGGAAACAAGGGATGAGCCTCTTAACCTGTTCAATAGACGTGGGTGGAGTGTGAACCGGGCGATAGATAGATCTATCTACTCCAATTGAAAAAAAAAGAAACCAAAGTGAGAAGATTGGAAAAGAGAAAGCCGGAAACCACATCCTAAACAGGGAACAAGGGATGAGCCTCTTAACCTGTTCAATAGACATGGGTGGAGTGTGAACCGGGCGATAGATAGATCTATCTACTCCAATTGAAAAAAAAAAAAGAAACCAAAGGGAGAAGATTGGAAAAGAGAAAAGCCAGAAACCACATCCTAAACAGGGAACAAGGATGAGCCTCTTCATTTTTAGTTATATCTGAATGTATATGCACACCCGCCCGCGGGTATATGTGTAAATAATCTTTATTGGGGCAGAAATGTGCTTTTAAACTAATTTTATTAATAAAATAAAAAAAAATTCTTATGTTTTAAAATATTGTTTTTTATTACCACACACATATGCAGTTGAATTATTGACTTTCACGAATAATAAAATATTGACTAGAAATATATAATTTTTTTTCTCGTATCATATAATTCTGGTCTAGATTTTACACTGAAGCGCTCGTTGGAAACATCCCTGATGGCGCTTAGAAATAAGGGGCTTTGGAAATCAGTGTAAACTTTGTAACTACTGAGTGTGCTACATTGCAAAAAACCGCTAGAATATTGTGAAGGGAACTGGAGGAGACTTGCTGTAACTTAATCTCCATTGTAGGTCACCAGTCAGTACTGATGTGAACAGGGCTGGTGCAAGGGTTACGTGTTCTCCCCACCCCGTTTCTGCTATGCGAGGCACCTCTCTCATTTCATAACTTAGTAACCATATAAACTACAAATTTTATTTTAACCTAATTACGTACATAATGGATCATATGCAATGGAGGTGAACAATTCAACTAGAAATATTGAAAATAAATACAGTCTATCTAAATACAAATTAAAAGCATCCGTCTGTACCATTCCATCTGAAATCAATCGACAATGTGCTTCAGCAATCTTTAATATCAACTTGGGAATTTTCTTGTTAAACGTTTGAAACATTCAACATTATTGATAAAAAAGTAGCCGATTTTACATAGTGGTTTTGGTTAGTCAGTTCAGTCCCATACGTGATACACGCTTGAACGATCATGTCTTGAAAGAGACATGACTGACTATCCAGATGTTTTCCAAGCAGTAAGTTTTCTGCAGTAGACTGATTGTCAACCAAGGCTAATCTGTCCTGTTATTTAACCCATACCTGAAGAGAAGAGACAGATTAATACCATTCCCAAGATGATATTTTGAATTTAGTGTGTGCGCGCGCGTGTGTGCATGCAAATGTGTGTGTGTGTGTGTGTGTGTGTGTGTGTGTGTGTGTGTGTGTGTGTGTGTGAGCGTTTTTTGAATTTGTCTTTATGTTTTAGAATTATTTTTTATGGGTCATCTCGTTCTTTTTATTGTTTTTAATTTGGTGTGTGTATGCATGTGTGAGTGTGTGTATATATGTGTACGTGTGTATGTATGTATGTGTGTATGTGTGTGCTTTTTCAGTGTGTGTGTGTTTTTCGTGTGTTATATATATATATATATATAAAATAAAAAAAAATAAAATAAATTTCCAATGTTCAAAATTGTTGTTGTATGATCATTTCAACATAAAATCCCTAAGAGAGATTTCACATATCGTCAGCAACTAACACTTTTTTTTGAAAAATAAAAAAGACGGTTTGCAATTGATTTGCAATTAACGTCTAGTTTTAAGATTTTACTTTTAGATAGCGATGTAAGGGAAAAATTTGAAAATTTTGCTTCGTCTACCTTTACAGGAGGAAAGGGTTAAAAAATAGAATAGAAAGTGTTGCTAAACTGAGAATTGAGTTAAACAAAAGAGAAGGGAGTACAGTGGGGGGGGGGGGGGAGGTAAGAAGTATAAAGAAAAGAAAAGATAAGAAAAAAGACAAGATTCATATATTAGAAACGTTCAATACGTGTCAAACAAAACTAGCATTTATACATGGGTATAAATGTAATATATATATATTAGGAAACAGATTTTTTTATTATTAAAAAATATTTAGGGGAAAAAGTAAATATAAAATTTAAAAAATAAAGTTAATCTAATTGAAGATAAATATAGATATCAGTTAAGTGCCATACGTGATACACGCTTGGGCGATCATGTCTTGAAAGAGACATGACTGACTGGGCAGAAGATTATCCTGCAGTAGGTTGCCATTACTTTCTGCGGTAGATTGGTTGCCGACCAAGGCTATAGAACCCAATCTGTCCTATTATTTAACCCATAACTAGGGGGAAGAGACGGATTAATACCTTTCCCAAGGGTATTTGCGCGTAAAATGCAAAAAGAAATAATAATTAATAATTGAAAAATAATAAAATAAAAAAGCTAAATAAAGAGATAATTAAAAACAAAATTAAATTAATTTTAAAAAACTTGAAAAAAATTTTTTTAAAATTATGTTGTGAAAAAAGATAAATATATTAGCAGAAGAAATCGGGGGTTAAATTAGTAAAGAATCCATATTTTATAAAGGTAGATAATCAAAGGAGACAGGAAGAGGAAGGTAGAGGGGTTAAAATTACTATTTAAAAATTAAATTAATTTATCAAAAACAATTAAATTTATATTTAATCTCCTAAAAACTAAAACCAGAATTTAAAATTTAAATGTTCACAAAATTCGCTTTATGGCGGCACTTACTAATGAATTCCTTTCTAAAATTCAGGAGTAGGTGTTGTTTTGGGTACTATTACATTTTTTTAATATTAAAATTTTAATATTAATTAGGATCAGGCTTTTGAGATTCTTTTCCTAATTTTCCGTTTGGTTAAAGTTATTTTTATAATATATATATATATATATATATATATATATATATATATGAGTGAGTATAGAATGAGGAGAGAAAAAAGAAAAAAAAATTTTCCGTCCAAAACATTAATTTAAAACAGTGCTCGATATATGGTGTATCGAGCTGTGAATATTTATCTAGATAATACCATTAATCAACAATTTCGCACTTACACACCGGATTGTTCGAGGGTCGAACGGTCAAAACGAGAGACACATTAACTTAATTACCAATAACCCCAACCAACCCCCACGACAACAACGAACCAAATATAAACAGAGAATGATTCCAAACCTTTATTTCTCCCGATGATGTGTTTGGGTTCCAAACACTGAAACAGCCATATGATTGTAGAGAAGAGGACATATATAGAAGAAATTATGTACATGTTCTAAAACATAATTTATAATAAATATATATCTATAATTCTAGATACATATACAAAAATCCATACATTTATTTAAAAGTAAAAATAAAATCATCCTTGATAATGGCTATGTAACACTGCAGTGCGGCTGGCCCACAATTCGCTCGGCGGTAACTCAGGGTTGATTCTCGGTCACGGCAACCAGTAATGTAACACTACCGCATGCCGGAGTGCCGCCCTCAAGCCAGAGCCTGTCCGAAACGGCACCAGATGTGACGTCCGTCCTCGCCGACGGTCGTGATGATTCCAGTTGTGACACTGCCACCCGGTCGTACGGTTGGTCTGGTCGCAGTCGCTGGTTGGAACGATCCCGTCCGATGATGTCGCCACAAAAGCTGGGTTACAGGACGTCTTTTGCAACAACGGACCACTGTCCCACGTTGTGATTAGATCCCAGAAGTCAATTTCAATAGTCGTCCCTTTTAGCCAGTCCGGACACTGGTGTACACTTGTGGGTTGAAAAAAACAAACAAACACGGCACCAAAAAAAAAAAAAAAAAAAAAAATTAATAAAATAAATGAACGAAGTCGAACACGCCTGGAGAGCTACGTAGAATGTCTTTATATAAAGAAAGAAAAAGCAATGTCTGTTTTTTTCCAAGAATACAGTTGTCGAAAATGATATACAATCGTCGAAAATGATTTTTACAACGGAGAGAGAAAGTTCGCCAAAAGCATCAAAGCTTCTAATCTTCAAGTAAAATGTCTAAGTTTCGATAGCGTTGAAATAAACAGATTTCTTTAAATATTCGCCAAAGTCCCTTGTATTTCATTAAAAGTCTTCATTAATTCTCTATAATCGGGATTGTCAATATTCCTATGTAACTTCTAAAACAGCAAAGTTCTTTCGGGTCCTTATCGGAGTTTAACGGAGTTTGCCGAGTTTGAACGAACGAAGATTCAGAATTTTCGATTTTCCCGTGATAAAAAAAAATAACAATAACCTACTTTCGGGTTTCATGTCGATGGCGCATTATTCCAAATTAACTTCTTTGAGTTAATTTGCAGCAGGCTTCATTCGAAATTAACTCTTTAGCCATAAGTTCCATGGTGGGCGACTAGCCGTGGGTCATGACCCCCCGGCTGGGCCATTTTTTCCCCAGCTGCTACATTTCGACTGAAAAACTTTCACCCAACTCGAAAAACTTCCACAGACTCTGAAAAAACTGCCTCCCAATTGTGCTTTTCGTGTCGAGCATCTATTTTTATAACCAATTTCGATCCTCTCTGGGGATCCGGCCGGCTCACAGTCTTCGGCCAATGAAAATCGGTCTCGCCCCTTCGATTTGCGGATGTCTTAGCTCGACGAATGAGATCATGCCAACTCACATCGAACCGACTCCAGCTCGCGTCATTTCGGACTGGTGTATTCAACAGTGGCCTTGGCATCTGGGTGACCTTATCAAATCACTCTGACACTTGTTTTGTCTGCGCGTTTTCAGATTAGCGGAATACATTTCAAATCTAAGAGAAATCCATATTGAACATGAAAAGAGGCGTAAATCATGAAAGATGAGAAATGTATAATTATCCAAAATAACTTTGTTTTATGCTCCCGTGTTTTTAGAAGCACTTGATGGTACTAAAATTATTATTTTTTTTCCTAAGCTTACATCGCGTGACGCAATAAAACATTAATAATATCACCAATTTCAATTTCTCTCTCCGTTGTTTTCAACCAACCAAAGGAAAGCATTACCGCGGGAGAAGCGAAAGCATCACCTCGAGAGATATAGTCACAGCTAAAAATATTGCCGAAAGCGTTCGGGCATATAAAACATTTGTACAATTTTTAGATAATTCACTATAAGAGCCCCCCCCCCCAAAAAAAATTAAACTATTAGTTTAAAATTGCCAAAATGCTCAATATACATACATATATATATATATATATATATATATATATATATTACAAACTGTCTTGCACAGAGAAATGTGAAGGTGACGGATAAAATAAACTTCAGTTCTGTTTGAAAACGCTTCAAATTCTCGTCGTCCTCTATCTGAAGTCAAAAAACACCTCTGCGGTTTCATTCGTGGAAAGCCCAGCAGCAACTGATTGTCTTCATCAATCGGCTGTCGCGTGGTACTCAAGAGCCCCTAAAAACATCACCAAATTGTTCCTGTCAAAAGGGAGATAATTGCTTTTTCTATTTTGAAATCACTGTTAATTTCTAAACTTAACTGGGGCTTTTACCTCATGAAAGGTTTGGATTAACATTCATGTCATAATAATAATTGACAATGTATACATTATAGTTGACTGATTCAATTTCTTAAGACCCTTTCTGAAGTTATTTAAAGCCGAAATATTTTTGGATGGTAAGAATTTTATGTGCGTTGTGGTGCAGTGGATATCGGCTCGGAACGAGAAATCGGGGTGCCGAGTTCGAATTCCAGTTTAATTCATGGCATTCACTTACGCACAAATAGCATTGGGAAAGGTATTAATCCGTCTCTTCCCTCCAGTTATGGGTTAAATAACAGGACAGATTGGGTTCTATAGCCTTGGCTGGCAACCAGTCTACCGCAGAAAGCAATGCCAATCTACTGCGGGATAATCTTCTGCTCAGTCAGTCATGTCTCTTTCGAGACATGATCGCTTAAGAGTGTATCACGTGTGACACTTAACTGAATGAATTTCTCATCCAAGTCTTACTGTTTAATTCATAGCCGGAAGAAAAGGATACGCAGGGGTATTTGCGTGCAAGTGAATATAACGAACCCGACTGGAATTTGAACTCGGCTATCCAATCTACCATTCCGAATCTTTATCTATTACATCACTCGTACATCCAAGCTTACTGAACTTGTTATTCCCCAGTGGTGACCCATTTAGGTACTGTCCAAGTTCAACGTTGCTTATCTTCGATGATCTGAAAAGAACTGATGTTTTAATATTATATGGACGTAAACCGGACACTTTATTAGTCTGTAGATATATATTTTGCAAATTGAGTTATTTTGTAAATCGAGACATATTAAAAGTAAAAATTGTTAAATAAAATAAAAGTATAAATTATTCACACAAAATCAAAATTTATATCGTCGCATATGTAAATGTATATTTTTAGTAATTCCTTGAATGTTATGCGCGTGTGTAGTTTTGTTTAGTGTATATTTTATTGATTGCATTTATAAATTTTTAATTGCTTAACTTAAAATGTTTGCTTGTGAGAACATGTATAGCGCAGGGGTGACATAATTAAATGTCCTTTTAAGCTTTTCTTTGAAAACTAAGAGTACTAAAACTGGGATGAATCAAAATAGATCAAATTCAGTTCATTTGCGGAGAACTACAATTTAGACACAAGCAAAAGATACATTTAAAAAGGATTTAAATTTCCAGATAAAGAAATGTCATAATAAAAAAGGCAATTATCAGCAGTCATCACGAATTAACCTTAAAAACAACACAAAAAAAAAATACTTTTTTTTTTTCATCAAATAAATTTCGATGTTTGCATGCAAAGGTTTTCAGAGAATATTCACTGTGTATTGAATCTCGACTTCGTCCAACTTTTTTTTTAATTTAACAAGTGCGAAATTTAAATATCTGGGAAGTATTTTAACAGAGGACAGAAAAGAGTGACACTGAGTTCCGAGGTGTATTGGGATAAACAAGGAAGCATTTCAAAGACTAAGCAGGGTAATGAGAAATAGGAAAATTTTGCTAGAAACAAGAAAATATCACTAAACAGCTATGTGATATTTGTCCTCTTGTATGACAATCAGTGCTGGATGAGATCTGCAAAAAAGAAGAGACTTGAATCAACAGAAATGTGATTCTACAGAAGGATGCTGAGGATGCCATGGACCAAACATGTGAGCAACGATAACAACATTGTTGTCGACAAAAGGATGACGCCAAAGTACAAATTGCAAATTAGAGGGAACAAAATCAAACAAGTGCAAAAATTTTAAATATCTGGGAAGTTTTCTAACAGAGGACAAAACAGAGTGACACTGAGTCCCGAGGCATATGGGGATAGGCAAGGAAGCATTCCAAAAATTAAGCAGAGTACTGAGAAACAAAAAAAAGTTCTATAGAAATAAAAGAGAAAAAGAGTACAAAACAGCCATGTGATATTTGTCCTCCTGTATGACAGTGAGTGTTGGATGATCTTATCATAGATGAAGGGCAAAACGGAAGAAACAGAAATATTGTTCTACAGAAGGATGCTGACAATACAGTGGATCAAACATGTGAGGAACAGTAATGTTTTAGAGAAAATAGAAACATAAAGGAACTCATGATCAGGAAGAGACAGAGGTTTCTAGGGCATATGATGAGGAAGGAAAGCTTGGAAAATATGATACTCATGAGAAAGATAAAGGTCAATAGGGACAGAAGAAAACAACGCAAAAGATATTTAGTCAGCTTAAGTAAATGGATGGCGGAACAAGGTTTAGGAGAAATAACAGAAAGGCAAAATTTATAGAGCTAAAAAGGACAGGAAATTGTGGAGAACCATGATCACCTACGTCATGAGAGGACACGGCACATGCAGAAGAATTGAGTGCAGTTGACCCCTCGTAACTTTTAAGTATCTGGAGACTATTTTATTTCTCTTTCTTATGTCGATCCCGTCCAGTGTCATTAACGCTTCTTAGTAAGAGGGTTCTTCTGCGAAAAACTCAAAAACTTGATTCATTTTTCTTAATTTACTCTCTAGCCATTTCTTGTGCAAAACACCTTCAACTGGAATGCTGCATTTTCCAAATCCTCTAAACCATAGCATTATCTCACGTTTCACACTTTGCATTACAGATAATATTCTATCAGGCTCTATTTCCATCAAAATTAATCAAGATATTTAAAGAGGATAATTAAGATGAATATCTGTGATGTTTGTGTTCGTTTTCTCTCCGCTTATCTCTCTCATCCGTATAAACGTATCTTGTGAGGAGCCTCGCCCGTGAATGACTGTTAGCAAAATGCTAAGATCGTAGTGTGTTCGATTCTCCAAATAGTAAAAGAAGTCTGGTCATTCATGGCAATAAAATACTGAAAGAGAATTAATGCTAAGGAATTTGGGAGCGTGTATGTAAGGAAACAGTCTTTGATGTATTCGCTCCTTGGGTCAGTAAGTAGTTTTTGAGACAGGGAGGAAGGAAAGAGGTAAGGGAGGCGAGCGTAGTAAGCTGCTTGACTTTGGTCAAGGGAAATACTAATTACTCTCTTCTCCTCGAGTCAGTCTGCCTGTCGATGCTTTCTGTATCCGCTTTTTATATCTTCTTCTTGGATCACAGCACCTCATTTGGGATTTCTACACTTATATTTGGTTCTGGGCTTTCCATTGGCTGATAAATAAAATTCGCGTAGGCTCGCGAACTGGAAATTTAATATTTAATTAATTTTTAGTTTTCAACCGGAACATCTGGTCGTGAAAGCGCAAACATCCGGTCCATTGCTTTTGCTCGGTATCACCACAAACTAACCTATCAACAACAATTAAAAAATGACTGAAAAAAATATATTAGGTTGTTACACATGAAATGACACACTTTATAGGAAATGAATAAAACGCTTCTGAAATGTTAAATAACTAATTTATTTAGTTGAAATAGGCGCCATGTTGATGTATGACTGTTTTCCAACGTACCTCTAAATTCTTAATCCGATCTCTACTATTAATAGATATATGCTGAGTATATATAGATATATTGTATTCAGAGTTCATCAAAGCTCTTCGCAGAATCTCTGCCTCCGGACGGAGAGAAACCCTGACGAGGCTTCGCCGAAGCGTAGAATCTGGAGTGAACAGGGAACAGCCTGACACTGCCTTAAGCAGGGTCTACAAGGAATTTTTACCCGAGCTTAAGGGCTTGGATCTCCCATATATAATTCGGCCTTGTGCCACATCCATTCTCCGTAGGAAGGAAGGAGAATAACGAGTTCATTAAAGCTTACATTTAAGTCAATACGAATTGTCTTTAGCAAATCTACTATAATTTAATGAACTCCTACGCGTCTGACGCCGAACTAGAATATTGTCACGAACTAGAATATCGTCATAACTTTTATAAACTTCTTAAGTACCTACCGCGACGAAAGTTCTAATAAATTACAGTTCTACATGAAATATGTCTTAGCACTCATTTTCGAGTATTTCGTTGACGTAACTTTTTCGTCAGGATCTTAAAAAAACAAAAAAAAAAGTAAAGAAGAAAGAGAAATAAAATCGTCTCTAGGCACTTACTGGCTACGAGATTCAACTGCCCTCAGATTCAATTGACAGATTCTGTCCAGTAAGGACTGTTCGTTTCCTCCGGAAATATGAAATAATTTCAGAATATGTTT
This sequence comes from Ascarosepion bandense, assembly GCA_037127315.1. NCBI lineage: Eukaryota > Metazoa > Mollusca > Cephalopoda > Sepiida > Sepiidae > Ascarosepion > Ascarosepion bandense. The sequence continues at coordinate 1,131,890 of JBBBDQ010001153.1, read as the reverse complement.
TGTTTTCGAACAATGCAAGAATGTAACACTGATTTAATCTGCATACAAGGGAGCGTTAACCTAACAGTGACTCCATTGCACTCTTAGTTGATCGACTGATTCGTTTTCTACAGTTTAGCAAACCTTTGCAGGTTATTTAAAATCAGAAATATTTTTAGATTTTGAGAATCTTATTTTTGGAGATATTAATGCTTAAGTGATACAGATTTTATTATTAACCCATATTCGGGGAGAAGAGGTAAACCCATACACTTACCATTCACATGTAGGTGAATATAAAGAATCCAATCGAAATTGGAACTCGGTTTTCTGATTAAGTATTTTGACCCATTATCCATTACACCACCCTCACATTCAAGCTTACTGCACCTGGTATTACTAAGCGGTCACCCATCTAGGTTCTAACCTGGGCTGAAGTTGATTAACTTTTGTGATCGCACGGAAACCGGAGTTTCAACGCGATGTGACTGTAAGTCATTCCTCAGTTGGAATACAACTTCTACCATGCTGGCCTAAAGGAGAAAAGAGAACATAGAGTTGGAATTGCAACACATAAATCATTCCATATTGTGATCGATTGTATATTACAACAAAATGTTAGAAAAACTGATGGCTGCTGACATTGTTGTTCGTGCTGCATAATCCAAGTAATGTCATCTTCATTGTTCTGAATGTTGCCCGCATCTTTATTGTCATATTCACGACGTTTTGGACGTTGTACCCTCCGGTCTGTTTAAAATTTCGAACCGAATACTTTATTTCAATCAATGGCGTATATTGTTCTCGTTCCATGGACCATGTCACTTCCGGATGCTCTAGCTATCTCCCTTTAACTCAGCTCTATGAGTTATTTGTTCACCACTGATATTGACAGGTATTGAACTCACAACTCTTAGGGTGAAGTCACTGGATCTAACCAACATTTATATCCACTTGGCCATGTGCCCTTGAGGAAGTGAAAACGAGAACAATCTACCCTACTGGTCGAAATAAATCATTCAGTTCGAAATTCTAATCACCGAAGGCTGGAGAGTACAGCGGCCGAAATGTCGTCAATATGGCAATAAAGATGAGGAAAATATGTTCATTTCATGGGGAGAATTCATCAATTGAAACAGAAGATTATAAAAGCAATTCAAAATTTTTGCTACATTTCTGTTATTCAAAAAGATATTCATCAAAAAGCCCATGAAAAATTGAATTGCATCGTGTTGTCTTCTGTGTCGTCCCTCGGATCCCAAGCTACTACATAAAAAAGTAACAACGAATAGGACAATTTCTTTTTCGCAAAAGGAGCAACAGTTTGAAAAAAAAAAAAATAAATGATTTACGTTCACCAAGAAGTTCTTTAACTAATAAATCGGCTGACAGAATTTGATTTCTAGAAATTTCATGAATAAACCAACACAGAAAAAAAGTTCCTGAAATAAAAAACAAAACATTGAGACAATTTCAACATTGGCCACCTGAGACACCCACAGAAAGTGATCAGTACAAAGTCAGCCTCCAAATCTAAACAATAGCGAATCTGTTGAGGAGGAACTCAAAACGTTTTAATTAACTAAAGAATAGTAAAACATCATTGACAGTGAAACCTAGCCCTTGAAAATAACATATCTACTCTTCAAATATAAAAAACAAAGGTCTTAATTCAGGATATGGAGTTAGTAAATACTAAAAACTCTAAACATTTCGGTGCAACAAAAAGTTACAAATTTAGTGAAGGAGAAGAGAATATCTAATCTAGAATAGACTACGCTAGGGGCAGTTTCGTCCAACACCTTTCGTGAATCAACCAAAAACACTCAGGACATGGAATTAGTAAATACTAAACATTACAAGTACGTCTGTGTATGGATTAAGTTATAACAGATTTAGTAGAAGAAATAAGGAAATCGAAGCTAGACTACGCTACGCTAGAGCTAGTTTCATACAACACCCATCGTGTATTTTTTTTTTAATCATATCACCCCAAGCAAGGCGGTAACGCTACTGATGCGCAGGGGGGCTACTTAAGAGTAAAAAGATCCGGAAACCACGTCCTAAACAGGGAACAAGGGATGAGCCTCTTAACCTGTTCAATAGACGTGGGTGGAGTGTGAACCGGGCGATAGTTTAGTCTGTCTAGTCCAATTGAGAGAAAAAAAAAGAAGAGTAAAAAGATTGGAAAAGAGAAAGCCGGAAACCACATCCTAAACAGGGAACAAGGGATGAGCCCCTTCATCTGTTCAATAGACGTGGGTGGAGTGTGAACTGGGCGATATTCTTCAAACAAAATGTTAGAAAGGAACGTCTCCTTAAATACCGACAAGGCCTACAGAAGAGAAACCTATTTTCCTGTTCTAATGATTTTATTAGTTTCAATCGATAGTAGCACTGGCTGCTCGGTCAATGAATGCCGAACGTTTCTTTAAAAGGAAACAGCTAATATTAGCATTATCAATAATATTGTGATACTAGCCCAGGATTATTTCAATTCCATATTAAGGAATGTATGTGAAGGGAAAATGTTTCCATAATCCTAAACAAGAAAAATTTATTTGACAAATATAATCTCATAAAAGTTTAAATAAATCCATGTAAACATTTCAGGTTTACTCGTTATAACATAGAATGATTTTAAGTCGAATCCCAGTTGTAAGCCGTTTTTAAAAATGTCAAACGTCAGAAGTTTGATCATTTTTCTTTATTTATTTTTGTTTTACATGTTCCAAGTAAAAAATATTTATTTTTTCAAATTTTGCTAATATGTGGCAACAATATGGGATCAATATATGAGACAAGGTAAAAAGTAATTTTTACAAAATTAATTTAGTATTTGGAATACAAGAAATGTTTCATTTGTTAAAACTGACGATATCCAAGTCCTTTAGATGAGGCGTCTAGTATGGTATACCTTTTAGCAATGGAGGGAACTTTCTTTCAGGACGCATATAAGATAATCTATAAGATAATCTATAAGTTTCATTACTGCAGAAAGGAAAAGATCAACAACTAACAAATTGATGGAGATAAAAGTTCTAAAAAAAATATAGCCTTTTTCACAGTTAACCCAATAGAAGCAGCAAGAGCAAGAATCACTGTTGGAGGTTGTTGCAAGTGAGGGGAAGTAAGGAATTATTATGAAGACGAGTAGGACAGATATCAGTTGACTCTGGGCATAAAAGACTAAGACTGAAATTGTTAAGAAGCCTTCTTCCAGGAATTCCTCCGCAAAGCAACAGATCTGAGGATGAATGTGTGTGTGTGTAGAACTTATGAAAAGAACACGATAGTAATGAGGATGGTTTGTCGCAGTGAACATGGCATGACGGGTTCAAGCCGTTAAGGTTCAATCTTGAAATACATGATAGATAACAGTTCTACAAAGCAACAGATCTGAGGATGAATGTGTGTGTGTGTAGAACTTATGAAAAGAACACGATAGTAATGAGGATTGTTTGTCGCAGTGAACATGGCATGACGGGTTCAAGCCGTAAATGTTTAATCTAGAAATACATGATAGATAACAGTTCTACAAAGCAACAGATCTGGAGAAGAATCTCATTGATTAGAACTTGCTTCTTATCAAAGAAACAAGAAAGGAATGGGAGAGATTTTCGCAGTGAACAGGGCATGGGAGATCCTTGTTGTGAACGTCAAAGATAGAAATCTATGATAAATATCAGTTAACCGGCTACATAGCCTAGATAGATAAAAGTTGACAATCACCAAAAAGACCGCGATTGCAAATATCAGGAAAGCATTCTCTCAGTAGTTTGCTTCACAAAGCAACAGTTTTTTAAAAATCTTATCACCCCAAGCAAGGCATTCCACTGCCATTATAGCGCAGGGGGTTACATAGAGCGATTGGGTATAGGAAATGTCAGGAGGAGGGTGATAGACAAGTTAGGATGTACATAGGGAGAGTGTTGGAGAGAATGGGTGCGAGTTAGTGTGTTAGGAGGTGTCTATTGACCTTACATTAAACTCCTGGAGGTTGTAGCCGTCGGGGAGGCAAGCATGCGGAAGGGGATTCCACAGGCAGGAAGTGCGAGAAAAGAATCTGTGGGGTAGAAATTGCGGTTACATTTCATCGGTTTCAATGTAAAAGGGTGGGAACTAGTATCTTGTGCAAATTCACACCTAGGGGACACCAGTGATATAAGTTCATCAGAGCAGAATCCGTGAAAGTATTTATAGAAGAGGCACAGGGAAGCCACGTCACGCCGGTGAGAGAGTGACTGCAGGCGGTCAGCTAAGTCGGTATCGATCACATTACAGATTCTCCGCTGTATTTTCTCAAGAACACCGAGGAGAATAGCAGGGGCACCCGACCAGATGTGACAGCATTATTCAATACACGGGCGGACGGTAGATGTATATATGTGCAGGATAGATTCAGACGGAAAGAATTTCCGGGCCCTGCACAGAGAGCGTTATTGGGAAGAAACTGAATGAAACTTGCTTTTTATCACGAAGAGAATGGGTATGGTTTGCTGCAGTGAACATGGCTTGACGGGTTCAAGCTGTTAAGGTTCAATCTTGAAATCTATTATATATATATATATATATATATATATATATATATATATATCAGTTGACCCGCTGCATAGACTCGACAGAAACATTTGACACTGGCCAAGAAGACTGCAAATATCAGGGAAGCATTATCTCTGTAGCCTGTTCCACAATGCAACAATTCTCGGGAGAAAGCGGAGTGAAACTTTCTTCTTATCAAAAAAAAACAACAAAAAAACAAAAAAACAACAACAAGAAAGGAATGTAGATAATTTGCCACCGTCATAACGGCATGTCAGATACTTGCTGTGAACATCTGAGATAGAATTCCATGATAGATATTACTTGAACCACTACATAGCCTGGATAGATAAAGATGACATTGGCCAAAAGACCGCGATTGTAAGTATCAGGGAAACATTATCCCTGTAGTTAAGTCCTTATTTTAACACTCAGAAAAATGTAAAGAAAGAAATACGAAAAAAAAACAAAAAAAACAACACTCTAAAAATCTCTAGGACTTTGCCCGAGAGTTAAAGAATCTATGAAACGTGATGATCAGAGTTTTGCCAATAATAAATGATGCAATTGCAATTCTACTGTAATTACAAAAGACGAAGGTAAATGAATATTTGAGAAAGGCTTGAGCTCCTAAACCCCTGCTGTTGCTAGTATCAGCGAAGATACTGAGAAAAACTTTAAACTCTTGAATTTTTAAACTCTAGCGACAACCAACGAACATCTAGTGGGGAGGGGCTTGAAGAATGTATGAAAAATATTGGGATGATAATGAAAACCTTAGGGAAAAATGTGGAGAAAGAAAGATGTCCGTAATTACAACATCAGGAGCAGTATGAATACGGAGAAGAATAATTAAAAGAAGATTAAAGAAATTAAATAGTCACAGTAGATTTTTTGGTAAAAATAAGCAGTGCTAAAGCCGCCAACAAACTGACTCCACTCATCCACACCAACAGCAACAATAACTGTGAGAAGAATTACGATATAATGTACTGTAAAACCTTCCAAGTTGAAAGTAAAAGAACAGTGAGAGAATAAACAAGAGATTTTTGTAGAGAGTAAAGAAGTCAAAAAAAAATAAAAAAGGATGAAGGGTCTATCTAAAATGGCAGGGAGGAGTCGATCATGGCAAGTCGACGCCGTAATATGGCGTCCAAATGAAGCCAGTATTCATAGCGCCACCGGCGGTGAATAAAAGAAGCGTTCTGCTGATCAGACACTAGTCTCTTCTTGTCTAACCCAGGCGCCCTCCTGTCTGCCAAACTTTACCTGCCCGCAGGCCCATCACACGGCCCGATGCCCGCTAAATACTTGAATCTGCTCATTTTTTTTCTCGCCTCTACTTTTTTCCAAGTAGCGGCAAGCAGCTTTCAAACTTTTAACCCACCTCAGAAATTGTCGTTCTTTTCATTTTAAAAAAGCAAATTTCATGCCCATTGTGACCAGCCCCAGTCGTTAAATGTACTCTCCAGACGTTACGGCGACTCAACCAACCGGAAGTAATCCTCTGAACACGGTCTCTACACTGCAGCTAACAGCGGATGACACACACCTTATGCATTCCTTTCATTTTATTCTTAGTCAACCAACTTTCTTAATTACACACAAAGTTACGAGTTGGCATTAATTTCTTTTATAAAAATAATTTGTTGTATCCACTGACAATTTGTTTTCTTTTTCACTTGTTGTTATATATGATTGTTGAGTTAAAAAAAAAAAAAGAAGCTTATTTACAAAACATCTTAAATAAGTCTGATGGTCTGAGCATATATTTCCATTTTGAGTTGTACTTTTTATTTCAAGAATCGAATAACAGTTAATGGAAAAGGTGCCGTTTGATGTAATTAAATAAGAGAAATAGTCAAAGTAATTACATGAATTCATGTTAACATATACGGTTTCACTGATTTTATTCGAAATAAACGTTTTTTCTTGCTGGTAGTAATTTTGTTGATAGTGTTTGGGATCATCAAACGTTACAGGAAAGATTGATCCGTTTGCATTGAAAGGAGAAGAGTTATTTTTCGTTGAATAGAAAAAGAACAAGAACACTTTTAATCATATGAGAAAGTTCACGGGATGACCCACTTTTAAAAATATAACTTAAGGCTCAAATATGAAGCTTACTTTTAGTGGGAAGGGTTTCTTGGTGTCGTCCTTCCTGTTGTAGATTAACGACCTGAATAAAGTTACCATAACATCATCTGAAATATTAAGAGGGAAATAAATAGTCATCAAACGTTAATAATTATCATGGTATACCTCTTCTGGATTCTATTGCAGTATGTCTGCATGGCATTAGAATGATTTCCGACTCGAATAATCAGTTTTAACCATCTAACCAGGTTGGGGAATTCAGAGTTTTCTTGGTGAGTAGTAAGGGTTCGTAGTAGTCCTTGCAAGAGTAAGTTTATGTGTACGTAGGCAGAAACGTATGTATGTATGTATGAGTGTTTATTTTATTTTCTTTGTTTTTTATAATCATATTGCTCCAGAAAGTGGGTAAGAGAAGGATGACTGTGGTCATAAAGTGAGGGAACATTTTATGTATTGATTGTAATTTAGAATTGATCACCCTCTTTATATCCACATTATAATAGTATAGAATTTTTTTTTAATAAACATATCGTCCCAAGTAAGGCATTTTACTGCCACGGTTTTGCAGGGGGCCACAAAGGAGGAAAGTTATGAGAAAGAGTGACAGGTTATAGGGGGGTGTAATGAAGTGCGTAAGAGAAGGATGACTGTGGCCATAAAGTGAGGGATCAGCTTATATATTGATTGTAATGTAGAATTTATCCCCCACTTTATATCCACAGCATTATAGTATAGAAATTTTTTTATAATCATATCGCCCCAAGTAAGGCATTTTACTGCCACTGTTTTGCAGGGGGCTACATAGGAGGAAAGTTATGAGAAAATGTAACAGGTTATAAGGGGTGTCCGAAAGTGGGTAAGAGAAGGATGAGAATAATGATGAGAGTGGAGTGGACGGAGAAAGGAGCATGAAAGAGAGAGGATGCAGGGTAGGAAGATAGGAGATGACTATTGACTTTACATTTAAATTCTTGCAGATTGTAGCTGTCGGGAAAGCAAGTAAATGGAAGGGAATTCCACAGGCAGGAAGTGCGAGAAAAGAAGCTGATGGAGTAGAATTTGCGTTTACAATTTATTGGTTTCACAGTAAACGGGTGGGACCTAGTTGCTAATCTTGTGGCTCAAGTAAATTTATATATAGGGGCTACCAGTGAGCTAAGTTTTTAAGGTAAGGTCAGTAAGCTATTGTTGGGTAGGATTGTCTTTGAAGTTATCGCTCAGGGTGTATGGTGAAAAGAGGTGCGAGGTGAGAAGTGAGAGTGAAAAATAGAGACAATAATAATAACGATCGCTCGACGTTTGTCAAGGGTACATGTTAATTATGCTCGTCACCTTTTCTCTCTGGTGACGGTCAAACTTGGCCCGTCTTTTATTTCGTTTGGGAATTCACTCTCGGATGTGATTCTGGCCTTTCCATTGGACGACAATCATTTCATATCAAGGTGTGGAATTTCGTGAGTTTTGTGTTAAGCAAGGTTGGTAAATTCAAGAAAATTTGTTTATTTCTAACAAAATCAATGAGTTAGTGCTTAGCATTTGATTTTTTAAATCTAGAACTTGTTTTGTTTACTGCAATACCACGAAAATGTTTGTTTTATCTGTTTTTTTTCCCAATTATATCAGTATAATTATGTAATTCCGCTGTAGCTAGTTTTATTGGGTTTTTTAGGAGCTACGACGATTTTTTTTCTTTTGTAGTGTCTATCTTTCATAGGCTCGGCCTTGAGTAGGATCAAATTTCTGATTCTGTTTTTATCAGCTGCTGCTTTTGAAGTTTTTGTATCTTCAATACAATGTCTTTATTTCCAATTGTTTTATCTAATGCATAGGTTCCCAACCTTTTTGCTGCGATTACCCCAAAATACAATTTCGCTATTATCCATTACCCCAATGAACAAATACCCGTAATATAGGAAAAGAAGTAATTATATTTTCATACATCAAAAGCAGACAAAGTTAATGGAAATTATTCAATACAATAGAACCAATCTATAATAATCAGAAGTATAGTAGCCGTAACCTATCCGTGATTCTTACTTAATATGAGTGTTGAGCTTGTAATGCTTGTGCCACTTTATTTATTCATGGCTTTGTGTCTGAAAGGGCTAGTCGTTGGCCATGTTGAGTCTGCTACGTTTCTTGGTTTTCATTCTAAGGACACAGTGTGAAAATATAAGTTGATTGCCTCTTCCCAAACCAAACATCCATTACCCTCAAAATACGGGCTCATTACCCCATTGGGGTAATTTACCCCGGGGTTGGGAATCATGGATCTAATGTATTAAATTTTCCGTGAAGATGACGGTTGGGTCCAAGATTAATTAATTTCTTTTGATATAACGCTTATTTTATCAAATCTATTATGTTTTCTGTATAGATGAGAGTCGGGTCTCAGTTTAAGTAATTCCTTCTGTTCTCTGTGCAGGGCCCGGAGGTTTTTTTCCGTCTGAATCTATCCAGCACATTTATAAATCTACCATCCGCCCGTGCATTGAATACTGTTGCCATATCTGGTCGGGTGCCCCTGCTATTCTCCTTGGCCTTCTAGACAAGGTACAGCGGAGGGTCTGTAGTGTGATCGATACCGACTTAGCAGACCGCCTGCAGTCTCTCTCTCACCGGCGCGACGTGGCTTCCCTGTGTCTCTTTTATAAATACTTTCACGGCTTCTGCTCCGATGAACTTAGATCACTGGTGCCCCCTAGGTTAGAATTTGCACGAGATACTAGATTAGCAACTAGATCCCACCCTTTTACAGTGAAACCGATAAAATGCAACCGCAACTTCTACTCCAACAGCTTCTTTTCTCGCACTTCCCGACTATGGAATTCTCTTCCACATGACTGTTTCCCCGACGGCTACAATCTCCAGAAGTTTAAATGTAAGGTCAATAGACACCTCCTAACAAACTAACTTCTATTCTTTCAAACACTCTTCCCACCCACCCAACTATCTATCACCCCCCACCCTTCTGACATTTCCTATATCTAACCACTCTTCCTATTTATCTTCCCCTATGTAGCCTCATGGCTGTATCCTAGGTCCTACATTTTTTCTGATCTTCATCAATGATATTCCTAATGTAATCAATTCCCAAGTTGTCATCTATGATACCACCATTTACGCCCGTCTCATGGCTGACAAAATAAAATTTGTTTGCTGCATTTCAAAAGGACCTACAATCTGTGACTTACTGAGGCAGAACATTGCTCGTTACTTTTAATGCCTCCTAAACGAAGATGTTCTTCTTTAACTATCATAGAAAAAGTGAGAGAATAAAAAAGGTACAGGGGATGTCAAAGAAAAACGTACATGATGGATGAGAATCAAGTAGAGAAAAGTTCGCAATTGATGTTGAATTTAAACTTTTGGAGATTGTACTTATCAGGGAATCAGCCCATGGAAGTGAGTTTCAGAAACGGAAAGTGCGAGAAAATAAACTATTAGAGTAGAAGAGTGGGTTAGATTTTTAAAAAAAAAAGGAAAAGGGGTGGGAACCTGATACCCATCTAGTAACCCGAGTAAATACCCGTAGTCGGGCACCAGGAAAAGAATCTCATCAGAGCAATAGCCATGGAAAAACTTGTAGAAAAGACAGAGGAAAACAGCATCGCGTCGGTTAAAAAAATAACTGGAGGCGGGCTGCCAGGTCAGGATGGATTATATTGCAGATACTCTTTTGGATTTTGTCGAGTACCTCAAGATGAATAGCAGAAGCATTCGACCAGACATAGAAACAGTTCGTGTTCAATGATAAGGTTGAGGAATTAAGAGTTCGTACAAAATGTTTGTAGCAGTAACTGTTAAGAGAGATAAGGAGAAAAAGAACAAGGTGCGACCTGACCTTATGTCCGGATTGATTTGAAGTTGCCGTTACATGTTAGTTGTGTGTCAGCAACCCGCCTCCTCTGTTTGACCACGGTGACCAGTTTTGGTCATTTGCTTTCTGGACCATTGAGAGCAATCATCCGGTCCCTCGCTTGCTCGGTATCACCACAAATAAAATGAATATTGTATTTTTTGTAAACTAATCACATTTTCTATATTTTTATCAAGTTTTTTGTAACTAGAATAATCATTACTTTAAAAAAAAATCATATGGCAGACGGACTAGCATCGAAAGGTTGAGATCAATATCTTATTTGCCATGGAAAAACTTGTAGAAAAGACAGAGGAAAACCACATCAGAGAAAATAACTGGAGGAGGGCTGCCAGGTCAGGATGGATTATATTGCAGATCCTCTTTTGGATTTTGCCGAGTTAACCCAACATGGATGTGCGTTGTGGTGCATTGGATATCGGCTCGGAACGAGAAATCGGGGAACCGAGTTCGAATTCCAGCTGAATTCATTGCATTCACTTACGCGCAAATACCCTTGGGAAAGGTATTAATCCGCCTATTCCTTCCAGTTATGGGTTAAATAACAGGACAGATTGGGTTCTATAGCCTTGGTCTGCAACCAGTCTACCGCAGAAAGCAATAGCAACCTACTGCGGGATAATCTTCTGCCCAGACAGTCATGTCTTTTTTGAGACATGATCGCCCAAGTGTGTATCACGTATGGCACTCAACTGACTGAACCCAAGATGAATAGCGGAAGCATTCGACCAGATATAGAAACTGTGTTCAATGTACGCATGAATGGTAGATTTATAACTGTGCAAAATGGATTCTCCGACGAGATTCTTTTTCTGGTGCCCGACCACATGTATTTACTCGGGGTAGTAAATTGGTATCAGGGTCTCACCCTTTCACCGTACTCCTAGAGAGCAATAAATTTCGCTATTTTTTTTTTGGCGTTACTCTCTGAAATGATCTCAAATGGAATGACTACATCGAATTCATAGCTGCATCTACTGCTAGGAAGGTTGGTTCACTGTGTCTGGTCAGGTAATTTTTCCCGTCAGAATCATTTTGCACATTTATAAATCTACCATTCATGCGAACGAATCTGCTATCTAATAACCACCACAGACAATCGTTCCTCCCGCCCATTAACATGGATCGGGCTTCTCTCCCTGAAAGCGAAACACTGCGCCTCCTCGGGTTAACTCTCACACCAGACCTCAAGTGGAATAACTATATAGAAACCATAGCTAAATCCGCTGCTAAGAAAGTCGGTTCTCTGTGCAGGGCCAGGAAGTTTTTCCCGTCCCAAACAATACTGCACATATACAAGTCTACCATCCGCCCGTGCATTGAGTATTGCTGCCATATATGGTCTGGTGCTTCTGCTATCCACTTAGGTGACCTCGACCGAATTCAACGGAGAATCTGTAATGTGATCGATCCCGACTTGGCAGCTCAGATAGTCACTTTCTCACCGGTGCAATGTGGCTTCCCCGCGTCTCTTCTACAAATACTTTCACGGCTTCTGCTCCGATGAACTTAGCTCACTGGTACCCCCTATATATGAATTTACTCGAGCCACAAGATTAGCAACTAGGTCCCACCCTTTTACTGTGAAGCCAATAAATTGTAAATGCAAATTCTAATCCAGCAGCTTCTTTTCTCGAACTTCTCGCCTGTGAAATTCTCTTCCGCATACTTGCTTTCCTGACAGTTACAATCTCCAAGAATTTAAATGTAAAGTCAATAATCATCTCCTGTCTCACTAACTTATATCCTCTCTCTCTTCTGCTTTTCTACATCCACCCCACTCTCATCAGTACTCTTTTCCCTCTCCTACTCTCTTCCTGACACCCCCCTGCAACCTCTCATTCCTCATAACATTCCTCCTCGTCCACCCCACTCTCATCAGTACTCTTTCCCCTCTCCTACTCTCTTCCTGACACCCCCTGCAACCTCTCACTCCTCATAACATTCCTTCTTGTCCACCCCACTCTCATCAGTAATCTCTTCCTTCTCCTACTCTCTTCCTGGCACCCCCTGCAACCTCTCACTCCTCATAACATTCCTCCTCGTCCACCCCACTCTCATCAGTAATCTCTTCCCTCTCCTACTCTCTTCCTGGCACCCCCTGCAACCTCTCACTCCTCATAACATTCCTCCTCGTCCACCCCACTCTCATCAGTAATCTCTTCCTTCTCCTACTCTCTTCCTGACACCCCCTGCAACCTCTCACTCCTCATAACATTCCTTCTTGTGCACCCCACTCTCATCAGTAATCTCTTCCTTCTCCTACTCTCTTCCAGACACCCCCTGCAACCTCTCACTCCTCATAACATTCCTCCTCGTCCACCCCACTCTCATCAGTAATCTCTTCCCTCTCCTACTCTCTTCCTGGCACCCCCTGCAACCTCTCACTCCTCATAACATTCCTCCTCGTCCACCCCACTCTCATCAGTAATCTCTTCCTTCTCCTACTCTCTTCCTGGCACCCCCTGCAACCTCTCACTCCTCATAACATTCCTCCTCGTCCACCCCACTCTCATCAGTAATCTCTTCCCTCTCCTACTCTCTTCCTGACACCCCCCTGCAACCTCTCACTCCTCATAACATTCCTCCTCGTCCACCCCACTCTCATCAGTAATCTCTTCCCTCTCCTACTCTCTTCCTGACACCCCCCTGCAACCTCTCATTCCTCATAACATTCCTCCTCGTCCACCCACTCTCATCAGTACTCTTTTCCTTCTCCTACTCTCTTCCTGACACCCCCTGCAACCTCTCACTTCTCATAACATTCCTCCTCGTCCATCCCACTCTCATCAGTAATCTCTTTCCTCTCTTCCTGACACCCACTGCAATCACTCGCTCTTCATAACATTCCTCCTATGTAAGCCCCTGCACAACAGTGGCAGTAAAATGCCTTGCTTAGGGCGACACGATTAAAAAAAAAGAATCTACGCAGTTATAAGTTATTCTCATTCATACCTCAAGCTCATTCGCTCCATAAACACAATAAAAATAAAACTGTTAGCCCACAACTTACGGCTACATCTGGCCATTTCAACTGTAAAATAATGAGACCTTACTGCCAATCTAGTACTGCGCTTAAATTAATAAAGTCTAGATACCATAGAGGAAATTTCATCAGAACAATTATCATGAAATTATTCTTAGGAAAGGTTGCATCTAGCCATTTCAAGTGTAAAATGATGAGACCTTGCGGCCAATCTAGTACTAAAGTTAAGAAACAAAGTAGGAAAGCTGATCAGAACAATTAACATGAGAATATTTAGAGAAAAAAAGAACACGAAGCTAGATTATGGCGGTGCAGAGGGGTATGAAGCTTATATGCTAAGTCAAGACCAAAAACACTGCATATTCTTTTTTGGATTTTTTCAAAAATCTATTGCAAAATAAAGTAAAAAAAAAAAAATAAATAAATAAAATAAATAAAAAAATAATAATAAATAAATAAAATAAAATAAAAGCTAAACTGATCATCTTCTCAGTATTTTTAAAACTTTGAACAAATTTTGTTGCTTAGTTGTATTTTGTTGATTGGAAATTAGCAAGAAAATATATCACTAATAAACTAATCGGTGCGAACCTAAGAAAAATGCATGACCATTTAGATGATATCCGAACATTTATCCTTATAGAGTCGCTTCAGGGTCAGTTTCACCTGAATTACGTCAGCTGATAGTTACGATGACCCATACTTAAAAACTTTTTGAAATCACTAATGACATGAATGTACAATTGATTTGTGTGCACATCGGGAATTGCCGTCTTCATCTCGCCTTCCTCCGCGCAACAGCTGTCTTTTAGTGACATCATTTAAATAATCCTCTAGTTTTACCTTTTATGCTTGTTAGCTTTTAAAGCCTGTAGACAACCAGTAAGCGCTCCTGCACACTTTCTGATAACAAAGCGACATGTGTTGAAAAGATTTATGTTTGGTTACCCCAAAACAAAAGGAAAAATACTTATTTTTTAACTACTACTACTTGTAATGTAGTTGGCTTGTATGCAGGCTGACTTACGAAACGGTGGTCAAAACGTCGTTTTAATTCGGGGACTAATTGTATTTCTCTTGGATATATCAGTGTTCTCATTTTGTATCAACAGAAAGAAAAATCGAAATCTGTTAACATACAAAATGGCCTTTTCTCTCATCATCATATAGCAAAATTTTTTTAAAAAGTTGGCAACATCATGTTTTTCACATTTCCCACTCGACTCAGTAACTTAAACAATTCACCGTATCTACTGGTGTATAATGCGAACGTTCCTGAACTAGACATCCTTACGAGTTGCTCGGCCCGGCAGCCGGGATCAAATTGTAGTATCTGTTCTCAGATGTTCACTGCCTGTTCACAAACCGGGAAGCAATGACCAGCTAAGACTAGCTTTTGACCAGCTTTGACAAGCACGAGCAGCTAAGACCAGCTTTGTACCCAGTTATCACATAAGTGGGGGCTGGGTAATCTTTGACCAGTAGCCTGAGTGTACACGCTCAGGTTCCCCACGTTAAAAACTGACCTTGTGTCACAACTCGCGCCAGTCGGGGAGCAGAGTAAATCAAATGTTTAGTATCTGTTCTCAGATACTTACTGCCAGCTCACCGGCGTGGAAAAAATGACCAGCTTTGAAAACCTATGACCAACTTTGTACCCAGTTACCGAGTAAGCAGGGGTGGGTAATATTTGACCATTGGCCTGAGCATACGCGCTCAGGTTCCCCACTTTAAAACTGACCTTGTGTCACAACTCGCTTCAGTGGAGGAGTAGGGTAAGTCAAAAGTGTAGTATCTGTTCTTAGATACTCACTTTATGTCCGCCGGCCGGGTTGAAGCAATGACTCGATAAGATTAACTGTTGACCAGCTTTGATAAGCAATGACCATTTAAGACCAGTTTTGGCATCCAGTTACAGCGTAAGCGAGGTCTGGGTAATATTTGACTAGTGACCTGAGATTACGCGCTCAGTGTCCCCACGTTGAAAACTGACCTTGCGTCGCATCTTGCTCCAGTGTAGGAGACGGGTAAATACCGAAATAGACACTCTAAAGGAAATGAAGCTAATTTTTTAGAATCAAAACAGGAATAACATTAAATTTTAGGGATTTTATGTGACAGAAGCCGGATGTGCGTTGTGGTGCATTGGATCCGAGTTCGAATTCCAGCTGAATTCATTGCATTCACTTACGCGCAAATACCCATGGGAAAGGTATTAATCCGCCTATTCCTTCCAGTTATGGGTTAAATAACAGGACAGATTGGGTTCTATAGCCTTGGTCGGCAACCAGTCTACTGCAGAAAGCAATGGCAATCTACGGCGGGATAATCTTCTGCTCAGTCAGTCATGTCTCTTTCGAGACATGATCGCCCAAGCGTGTATCACATATGGCACTCAACTGACTGACTGAATATAATAGCTGAAAACATAAGGATTCTGCTGGACATAAAATGGGGCATCTGTTTTATATTGTTATGAAGTAATAAACTGATCCCCCCAGTAATTACTTACTATAACAGGACAGACTGGGTTCTATAGCCTTGGTCGGCAACCAGTCTACCGCAGAAATCAATGGCAACCTACTGCGGGATAATCAGTCATGTCTCTTTGGAGACATGATCGTCCAAGCGTGTATCACGTATGGCACTCAACTGACTGACTGATGTGCCAGAAAATGAATCAAATCGACTCTTACACCGACATCGACTGTAACCAGCAAACTTTTTCATTAGTTTGCCTCTTAGTTGATGGTGATTTATTTTGGACACACATTGAATAAGTATATAAAAATATCTTTTCAGTTTGCTTTCCAAATACAAACTTTATGGAGTGACATAATAGGTTGACCAGAAAGTCCTGGATCACTTAGGAAGCGGAAAGAAAAAAAACAAAATGAATATCCTGGAGCAACTGCAACATTTATTCTTCAAAATAAAGTCCATCATTCTTGACGATATTCTGCCAGCGATCAGCCAACCCCAGAATCTGTCCCAGATACCAGACCGCTGGCTTTGAACAAAAAGAAAAGCTTCTTTCACTTCATCAAAATTATTAAAACTTTGGTCATGGAGGAAGCTTACTATTGACCGGAGTACTCAGAGCAGCACCGCCTGGACTGAATAGTGGATGTGGAACAATCTCAACACCGTCCATTTGTTCGAACCTTTTAGTCAACCTGGTAGTGTGTGTCTTACAAAGCAAAGCTCGATATCAATTGACCAAAGCAGGATACACGTTCTTTAGTTTGTCGTACACGCAGTCTACCGTTGATGGCGTGAGTCCGTGTGGAACAAACTCGAAATGCAGTGCTCCTTTGAAATTCAAGATTTGTTTTTTCCTTTCGCTTCCTAAAAGACTCAGTATTTTCTCGCCAACCTAATATTTCAAACAACAGCTATT
Source organism: Ascarosepion bandense (assembly GCA_037127315.1). Taxonomy (NCBI): domain Eukaryota; kingdom Metazoa; phylum Mollusca; class Cephalopoda; order Sepiida; family Sepiidae; genus Ascarosepion; species Ascarosepion bandense. The sequence goes on along the minus strand of JBBBDQ010001153.1, from coordinate 1,115,006 downwards.
CGCCTCACCTACTACTTTGTACAGATCGCCGATTTCAATTTCACACTTCCACAAACACCACATCTGTAAGAAATATTCCTTTTTAAAATAAAAAATGAGTACATATTTTTTAACTTTATTTAATTTCCACTGAACGCAGCCATGAGTGTTATGTTTAATGAAGGACTGTTTTTAGTCAGTGAATTCAATATAATTTCATGCTTCAAATGATAAGAATAAAAAGCATGTCATCAATTCAAATGCTTTCTTTTATCATTTCTCGCCCTTTTGGCCGAGATCGATGCAAAATATCGGTTTTCATTTTACTAGTTCCAGGGAATCCAACTCTGCAGCAGCACTTCCCTCATTGTACTAAAAAAGCGAAGGGTCATTGGAATATCGACATCAGCATGAGGTGACTGGCCAATTTCTTGATTGATCGAAGGCAACCCCACAATAAAAAAGACCTTGTGTCACAGTATTTACATTATTCGGACTATTGTCCTCATCATTTGTACGACATTTTGGCCGTTGTACTCTCCGGCCTTCTTCAGGTACTAGAAATTTCGAATCGAACCCTTTATTACAATCACTGGGGTATATCATCCTCATTCCCTGCGTCTCGTTTGGAAGTCATGAGTTATCTCTCCTAATCTTGCAAGTTATTTGTTCACTACTGCTGTAGCCCGTTACTGAACTCACAACTCTAAGAGTCAACTAACCTGACGTCTATATCCACAGGGCCATGTGTCCTTAAGAACAAGAACAACTAAATTTTGGGGACTTATAAACCTAATGTCCAGATCCCATTTTTACCAGAGTTCATATTGCAATTTTTGATGTTAATGCGTTTCTCTAGTTTTTTTTACCAGAGCTCATATTGCAATTTTTGGCACTAATAACTACGCTTGGTCGGCTTAGGAGATTTTCAAAGCCTAGCAAATGTGCTGATTCCTTAATAGTAGTTTCTAGTGGCTTTCTTTGTTTATTATTTCAGCTTCATCCCATGGAGCTGGTGATCCTCTTTCTCCCTTCATATATGGTCAGCTACGCCGGATTTTTCTATCTCCCTTCGTGTTAGGGCCTTGCGATGTTCTTGTAGCCTTACTTTAAGGGGGCGACTTGTCGCTCCTTTATATTTCTTTCCACAACTACATGGAATGGCGTACACACAGTCCTTAGTCATGTCCTTCTCTGTTGAGGGGTCTTACTTGGTGGAGGTATCTGTGAAGTGCAGAAACACTTCTGAAGATCGTCCTGATGTTATATAGACCACAGATCCTCCGATAACCCCTTCCCATAGGGTAGACAGAAAGAAGCTGTTTTCTGAGAGTTGTTATCCTCATGCACCCTCACTTGTATGTTGGAATTGTTGTCATGTACCCTGGATAATTGTTTTGTTGTGGGGTACTGCTTATGCTGACTATTTACTGTTCGTATGACTCTGGATCGCCGCTTATGACTTTTGCTCGATGTTGAAGGCAGCGGACGATCCCATTATTTACATTGTATGGTGGAAGTTGAAGTTGAGGTATTGTCCGGTGAATGGTAGCTTGCGATATACGGATGTCTTGAACCCCACCTCTGTTCGAGTCATGAGTACATCCAAGAATACCAGTTTCTTGTCACACTCTTTTTTCATAGTGAATTGTATGGCTGGTCTTATTGAGTCCACATGGTCGAGTAGTGTCTGGACTTCCTTCTTGTGTGGCCAGCCAGAGTATGAAGGTGCAATCAACGTATTTCAGTCATAGAGTTGGCTTTAGAACTGTGGGTTCTAATGCCATCTCTTTAAAGTATTCCATGTATATGTTAGCCAGTGATGGTGATAATGGCGAGCCCATTGCTCAGCCTTCATCCTGCCGATATATGTCTGATCCCAATCTGAAGTGTGTTGTTTATGTGCAGAAAGTCAGCATCTCCATCAGGTTGTCTAGTGGAACACTGTTACGTTCTCCCAGGGATGAGTCTGAGGCCAGTCTGTCCCTAACTACCGATAGTGCCTCCACCGTCGGTACCTTGGTGAACAGTCTTACCTTGGTGAACAGTCTTACCACATCCAGGCTCACCATCTGGTAGCATTGGATGGGATTATCTTTGATAAGTTCCATGCAGTGGGTGAAGTTTCAAACATATGATGTTGACTTTCCTATCAGTGGTTCAATTATATCTACAGTGAAGCTACTCAGAAGGTGGCACACCGAGCCTAGACTGCTAACAAATGGCCTGAGTGGAATACCGTCTTTATGAATCTTAGGTAGACCATACATGTGAGGTAGCTTGATGTAACGTTGATACAACTGCCTGTATGTTCTAGGTTGGAAGTGATCCTTGCTCTTGATTAGGATCTACGACAGCTGTCATTCTGTTTTCAACATGGGGTCTTATTTTACCTTGCTAGGGTTAGAGAAAGATAACTCATTAACTTCCCATCAAGGATTTACGCAAGGAATGAGGATGATATACCCCAGCGATTGTAATAAAGGGTTCAGTTCGAAATTCCTAGTACCTGAAGAAGGCCAGAGCGTACAACGGTCGAAACGCTGTACAAATGGTAACAAAGATGAGGGCAATAGTCCGAATAATGTAAATACTGTAAATACTAGCTTATCCCAGAAATATAGATAAATGGAATGATCTGTTATTAAACGTTGTACAAATGGCCACAAAGATGAGGGCAATAGTCCGAATAATGTAAATACTGTAAATAGTACCTTATCCCAGAAATATAGACAAATGGAATGATCTGTTATTAAACGTTGTACAAATGGCCACAAAGATGAGGGCAATAGTCCGAATAATGTAAATACTGTAAATACTACCTTATCCCAGAAATATAGACAAATAGAATGATCTATTATTAAACGTTGTACAAATGACCACAAAGATGACGGCAATAGTCCGAATAATGTAAATACTGTAAATACTACCTTATCTCCGAAATATAGACAAATAGAATGATCTGTTATTAAACGTCGTAGAAATGGCAGCAAAGATGAGGGCAATAGTCCAAATAATGTAAATACTGTAAATACTACCTCATCCCAGAAATATAGACAAATACCTCGTGTCACATCTTGCCACTTGGTGTGGGGCTGAGTAAAATAATCGCTTTCTTGTTTGACGAAAAAACTATTGGCTTTCTTACTTCTTTTATGTTCTTTGATGGAACATTTAGTTTAATTGCTGATAAGTTTTGATGAAATTTACAATTACAGTTTCATCGACCAGAGAGAAGAAATCCTAGTTACTTATGTTTGTAAACAAAATGTTGACGTTGTAGTGGAGCAGAAGGGATTTAGAATTGATATAAGCCAAGTAGTGACAACAGAATTGTATTTATCCCAAATTAGGATTATTTCTTTCCGAATAATTCTTAGTAAGAAATTTTTTTTAAAAAGTTAAAAATAAAATAGATAACGTCTAAAATCATGCGCAAATGAAAAAAATTAAGTTTTTCGAGAGAATTTATATTTTTGGCATTTGCAAAGAATTATAGAGTTACCATTTGGGATTGCACGCATTACAGTAATATTTACAAATCTTAACTTAGTATTTACAAATCTTAACTTAATATTGCGCAAAATATAAACATATAGTAAAATGTAGATACTTAGTAACAATAATAATATAATGACCAGCAATAGTATCTTGCTATTTATTAGTCAAAAGCTAAGGTTATTATATCGTATTTTTAAAATTTGTTACCAATAGTCTCCACTCCTGTTTCTAGATTATTTATTGTAATCTTGACAAATTGGATACTTTATTCCGGCCTTGAATGTCATTGCTGACTTGTTCCCGCGTCCTTTAGCCACGCTCGATGGCTTCGCATTTAAAAAAAAACATGTTACTGCTATTTGCACGTGAATTTATGGCATTTCACATTTATCATCAAATTTAATTTTATTAACAAATCGGGACAAAAGCATTATCATTATTATTATTAATAATCAAACAAAGTTTAGGTCGACGCAATTAGTTGATTAACAATAAGGCTTTTTAGTATACAACACACCAATTTATTTGTGAAGTTGTCCCACTTTTCTAGACGAAACATTGCAATTACATTTATCACCTGCTGTATGAAATTTAAATTTACAATACTTAGATTTACGAAAAACATACATTGATACCTGTTTTGGCTAGATTAAAAATATCTGCAGAGAATGTTCACCTTTACGAAATTGCTATATTTGTATTTGTTTTTTGCTAATCGAAAGAAATCTAAAGGCAATTTTCACTTTACGAAAGAATGACATTTATACCTGTTTTCACGCACCGAAATAAAACCGAAAGAATTTTTTACTTTTATAAAATACTTATATTCATACCTGTTTTTATTAACCAAAAAATGTCCTAAGAGAATTTTTGCTTTTCCATGGATTGAACATAGCATTCAACCTTTGTTTTGCTGTGAGTCAGTGAAGCCTCAGTAGAAGGAATGGCATCGCCCAAGTCCTTTCATTGTATCTTCACCTATTATCAAGACGTTATAATTTTGTACAGAATGTGCTTAAGTTTTATTTATCTCGTGGATCTTTTAATAAATTTCCTAAAAGGCAGCTATGTTACCATTACTCATTTCCTAAAAGGTAGCTATGTTAATTTTACTCATTTCCTAAAGGACAGCTATGTTACGTTTACTCATTTCCTAAAAGGTGGCTATGTTACCTTTACTCATTTCATAAAAGGTGGCTATGTTACCTTTACTCATTTCATAAAAGGCAGCTATGTTACCTTTACTAATTTCCTAAAAGGTGGTTATGTTACCTTTACTCATTTCCTAAAAGGTAGTTATGTTACCTTTACTCATTTTCAATACCTAAATTTATATTTAATTTTAGCTTTAATTTTAACTTTGGTTGAAATTCACAGTGTATTTAAAACCGTAATTATATTGATTAGAATATAAAGATGTTTTGATTTTAAAAAAGGATTCAATTTTTCAATCATTTTTCATCGATCAACACATTTTGCAAACAGAAGCCAATTCTAGGTTTTAAAAATTCTTGCAAAAATAAAAACTACCTCGCTGACACATTATTTTATTTAAATTATCAAATTCAAACTTACCTTAATCTGATTTCAAAGAAGTATTACTTGCTTACTGCTTGAAATGTACTATAAAAGTGTTTCTTAATTACGGTAGCCGTCAAAAATGCTAAGAATGGAAGACGAATCTGACATGATTTTATGTTAACTTCGTTTTTTTTTTGTTTTTTAACTATATAGTAAAATTTAAAATTTAACAATATTTTCAGCAGTTATTCAATATTTTATAGAATTTTAGATAGGTTAGCTTTATAGCCTTTCGTTTGAAAATGTTTTATGAAAAAATAAAATTAAGATGATGTAAAATTTTCTTTTTTTTTTTTAAATCGTTTCACCCCAGCAAGGCCGTACCGCTACTTTTACGAAGGAGTCTACATAAAAGAAGAGTGAAAGTTTAAGAAGGTGGCGAGCGAAAAGAAAGACAAACCAGTTACAGGGGGTGACGGAGAAAAGGCAAGAGAAGGATGGAATACCAGTGCAAAGGTAGTTGCGAGGGTAGAGTGAGAAAGGAAACGAGCAAGATAGACAGGGTGAGGGGGAAAGGACGAGAGAAGACCTGGAGTCAAGTGGATAAGAGATTGAATTTGAATTCTTGGAGATTGCAGCCATCAGCGAAACAAGTATACGGAAAGGAATTCCACATGCGGAAAGTGCGAGAAAAGAAGCAGATGGAGTAGAAGTGTCTGCTGCATTTGGTTGATTTAAATGTAAAAACGTAGGACCTTGTTGCCAGTCTGGTTGCTCGAGTAAATTGTTGTGGAGGGGGTACCAGTGAGTTAAGCTCGTCTGAGCAGAAACCATGAAAATATTTTTTAGAAAAGACAGAAGGAAGCCACGCCTCGTCGGTGAGAAAGTGGCTGGAGTCGAGCTGCCAGGTCGGGACCGATTACATTAGAGATTCTCCCCTGAAGCCTGTCGAGAACCCTAAGATGAATAGCAGAGGCGCCCGACCAGTTATGACAACAAAATTCAATCTTTTAAAATAATTTTATAATTTAATAACAGAATGAAATTTTATCACGACAGAGGTAACACAATAATTTATGAAATGTTATGGCATTTATTAATTTTTATTTTTAATATCTATTTTTCATATTATTTTTAGGTACCTTCATAAATTGTGAATTTCACAATTACTGTTTTTCTAATAAAATTAGGAAACTAGGAATTAAAATATAAACCTTGATTTAAATTTTTAAGGGATAATTTGCACAGCCCGTTGAATGTAGAAACATAAGGCAAAGAAAACACGGAAGCGAGATGAAAAAATTGTACTCTGCCGAAAATCTTTCTATAGTTTTTTTCCTGTAAGGTGCGCAACCTTTGAAACACGTGACCTTTTAATGATCTGTATCACGTATGGCCGTAAAAAGAAAATATGGGTCATCATACGCATACAATTAAAATGTTTTAGTTATTTTTAAAAATCGAATGGCTCGATTATTTGTATTAAGCTTTTCAATTTTCAATTAGTAAATATGTTCTTAACGAAGCATCTTAGCGTTAACGATGGAGAAAATTTTAAAATATTTTTGAAACTTTATAAATTATTAAATAAAAAATGATAAAAATGAAAACAATTGTTGTTAAAATTCATTAATCATTGATATCCTTAATATATATTGTTTATAAAATCAATTAAGAGTTTATCTAAATAAAAAATTGGAATAGTTTTATTGAATTTTTGCTTTCACGATTCGGAACTGATTTTCTGAAAAAGGGCTAATTTAGAAAGAAAAGGACAGTTGTTTAGCATTCCCCAATGACTCCTGAATTTAATTGATATTAGCTATATGATGGAACTCTCGCGAATTTGTTGACATTTCAAGAAATTAATTGTTCGTGGGGGTAACATATGTAAAAAATATTTTTACCAAGATTTTTTAAAAATAATTATTTAAAAATATGACTTCAGTCATTTATGTATAAGTCCTGAAATTTTCATCGAAATCGGATCATTATTTGATTTTTGCAAGAATTTAAAAATGAATGTGTTTTTCACCGACAAAAAAGTGACTTGAGTTATATTACGTTAATAAACTCTTGTAAAAATTCTGTCATTCACGGACGAAAGAAAAACAAGATTTTATACCAGAATTTGGAACGTGTTGGAAAGAATTAAAAATTATTTAAAAATAATTAAAAGATACTTTGATCTATACTTTTAACAAAAATGTTTATTTAGTTTAGGGCCTTTTTTCTTCATACTATGCTGTTGTTTCAGCGAATTCTTGGAGGTACCTACTGAAAGGTAAAAAGAAATTAAACAAGCACAAAATGTTTGAAACTATGTAATTAGGTGAAGATTATTTCGAGGCTATAGAAATATTTAAAAGTTCGCCACGTCATTTCAGCTGATAAATTTTTCGAATGTCTGTCGCAATTAACGGTGGAGATTTCGTCGGAGACTGACTATTTGTTTTTTTATCCTTACAACTGATTTAACAGCCGTTGAATGTAGAAACAATCTAAGCGTTGCGATGAAACACAAGAAAAATAACAACCGGGTAGAATGTGGTAGTTGGTAATGATCCACACGCATTAATGAGGGATAAGGTGAACGTGTTTAGCTGGGTATAGGATAGTAAATGAGCAGCAAATTCTACCCACCCCCATATTTGGCCATGTACCGCATTTATTGTATTCAAATAGAATAATAAATATCATGATCCTCGCACACTATATTGAATCCTTTTCATATCACGTTGAATAAACCGGTTCTCGCTCGATCACAGAAGTTAAGCAACGTTGAGCCTGGTCAGTACTTGGATAACCGCTTGGGAATACCAGGTGCTGTAAACGTTTAGTGACGGATGTGCGTTGTGGTGCAGTGGATATCGGCTAGGAAAAAGAAATCGGTGAGCCGAGTTCGAATTCCAGTTGAATACCCTGCATTTACTTAAGCACTGGTACCATTGGGAAAGGTATTAATCCGTCTCTTCCCTCCAGTTATGGGTTAAATAACAAGGGTAGGACTTGGGGACGCTGTCCTTAAAAATAAATCCCAATGAATCTTGATACTCGAAAAGAAAAAAGTATTATTAGACACAAAACTTATATAAAAACAACAATAAATTGTTGAAAAAAAGTATTACCAGCAATAAAAAAAATTAGTTGGCAATAAATGACCCGCCGAGGTTGATATGCCATAAAAACAAAAAACCAACCAACCAACTTTTCTTATCGATTGTTAAAATAAAAGAGTATTTATAACGATTTCTGTTCCAAGGAGTTTCCAAAGTAATTTTATGTACTATAAAAAATATATATTTTATAGTACATATATATTTCTTTAAAATATATATGTACTATATACATATGTACTATAAAATATATATATTTTATGGTATATATATATTTCTTTAAAATATATATGTACTATGTACATATGTACTATGACATATGTACTATGTCATTATTAAATGACCCACGGCGGGTCATTTAATATATTTCTTTAAAATTTTCATGTTACTCTTTCTAACAATGTTTATAATGATGATCTAGTTCGTATATATTTGTGTGTTTATTACCGTAAAACCGCAAAAGCAATTGAACGGACTTGCGAATAATTTTTCATTGAGTATAAATTAAAAAAATGTCCAAGTGAGTTAATTTTTTTTTTATTAACTGTTAATCATAAAATAGTTTCCCTATTTTTTCTTAATAAGAAGAACGGAGAACGGAAAAGCCTGGATAGTCTGCAGTCTACTTCATCAGTCAGAGTAGCATACCGGTGATGCTATTTTAATACTAATTAGTGTTGTGGATCCCGGGAATGGGGCCCGCACAAATAAATGAACAACGACCAGTAATTGAGATAGAAAATAAGTGTATTAACGTAAGGATACAGACTTGAATGAAGATTAGTAGTCCAGGAATGCGGATTAGTAAAAAGTATATGTACAAGTCTCTGGAAGTGAAGTCGTAGTATATTGAGTATGTCCGCGTCGGAAGCTGACGGGTACTGCGTAATAATCTTCTTGATGAGTGGAGCACAGAGCTACTATGAACTACTGTATACTGACTGCTAATCTCTCTCTGGACTCTACTATTCTCCGGTTAACTCTCTGTGAAAACGCAGTATTCGGTATTTAGTCATCGCCCCGCTCCCCACTAGGGCAAAATGTGACACAAGTCTTTTTTAACGTGGGTTCTCCGGGCCACATAGCTCAGCCAAAAATATCTGTCTAATTTTGCCCAGTCGTGACTGTACCCTTCGGTGGAGCCACAACTGGGTTAATGCTCTCCGCCCGAAGGCAGAGAGCTGACAGTGTCAATGGAATTACCGCGAGAAAACGTGAAATTCTCTCGTTATCTTTAAGAAAAGGGAGAACCCCACAACAATTAGTGACAACAATTATATAAATTTTGCAAATATGAAGCGGCTTGATATTGAGCGGCGTCTAAAAGTGACACTAAAGCCAATGGAAGTTAAACGGCAAGAAGAACATATTCAGAAAATTTCTCATAAACCATTGTGGGAACAGTAAATGTTCTTATGGTTTTCATAGTTGGATTGTTTGTTTTTGAAAGGTTTCGGCTAAAAGTAAATTCCAAGGGATATATTTGTTCTATACTTAGTTAAGGGCCATACGTGATACACACTTGGACGATCTTGTCTCTTTCGATTTATGACTTACTAGGAAGATTTTCTCGTAGTAAGTTGCCGTTCCTTTCTGAAGTAGACTGGTTGCCAACCAAGGCTACATTTCCCAAGAGTATTTGCACATAAGTGAATGCAATGAACCTGACTGAAATTCGAACTCGGCTCTTTGCTTTCCCATTCCTAGCCACTTTAAAAGGATAGTGAGCGTTTCCTCATAAAGAACTTTATGTAGCCATGTTCCCGACTAAAGTAAGCTTTCTGTTTGGATTTCTGGAATGAAAAGTTATTAATCGCATTATTTACATTTGAACGGCGGAAGAAGAACAATCTATCTCTGTAGATTGAATAAAGTGTTCAGTTAAAATTCCCTGAAGATTACCAGTATTTACAGATATCTGACGAAGGCCGGAGATTACAACGTTGTGATCGTAACACAGATGTGGACACTAGTCCTACTGTATCTTTTTCTTTTTTTTATATACCGTGTTCTTTCAAAATGTGTGTAGTCATGACTCTCCACAACTTTCTATTTTGTAGCATTTCAATATTTATTTCCCTACTAGACCTCCTTGTTCATATTTTTCTATCCGTTTACACAAATTGTTTAAGTATGTTACTCACTGCTTTTCTTTTCTCTTCTTGCCTTCAATATGACTTGTGTGTGTCAAATTCTCCAAATCCCCTTTCTATATTATATATCTAAGAAATTGCAACTCCCCCTGATCGTAAGCAACTGTATTTTTTTCGTTTCAGTTTTTCTTAAAACTTCCTCATTATCCACACGTTTTGTCTATGGTATTCTCAGCATCCTTCTGTAGACTCACATCTCCGTTGTCTCAAGTCTCCTGTTCTTTCACTGTAATTCCCTGGCGATAATGCCGGTTCAAATGTCAAAAAACAGAAGTGAATACACTAAAGATATCGTGAATGAAGAAATCTATGTCGTAGATATTGAAAATAAAAAACAGTAGCATCAAAAGATTTGGGGCTTTTGACTAATCGTTGCTTAGTTCGACAGAAGACAATATTGAATGGAATTTGTTATTTAGAAGATTATATTTCGACAATATTTCAAAAAGAGCTAATCTGCCTTGAAAAAATAGCAACCGAAATTCTATCTTGGATTCGAATATCAAACGATGAGAAATATGCAACTGTTTTAACTGTTAATCAGATCCTTGATTAATTTAATAAATCAAAATATTTTTAATAATATTTCTATTTGAAGTGAACGCAAGATTTTCGATGTAACTTTTGTAATGAAATGTTCATTGTGCATTCAAAATATGTATGAAGTAAATTCTATATCTGCGACATTTTGTACGGACATGTTCATATTTGTGTATTAATTATTAATAGAAAAATATATTACTTCGAAGATTTTTCACAGTTGGTAAATATTATATGGATTATTTATAGAATGTTATTTATAGAGTTAATCGATAACAATTGAATTGGTTGTAGTTATATTATAAAAAATAAAGTAAAATTAATTGTTTTTGTTATTCTAAAATCGAATAACATGCAATAGAAAATAAACATTACATTTCTTATTAATTATTTAACCAATACAAATGGTCAAAAGACAATCAATGTATAAGTTTACTTGAATGAGGTTATTGTACGGACGAAAGAGAACGAGGGAGTAACAAGTGCAAATTATGAGAGGGTATATAGAATATGGATGTGCGTTGTGGTGCAGTGGTTATCGACTCGGATCGAGCAATCGAGAAACCGAGTTCGAATTCCAGTTGAATTCCTTGCGTTAACTTACGCGCAAATACATTTGGGAAAGGTAGTAATCCGTCTCTTCCCTCCAGTTATGGATTAAATAACAGGACAGATTGGGTTCTATAGCCTTGTCTGGAAACCAGTCTACCGCAGAAAGTAAAGGCAACCTACTACAGGATAATCTTCTTCCCAGTCAGTCATGTTACTTTCCTGACATAATCGCCTAAACATGTATCACGTAGGGTACTTAACTGATATAAGAAATGTATCGGTTGATCTTAGACTCGAAGAAGTCAAGTTTTTAGAGATCAGGGAAGCATCCTCTCGGGAGTCTGTTTCACAATAATGTACAGTTATAAAATGGAGAAGTGAAACACAATGAAGAAGTGGATGTCTTTACGGTATAGAAAATGTAGAGTAGATGGGAATTGCAATCTTACTCCATAGACTAAATGCATAAGGATAGGAATTTACTGTGTAGGATCATATTTTAATAAAATCATATCAAAATATTATAAGGTTTTACTAAATGAGGTTGTTATATGAGCATAAGAAGAGAGTGTAAGAAGTACGGTTTATAAGGATATGCTCTAATACAAGGCCAAAGAGGCACTCAAGGTTACTGACTGAGGTTGTAAGAGGAAAAAGTAAGTTAAGGTTATGAGGTTATGTAAGATAGATAAAGTTTAACCCTGGACTTGAAGAACTAAAAAGTGAAGCATCTTCTCGAGAGTCTGTTGGACTAAGTAGCGTTTTTTTTTTTTTTTTTTTAAGAAAAAGCTATCTGAAGAGAACTTTTTACGTACTAATGGAATACGAAGAGAATAGGGATGATTCGTATCATTATACGTGGAAGCATGACAGGTTTTAGCTGTGAAGGCCTGAACTAATAAAGCGAAAGAATAGAATAGTGAAAGATTTGTCACATTACGCCTATGGGAAAGAGGTCGTAGGGTGGAAAATAATCAAAAACGTCTATTGAACAGGTTAAGAGGCTCACCCCTTGTTCCTTGTTTAGGATGTGGTTTCCGGGTTTCTCTTTTCCAATCTTTTCACTGTTTTCTTTTTTTTTTTAAATTGGAGTAGATAGACTAAACTATCGCCCTGTTCACACTCCACCCACGTCTATTGAACAGGTTAAGAGGCTCATCTCTTGTTCCCTGTTTAGGATGTGGTTTCCGGCTTTCTCTTTTCTAATCTTTTTTTTTCCTACGTAGCCCCCTGCGCTTCAGTGGCATTACCGCCTTGCTGGGGGTGATATGATTAAAAAAAAATCACCCACACGTCCTCATAGACAGTTATAAAATGAATAAGTGAAACAAATGAAGAAGTAGGTATCTTCACGATAAAGAATATGAAACCAGTGGACAGAGTTTAAATTGTGGCTGAAAAAGATAAATCATTCGTGCAAAAATATGAAGGTAAATAGTACGGTAGACTGGGTTCTTCAGCCTTGTTTGGCGATCACTCTAGATAGTCTGCCAGTTAAATTCCATATGCGATACACACATTGTGCAATCATGTATTGAAAAAGACATTACTCGCAGTAGGTTGGCATTACTTTCTGTGGTAGACTGGTTGCCAACCAAGGCTATAGAACCCAATCTGTCTTGTTATTTGACCTATAGCTGTAGGGAGAAGAGACAGATTCATATGTTTTTTGTGCGTAAGTGACTGCAACGAGTTATGCGCAAATACCCTTTGGAAAGGTATTAATCCGTCTCTTCTCCATCCATCTATGAGAGCACGGCTGCATAGACTCGGAAGTGCGGATTGGGCTGCCCTAGGTAACGCTACCCAATTTTCAACTTGTTTGGGTTCTTGTAAGTATAGAAAACGGCAAGAAGAATCGGATACTTTCGTGAGCGATACAAAGAACCACTATTTTTCTACTGTCTTCAGTGATTCCAACACATATATGCGATCCATGTGTTGGAATCAGTGTAATTCTCCGTCTTTTGATTTTGAAGAACGCTCGATTTGAAAGTTAAAAATTATTTGCTCAGCTTAGTTCTGTAAAAGCCTACTCTCAGTAAGGATTGAACTCGCGACACTGGCTAGTTGCTTTGTGAGACTTGCTTACTAACCATTTTATATATGTAGAAAATTATTTCGTTTAATATAAATAAAATATAGAATATTAATATAAACATTAGGTTGTCCCAAAAGTTCGTAAACACTTGCAAAAAACTGAAAATTTACTCGCCAAGTCATCTAAGGTTACCAGAAAACACTTGCAAAAAACTGAAAATTTACTCGCCAAGTCATCTAAGGTTACCAGAAAACACTTGCAAAAAACTGAAAATTTACTCGCCAAGTCATCTAAGGTTACCAGAAAACACTTGCAAAAAACTGAAAATTTACTCGCCAAGTCATCTAAGGTTACCAGAAAACACTTGCAAAAAACTGAAAATTTACTCGCCAAGTCATCTAAGGTTACCAGAAAACACTTGCAAAAAACTGAAAATTTACTCGCCAAGTCATCTAAGGTTACCAGAAAACACTTGCAAAAAACTGAAATTTTACTCGCAAAAACAACAAAAATTATTGCTCAAAATAAAGACCATCATTTTCCAAGACTTTCTGCCATCGATCTGCAAGCTTTCGGATCTGGTCAAAGTACCATTCGGCTGTCTTCGAATCAAAGAACTCTTGACACGCTTCCTCGACTTCGTCAAACGAGTCGAATCGGCGGCCCTTCAGAAAGTGTTGCATTGAGTGGAAAAGGCCGTAATCTGATAGAGCACAGTCAGGACTGTAGGCTGGATGTGGCAGAACCTCAACGCCGTCCAGCTCTTCAAACTTGTCTTTGGTCTTCTTGGCGGTGTGTGACTTGGCTACATCAAAGCGCGCTTTCGGTTGATCAGAGCCGGGTACTTTTGCTTCAACTTTTCGTAGACCCGCTCAAGTTGCTGGCAGTAAAGTTCGACACTTATAGCATGACCATTCGGAAACAACTCAAAATGCACGATTCCTTCAAAGTTCCACCAAACACAAAACATGACTTTCTTGCCGAATCGATCTTGTTTTGGAACTGACGGTGTCTCTTTCTGAACCCATCGCTTGTCTCGATTGTGCTGAACCAGATAGACTCATTTCGCAAGTGTTTACGAACTTTTAGGACAACCCAATAACATATAGAAAATTATTATATTAATATAAATAACATATAGAAAATTATTATATTAATATAAGTAACATATAAAAAATTATTATATTAATATAAATAACATACAGAAAATTATTATATTAATATAAGTAACATATAAAAAATTATTATATTAATATAAATAGCATACAGAAAATTATTATATTAATATAATTAACATATAGAAAATTAATATAAATAACAATGTTTTCTCCCAACCGTCTCAATAAAGATTTTAAGGACATAAATTCAATAATTTATACTGCATCCGAATTAGTATTTGTCTTAAGCTGTTGCAGTCAGGCTTGTAACGTTATTTTTTTATGTAAGTATGCAGGAAGACAAAATGAAGATACGGAGGAAAAAAAGAGGGGAAAAAGGGAAATATTTGAAAAAGCTGAGCTCTGATGAACACACTCAACTTATTAATTCAATTTGTTATTCAATTGCATCTCCTCATACAAAAGCAATCAATACTAATTGAGAAAAATCGACATTATGTGTGATTTCAAGTAAATGATCTGTCACCAGCTGGCGAGAAAGAGATGCAAGGCTTTCTGATAAAAAAAAGAAAGAAAGAAAGCTGACCAATATTTTAAGCTTTTGATGTGAAAGTCACGTGACAGTGACATGGCAGATGGTCGAGAGACATCAGACAGTTTCGATAAGTGAAAGACATCGTGCGATCCGCGAAGAATTTTACGAGAAAGAACGGTTCAAAGATCAATGATAAATATTTACTACGAATTGATCTGTGCTTGGATACACGGTCGAATCAGAAATTGTTTTCATGATTTTATATGACTAGAGGTTTCGATTTATCATTAGAAATAGTTAAAAATTAAAACTGAAATATAATATAAATTGTTTTCGGTTTTTCTATCGGGTTTGATACAGATGTAACAAATTAACTTAAGCATGTTCTTTAACGAGAAAATTAAATATAAATTCTTTATCAGCTTATTTTAATTTTAGGTGGCACCTTCTTAACTATTGAAAGTTAATTTTGAAATGTTTTTTTGTTGCATTTTAGTGAAAATTTATCGGGCCATCGATCTAAGGCCGATAGCAAACAGTATCGATAAGAAATAATAAAGGGTAGGTTCTCAGTGAGGTATGAACGTCCACTTTGTCTCAGTGAAGCTACTTTAACCGTATCAGCTGTTCTTATCATCTGGACTACAAGGAGCTTTACTGTTAGAACAGAAAAAAAAAATTTAATGTTCACAGATAAAAATTATCTTTGACTAAATTATGGTATTATGTTGGAATAGATTTTGCACTCAAATTTCAGACCAGATGGTCAAAGGTTAGATGGCTGACCTGGGGTTACTCTTGGCCACCGGTAGCAGAAGTGCATAACCTCACAGCGGCTTGCGACACTGTTATCGTGAGGATGAGTTTTGGACAGATTGATATTAAAAAACAACTACCCGAGAGATGATATTGTCAGTCTCCCCATATTACAGACGGGGGACTTAGGATTTTTATGCCACGCATATAAGGTACAGATTGGCTGAGAGTAACTGACAAAATAATGCAATGAATAAAAAGAGCAACGATGAGTCAAGTCTTGTGATATTTAATCGGCACTTACTCCCCCACTTTATTACATTATTAGTTATTGTTAAGTAAGAGAGCAGTTGATCAGCAAAGTAGCAACAAAGTAAAACTATATGAAGCCCATTGTACCCATTCCAAACACAGTATTTCAAAGATTATTTCATCTAAAGATAATGAATCCACAATATGCATTATTTCTATCAATTGGACCCATGCCGTAATATTATGACAGTAAAATATTTATATCGACATACCGCATAAATGACAGCTATATATATATATATATTGATAAACTTACTACTGAGTATCTTGCATATATATATATATATATATATATATATATATATATATATATATATATAAAGGCAGACACGTTATTTCATGGACAATCGGAAGTGTAGGCCTATTTCAGGCGAACCATCATCAGCTTCCGTCTTTATTGTACAAAGGATTTTACACAAAAAATCCTTGATACAATAAAGACGGAAGCTGATGATGGTTCGCCTGAAATAGGCCTACACTTCCGATTGTCCATGAAATAACGTGTCTGCCTTAATTTTTCTTATATTTGCTCTATATGTATTTATATACATATATATTTAGAGTTTTCTTTGAGAGTTATCCTACCACTTTATATACAGAACACTCCTTTGGATTCTTCTATATCTACACCACATGCTGATATATATATATATATTAAGAAGATTAATGAAATGGTCTTTAGACAACAGACAATTTGAAATCATTTGTTTGAACATTATTTTTGATCGAATCGATACTCGTATTTAAGTAGATATTCTGTTTATAATCAAACAGTATTATATATTTATTTCTACCGGCCTAATTATTTACAATAAATTTTTGTTACGAAAATGTGTCATTCGGCAGGATTCGAATCTGCGACCCCTTCGTTAATTTCCGTAACATGCTTAAATTTGTAGACATTACGATACATTTCAGTGCATATATGGTTATTACGAAGAATCGAAAATTGTGTGTTATAGGCTTGATTTGTATTCGTTTAGATTGTTGGTCATTCGTGGTCGAGAGGTCCAAGACGCGCTAGATCACATGGTGGCTTCCCCTATGTGGATAGGGGTCGCAGGTTCTAATCCTGCTGAATGACACACATTGTCGTAATAATAATTTCTCGTGAATAATCAGGTCGGTAGAAATAAATATATAATACTGTTTGATTATAAACAGAATATCTACTTAAATATGAGTATCCGTCAAAAATGATGTTCAAACAAATCATTTCATATATATATATATATATATATATATATATATATATATATAATAACGATAATAATTATAACAATATTAATAGTAACAAAAATAATTCTGCTAATACTAGTAATTGTTATACTATATTTAAGTTCTTCTTGAAAAACCCACCGAGAACGAACTCGGAAGGAAAAGCAGGGAAAGTAAAAAAGAAACAAACGAAGTACATGAAGAAAAGTCAAATACTCGTAGGAAAGAAAAAACCCCAAGACGAAAACCCTAACACTAAAGGGCTCAATACGAAAATAGAGCAACGAAGACAGAAAATCTAAGTGAGAGCCAACAAATCTACCTAGGTTACACGTCAGGGTAAATTGCCAATTTACCCTGACTAGCCGAAGGGTGAAACCTACGTAGGTTTGTTGGCTCTCACTTAGATTTTCTGTATATATATGCTTCATTTTTCAACTAGTTAGTTCGTTATCTTGGTTTCTACCATGAGTGGTGTCTTCAGGCGATTTTTAATAGCTTAAAAATCGCCTGAAGACACCACTCATAGTAGAAACCAAGGTAGCGAAATTTCTCGTTTAAAAATGAAAAATATTCAAAAGTTCTACAAAATAATTGTATAGAACACTTCTTAACACAAATGTGTACTATTAGGACCAAAACCTAAGTATTAAACAATCAATCAATCAATCAATCAATCAATATATATATATATAAGAAAAATTAAGACAGACACGTTATTTATTGGTAAATCGGGAGTGTGGGCTTGTTTCAGGCGAACTATCATCAGCTTCCGTTTTTTAAAATAATGACGTAAGATAAAGACGGAAGCTGATGATGGTTCGCCTTAAATAGGCCTACACATCCGATTTACCATGAAATAACATGTTTGCCTTAATTTTTCTTATATTTGCTCTATATGTATTTATATACATATATATTTAGAGCTCTCTTAGAGAGTTATCCTACCATTGTATGTACAGGATACTTCTTTGGATTCTTCTATACCCACACTGCATGCTGATATATATATATATATATATATATATATATATATATATATATATATATATATAGTAGCAAGTATAAAGATCAGAACGATGTTAAGAAAAAGTCTACATATGAAAGGACGTTTTATTTTAAAACTTCAAAAACATTTTACCAAGGAAAAAAAGGAAATAAAGGTAAATTTTATAATTCCAAAATATAAATCTCAATAAACTTATTTCGATAAAGTTATAAGAATAATTATATAACATTCGAAAAAATAGATGATCAAAATCATCAGAACGATTAAATAAATCCCTAAAATTTAATAATTATTTTGATTTATTGAAAATATTTAGGGTAAGAATATAAAATCGGGTATTTTGCTAAATTACACCGGCTCTTTACTGGGTCTTGCATTGTAAACATGGCGAAAAAATATGTGACATCATTGGAACTTAGAAAACTTATAGTCAAGTTATGTAATGAAACCTCGACTGGGGGTATTTCAAAAAGTGTAGGGAAATTTAAAAGTGTTATTCATATTTTTTTAAGAAAACTTGAAGAAACTGGGTTGTGTGAAGCCAAGAAACCACCTGGCAGGAAAACTACTGCATAGGAAGACAGAGGTATTGGTAAAGAATAAAAAAAAGTATCGATTTGCGACAGCAACCTCTATCTTTAAAAGTGCTAATGCTAACCTTGGCATTAAAATATCAAGGCACACTATTCTCCGAAGACTTAATTAAATAAATCTAAACGGTCGAGTAGCCTCTACGAAGCGTTACATTTCTAAAAAGAATCAAATGAAATTTGCCACTGAACACGTTATATGGACAGAAGAACAGTAGGATTGTGTTCATTTCAGCGATGAGTCAAAGTTTAACCTGCTTGGTTGTGACGGGAGAAGGTTCGTTCGACGCAGTCCTAAGGAACTATATTTGCCTCAGTGCACTAAAAGCAGCGTTAAATTTGGAGGAGGAAGTGTGATGGTGTTTGGCATGATTTCAGATGCTGGTACGGGGCCTCTTGTTAGGCTACATGGTAAAATTAACGTAACTGTATACAAAGAGTTATTGAAGAAGCATGTTGTAGCTAATTTGGGAACTGCAATTAATCAACCAGCGAAGTCTTTTCCTTCCAGTTATGGGTTAAATACCAGGACACATTGGGTTCTATAGACTTGGTCAGTAGTCAGTCTACCGCAGAAAGTAATGGCAACCTACGGCGGGATAATCGTTTGTCCAGTCAGTCATGTCTCTTTCGAGACATGATCGCCCAAAGCGTGTATCACGTATGGCACTTAACTGACTGACTGATGCGTTCACTTTAAATGCGGACGTTTGTTTTGCCCAACTGCGAGACTGACACTAACTAGGTACGAATGTGGCCATACCTGACTAACGAAATGCATATCTTCAATTACACGTTCATGTTTTACTGTGTGCATATCAATCCGTGATGATCATGGTGGAGCTGTTTTGTAATGGATTGACCCTACCGCGGGATAATCTTCTGCCCGGTCAGTCATGTCTCTTTCGAGACATGATCGTCCAAGCGTGTATCACGTATGGCACTTAACTGGCTGGCTTGTTTAGTGATACAAGTTTTACTAATTACCCATCAACTGGATGGAGGTGGATTCATACCTTTCCCAAGGGTATTTTCAAGTAATTGAATATAACGAGCTAAACGGGAATCGACTTTCCGATTAACCATTTTGGAGCAATTAGCCATTATACCACGTACACGTTTAACCTTACAACACCTGGTATTTCAAACAAGCCACCCATCTCGATAGTGACTAGGCTCGATGATGCTTAACTTCTGTGATTGTACGGAAGTTGATGTTTCAACGTGATGTGACCATAAGCCCTGTGGCTGCTAAACAAACAAAAATATTAAAAGTAGGCATATGCAACAGGGATTATCCAATCGTTCTAGTAGACAAGCATACTCAGAAACAAGTAGACAGACATCATATAATAATTCTGCTTCTTCCTTCCTTAGTTAGTTACTTAGTTCCTCCGTCCGCTACGCCACTTACTCTCTATACGAGCGTTTCCTTCTCCTCTATCTTTTTAAACGCTACTCTCCTCAGCCTTTCTCTCACCTTTGCCAAACGGAAGGACTGTAAAGAGTGAGAGAGTAGGAGGAGATAGCCTATAGCATTACCGTATTAGTAGCAACTTAAGTTGGTGGTTGTAGCAGTAATTGTGTGTGTGTATGTGTGTGTGCTGTACAATATTGTAAAAATAGGTAGGTTTGTTGTCTTATTCCTGGCCTCTTTGGCGATTACTCAGTTGGTCTTTTCTGTTTACAATGGACACAGAAGCCATGATTTTTCAGTATTAAAAAAATTCTCTTTCAAAATCTCTCACAAAATAACGTACAGTATTTTGGTTATGGTCTGTGCATACGCCACTTAATATAAGATTACAGTAAAGTAGCTTCTATGGACATTACTTTTATAGATATTTTAATAAAATTACACTGTGTTATCGTTATTTTATTATCCAATAACTTAAAATTTTTCCAGGAAATCATAATTATCCTTCCATAGAAATTCCATGAGTTCCGCTAGTTATTATTATTATTATTATTACGACTTTTCAGTCGTTATACCCACTTCCCTTCATGAATATCGATCCGAGTAACTTTTAGATAATTTTGAACCAGAGCTGAAAATCATAATTAATAAATTACCAAATTCATGAACCAACGCTTCAATCCAGTAGGTTACTGTAAATGGTTCAGTTTTAAAATCTTTGATGATTACCCGGATTTTTAGATAGCTGAAGGCCGAAGGGAACCACAGCTGAAGCATTGTGATAAAATGACCATGAGAATATTGGTCCGAATTTAACTAATATAAATAGAAATAATCTTGACTGTCAGCAATATTCTGAAACTTAAAGAACGGATCGCATCATCTAAACAAATTTGTGACATGAAGCGCATCTTCGCACCGATTGAACCAATGTGATGACGTGATTCTGAGAGAATTAGAAATCCTACAAGGATTTATTATTGGTGGTCAAATCATAATGACATAAGATATGAAGATTACACAGATGGCAGACACAGAAAGGATTCTACTAGAACTCCTACAGAAGGCAGTGAATGAAAGCAAGAAAAAAAGGACTAAACATCAATTGCAAGAAGACATAATTCATGGTTGATAGCAAAAGGGACAGCCCAACATGTAAATTATAAATTGGAGATATCAAACAAGTACAAGAATTAAATATTTGGTAAATGTTTTAACAAAAGTTAGCAAGCGTAAGTCCAAAGTCAGTCAGTCAGTCAGTTAAGTGCCATACGTGATACATGCTGTGGGCGATCATGTCTCGAAAGAGGCATGATTGACTGGACAAAAGATTATCACGCAGTAGATTTCCATTGCTTTCTGCGGTAGACTGGTTGCTAGTCAAGGCTATAGGACCCAATCTGCCCTATTATTTAACTTATAACTGGAGCAAAGAGACGGATTAATACCTTTCCCAAGGGTAATTGTGAGTAAGTGAATGCAAAGAATTCAACTGGAATTCGAACTCGGCTTCCCGATTTGTCGTTCCGAGCAGATATTCACTGTACCATAACGCTCGTTATAAACAAAGAAAAGCGTTCTAAATGGTTATGCAATATAAGGTAGTGAATACTGGACAATCTCCTTACAGATTAAGACGATATTTGAAGCGACAGATATGTAGTTCTACAGAAGGATGCTGAGGATAACATGGACCCAACATGTGAGCAACATTGAAGTTTTAGAGAAAATAGAAACAGTTATGCTTAACACTATAGAGAGATGGTTTAAATTTCTCGAGCATACAATGAAAAAAGTGGGTTTGGAAAATTTGATACGCAAAGAATAGCTTGAAGGCGAAAGGGGACAAAGAAAAACAACCTACCTAGTGAGGGTAAGTAAATTGACGGAAGAACAGAATTTAAAATTGTCATATTTGGGAAGGAGTTCTCAAGGCCTCACTTCAATTTCAAAATAGTCTCTGGGTCCTGTCACTGATAAACTATTTTCCACACTCTAACCTCTCTCTCTCTCTCTCTCACAGCGGCATGTGGCGAGTCTCTTTTTTCTCTATCGCTACTTCCAGTGCTAGGACGAACTATATTCCTTGGTTCCACCAGGTTTAACCTTCACATCTAGGACCCGCCATGCTACTTACAACGTAGCAAACCGCCCACATTCTCTCCGCATTTCATCCCTTCGAAGTAAGTTTCACCCAAACAGCTTCCTCCACTGCTCTATAGAACAAACTCCCAAGAGGATGTTTGCCCGATCACAACAATCTTAACCTATTCAAATCCAGAGTTAACCGTTACTTTTCTCTTCTATCCGTATAAACTACCCCTTAACGACGCATTCAACCTCGAGTGCTCTGCGCAGTGAGAAACTTACTGTAAAAAAAGGAAGAGATAACAAAAACAGTATTTACATTATTCGAACTTTTGTCCACATCTTTGTTGTCATTTGTATGACGTTTCGGCCGTTGTACGCTCTGGCCTTCGTCAGGTGCTAGGAATTTCGAAATGAAACCTTTATTACGACCACTGGCGTATATGAACTCCATTCCTTGCGGAAAGCCTCGATTGGAAGTCATGAGTTATATCCCTCTAACCCTGCAAGTTATTTGTTCATCACAGCTGTGGCCTGATATTGAACTCACAACTTTAAGAGTTAAGGCAGGAACTAACCAACGTCTGTATCCACTGGGCCATGTGTCCTTAAGAACACATAACCCAGTGAAGAAGGCCGGAGCGTACAATGGCCGAAACGTCGTACAAATTGCAACAAAGATGAGGACAATAGTCCGGATAATGGAAATGCTGTAAATCCTACCTCATCTCAGAAATATAGACAGATAAGAAAAAGAACAAATTAATTAAGAGCTAAAATATTTATTAAGAAAAGGAGAAGAAATTGTGGAGGGTAATGATCGCCAGTGTCTTTTTGGAATACGGCACATAGAAGAAAAACAACAAGTCTGTATTTTTAAGAATGATATGCAAGAATGAACACTTATTCGTTGCTATCAATAAAGATGAAAACAGTCTAAACCCATAAATATATCAAAGTAAGCATTTTAAGAATGGTCACTGTTAGAAGATCTCCTGATCTATGTAGAATAATGAGGATCGGATCAAGGGCATTAACAAAGACAGCCAGTGTTTCACCACTGAACTATGAGGCCTTTTATTGAACATGTCAAACATTCCATTGGTTATCTCAGTACACGCATCTTTTGAAAGAAGAGGAACACACACACACACACACACACACACACACACACACACACACACACACACACACGCAATCGGGTAAAGTAGAAGAGGAGATAAAAAAAGATTAAATGAAAACGAAGAATGCGAAGAATAAAAAGCAACACACACACAAACACACACACAAAAATACACAGACACACACATGAATTGAATGTGGAAGATGCCAACGAATCGTAACTCCTTGAAAAAATAAAGGTCGATGTAGAAATTCGGTGATACCAGGAAGTCACATCTTTCTTTTGATTTTTCTTTCTTGTTCCTCAACTGAACTCTATCTATCTATCTATCTATCTATCTATCTATCTATCTATCTATCTATCTATCTATCTATCTATCGTGTTAGTAACAAAGCATCCTTTTTTTATAAAGTTTAACCTAGTCATGTTTCGAAAGAAAAATGAATGACTGGGCAGAAGATTATCCCGCAGTAGGTTGCCATTGCTTTCTGCGGTAGAATGGTTGCAAACGAAAGCTATAGAACCCAATCTGTCCTGTTATTTGACTCCTAGCTAAAGGAGGAAGAGATGTATTATATTATTAAGAAGTAATTAGTGGGGAACCGGTTTATTACTTCATAACAACATAAAACTGATCCCCCACTTTATAACCTGTAGAAGCCTTAATCATGTTTTCAACTATTATATTCAGTCAGTCAGTTAAGTGCCATACGTGATACACGCTTTGGGTGATCATGTCTCGAAAGAGACATGACTGACTGGGCAGAAGATTTTCCCGCAGTAGGTTGCCATTGCTTTCTGCGGTAGAATTGTTGCCAGCGAAGGCTATAGAATCCAATCTGTCCTATCATTTAACCCATGACTGGAGGGAAGTGACGGATTAATACCTTTCCCAAGGGTATTTGCGCATAAGTGAATGCAAGGAATTCAACTGGAATTCGAACTCGGCTCCTCGATTTTTCGTTCTGAGCTGATATCCGCTGCACCACAACGCACATCCCGAACCTAGTACAGTGCAAACAGTAGGGGAATGGTTACATGAAGATTGTGTAACGCATGTTTTCAAAGTGGGCATCCTAATCAGCCTTTTCAACCGTGATTTTCTATCCGGGCTCTATCAACCTGTAAAATAGGTTGGGAAATACAAATTTACTTTAACTTAGAGGCAGGTCAAACTTTATAAGACGAAGTTCTAATTGGATTCTAAACTGGGTTTGAACACAGGCAACTGACATGTGGCGACAAGTGCAATATTTATGTATCGAGTATATTAAACAGATATTTTTCGTTTTATTATAATTCTTAATTTTTATAACTTTTTTATCAGCATATTTTATTTCATGTTCCTTTGTTAAAATTTCTCCTTTTTTATTTTCACGGATTTTTTTTTGTATAATATAACGCTCCTTTCAGTTTAAAAATTCTATTTTGGAAACT